>JAJHJA010000700.1:600000-951928 GCA_021202915.1 Heliconius himera
ATATACATGAGATACGAATTTATTGTAATTGTGTCACGATAGTGTCGGGTCGTAGCAATTATTTGTTTTTTAGTACTGTTATATGTTAATAAGCTAACTATACTAATATACTTTTTTAATATACTATACTAATAGACTTTTTTTTAGTTTTTTTAGTTTAAAGTAGAATAATACCTTGAAATTGTGAAAATTTAATAGAATATTTCCGAATTCATGATAAATTTTTAATAATTTAAATGTTTGATAGTGTCTTAAATCTCAATTACACTATACTGTTAGTCTTGCTACTATAAACATATACATATACAGTAAGCACCATGATGACAAAGTTGTTAAGGAAAATATTATATATATGCCGCGATTATCGTATGATATGAAAATAATCTAAATATAATGAGTGGGAATCGAACCCACAACCATCACATTTATAGCCAGATGCTGATAATCTACATAGGAATACGTATAAGCTTAGGAATAGGGTTCCCATGTAGGCCATTCCAACTCCAGTATAGGCCCTTCAATAAAAAAATCCTTGTGCCTAGACCAAAAATTTTACTAACAGAAGATTGACATTGAAAAATTGAAAAAGAGAAAATTTTACACAAACAGATCTGTTCCAAGTTAAAATGCAGGTCTACCCTGGAAAATATCTAGATATGCCCATAAGAATACAGATATAAGAAAAAAACCTATTACTTAGTTATTTAATTTTTATTTGTCTATGTTCTACTAATTCATAATAATAAAATATATATATATGTATTTGTAATTAACGCTACTTCCTACTAAGGGTTAGTATGGTCGGTCAGTATAAATTTAAAAAAATTACGGAGATTTTTTATTTCTCTATAATATTAATAATAATATTTATTATTAATTAATAATAATAATAATATTTATTAATAATAATATTTTTTTTTACAAATTTCCAGTGAAAGAATGCACAAAGAATTAACAGAAGCGGGTATCGAAGCGACCCTCATATTAGACGCGGCGGTCGGCTACATCATGGAGCAAGTCGACATTGTGATGTTGGGCGCCGAGGGGGTCACGGAGAGTGGCGGGATTATTAATAAGGTAATATTTTATTATTATCCATGTATTATTCATAATAAGGCCAGTCGTGGCGCAGTGGCACAAAGTGTGTGACTGTAAAACCGACTAGTTGTGGGTTCAATCCCCACTCGAGGAGATGAAATATTTACCTAAATTTATATTTCCATTTCTTCGCTCTGGTGGCGAGGCTAAGCGCGGCATTGAATTCCGCCACTCAACGCACTCAAAACTAATTTAAAGTATTATTTTTTAGATATATTTTAATTTAAGTTTGATTAAACGTTTGAAGTTGAACACGCATTCGAAACGGCAATAGGTTTTTTAATTACTATGGAAAATTGTATATATTTTTAAAAAAAATGTAATAATTATTACAATTATTATAAACAAAAATGTAATCATTAATCTGTTTTTTTCTCATAAACGTAAAATGTTGTTATACATTTTAGCATTTTTTTTTCAGATTGGCACATACTGTCTAGCAATGTCGGCGTTAGAACTAAAGAAACCAGTGTATGTACTAACAGAAAGCTTCAAATTCTCAAGAATATATCCTTTAAATCAAAGAGACTTGCCAAATGAATTTAAATATTTATCAAGTATTTTAAATAATGGCAACCTTTCAAAACAACATCCTCTCGTAGACTATACTCCGCCCGCATACATTACTCTCTTATTTACCGACTTGGGTATACTCACACCGTCAGCTGTCAGCGATGAACTTATTAAATTGTATTTGTAATTTATTTTTTTAATATATGTTTTTAATTAAATGCTGTTGTTGTTTTTTTTTCTATTTATTCATATTGATTGGCATGTTGTTATTTTAAATTTTGGTTTGATTTAGATTGTTTTAACACATAACCACTAATTAAAATAGTCTGTAATATAAACATATCGACGTTCGTAATTTGACTCCCAATTATATGTTAGACACAAAAAATAAATTCACAAATATTTTCTTTGTAATGATAAACATTGATGCCAGTCGAGGCGCAGGGGCACAATCTTGCTATGTAAACGCGTGAGGTCGTGGGTTCGATTCCCACTTGCAAAAACGAATAATTTAATATTTTTCTTTTCCTCGCTCTGGAAATAGACTAGAGTCTGATTCAAGTAGTAAGTACAATGTTACTCAATTGTTAAAAAACATCACCTATAATTTTCAATTTTATTCAAAAATGTAATTTGAAAAGTCAACATGTATATAATATATAAAAATTTTAACATCAAATTTTATCGACTAGGACAAAATTCTATCTATAGTAACAGAGAAGCAACAGTAGTGATCATAATATGTTTTTCTGGAACAGCTTAAATATCTTTAATCATAATAAAAATATGCCGTCGTGGCCCAGGGGCACAAGGTTGTGATTGTAACGCGATGCGATGTAAGTTCGAACCCATTAATGACACCCAATAATTTATTCCCTCGGAATGAATTATTTATGAATATTTTTTATTTCTTCGCTCTGGCCCCAAAGCAAAAGCGCGGCGTCGAGTTGAGGAGTGAGAAGATCTTAACAATAGGTTCCCCTGCTATATTTGGAATAGTATGAAGCGGATTAAAATAGTAGGAATGGTTTAACGGTTAAAAAAAATAAAAAAAAATCTCTTCTATTACTTTTATTAAAATTATATAAGAATTATATTTACAATAATGTGTACTATATGCTCAATAGCTAGAGTACTTATCTCACTTTGAGTTCAAATCATATTAATTACATAGAAATTAAAATTTACTTCAAAACATACATCTAGGCAAGAAATATATAAATGTAAATCAAACTGGAAGCAGCGTTTATCACATTTAACATTTACTCAACATTATAACTCATAAGTCGTTAAAAATATATTTAATACTAAATTCAATTAACATCTTGGTATACATAAAAAAATAAAATTCCTTAACTAAATCATTATAAGAATATTTTACGTACATTAAAATTGTTAAATTTTTACAAGAATATATGTTTATTTTAAAAATGAAATATATAAATCTTCGCGTCGTGGGTTCTATGCCTAGTCGAGGGAAATGAATTGCTTTTATTTCCTCACGTTGGTGCTTATATATCAGCACATCCCAAGACTAAATTTATTTTTTTAATTCCTTGTATAAGAGTAACCTAATCTTTTTAAAAGTATTACTTGAGAGATCGACATTTTTACGAAGGGGATTTTAAGCATTCTGCCATAACGAAATAGTACTATATAACCACAGATACATATTACACAAGAATTATTTTAATTATGCTTAAATCAAAACCATTTTATATCTATAATATATAATCAGTTTCGTTTCGTTTTAATTTAATCTCAACAAGTAAAATTAAAATGGATATGCCGTAACGGTAAAGATAATATTCTTATGGCTTTATCTTATTTCCTAAAATGGCTTATCCATATAATACAAAACATATTAAAAAACTTAAATCTATTGGTACATTTTAAACTGATATTTTTATACCACTTATAAATAAAAACAATACTGACAGATAAAAAGTAATATTATTTACAAAATTCAATAAATCCTTATTATAAAAATATGTTTCCAAATTATATGCAGGTTTCATTTTTAATACCAAAAAAAAAATATTGACTGTTTTATTTCTCATAAAAAACGTTTCCTAAAAAGAATAATTTTACAAACAATTTACTGTAATTACTGATATTTAAACTCTAGGTTATTGACAGATATTATGAAACCGTGGTAGTATTGTGGGTGGATACGATTCCCACTCGGGAAATGCTAATATTAAAATAATTTTCATTTCCCGGCTCTCGTAAACAAAGCGCGGCGTTGAGTACCGCCAATCAACACACAATGTCTCGATTTTTAAAAATTTATGTTATAATAATTATTATCTGTTATATATACTGTCAATAATGGTGTATATCTGGTGGAAGTGCGGGCGTTTGTCTGGTTCGTACTCCCAACAGCGAAGCATCAACGCGTACACGTCTTCCGCGCAACCGTCAGGTCCTGGCATTCGGTAACCTGCAAATGTTTATATCCATTTTAGTAATCACTTTTTAATAACATATACAGGTGGAAGTGTAAGCACCACTTTAAATGAAACCACAGTTTTAACTACTCTATAAAAGGCTTATATAAATCAGAAAAAGATAAATTCCCAAAAATAAAAAAGTTATTTTTTCAAATAAAATAAATATTAAAATTGACGTTTTAAAATAAAACACCATTTGTAAGGACGACGCACGCACACATAAACCTATCAAAGGAACACCGCCGCACACGCCTCATTCGAAATCGAGTCGTATGTATTGGCGATAAAGTTCAAAGTTGTTTAACCTTTAGTAGTATTTTTGTAGTAGTAAGTATTTACGTTATTCGGATCTATACGTAATCGCGTCACACGATATACAGTGTGGATAAAAATCGTGAAATGAAAAAAAAATCCTACGTCCAAAGTGTTGAGGCATCTCGATTAGTTTCTTTAGGTATGGATTTGAAATATTTTACCCTATATGCTGTTTCCGTAAATGGAGCGCTGCCTCTTCCACCCTGTATAGTATAACAATTAATAACAGCACCTAACTTTACACGTGTAGTTAAAATTAACTTAATTTCATAAAATCACAGAATTGGCAAAAGGTTTTTAATTTTATTGAAAAAAATAAGAATAATACCTTGCCTAAACCTTTCCACAATTTAGGGCATTAATTCATTTAAAATAAATTTAAAAAAAATCTACGTTTTTTCTTAACATTACGAAGCGTGTGTAATTATAAAACAATACATACCATTATCGATTTTCTCCCTCGCCCGAGAGTTACTCATGCCGGCGTAGGGCGTGTCCCCTTTAGAGAATATCTCCCACATCAAGATACCGTAACTCCATACATCACATAATGACGTATATTTACCTGGAAATAAGAAATTAATTTTAAACATAAATATTTTTATATTATTGAGGCCAGTCATGGCGTAGGGCCACAAAGTGTGACTGTACAACCGACTGTTTGTGTGTTCGATCCCCACTTGAGGAGATGAAATATTTACTTAAATTTATATTTCCATTTCTTCGCTCTAGTATCGAGGACAAGCGGCGTTCTGCCACTCAACACGCAATGCCTTCAGAATTTGGCAAAAGTGGGGAACGGAGTGTCTTAACACTAAGTTCCCTCTGCCTACCCTGCTGTGTGCGGGATACAGCGTGAAGCTCATTTATTTATTTATTTTTTATATTTTTATACCTTTTCTAGTTTTGTATAAAGGTCTCGATCAATCATCATATATCATAATGAGGCCAATCGTGGCTCAGAGAGAAATGTCATTATAGCATTTTCTTTTTAAAGATCTTCCATGTACAGCCACCGATTAATTACGATTTTATTATAAGTAAAGATACATTTAAAATTAAATTTAGCACAGTTTTAAATGCAGATAACAATAAAAAGTTAATATATGAATAAGAATTGAGGGGAAAAAGACGTATAAACCTCGTCTTAAATAATGTCTTCAGCAATATTCTAATGCTTTAGCAACAAAAAAGATTTATCCTACAAAGGTATGGACCACGAGTCTGTAGTAAGAGAAATAATAAATAAAAAAGGTGAGCAATTGGTCTCACACATAGCAGCGTAGGTTCAGAGAATCTCTAGTGTTAAAATATTTCCTTTTGCTCCTTTGACCCAATTCCCGTATATAGCGAATTGAAATCGGAACTCAGTAACACACTTTCTCTTTTGAAATCGGGAAATATGCCTAATATATATTTTATTATCATTTTATCATTCAATCAGTCATTGTTCTGCGCTACGGCGACAGTAAACGTAGAAAAATACATAATAAAAATATTATACGCCTTCAGTAGACGTAGTTCAGTAAACTTAGTTACAATATTATTAATAATCAAAGCTTTGGGGCAAACTGAGGACGGGAGGCATAGAAGCATCCCGTCAGCTCCTTCACCAGGGCCTACCAGAATGGCATGGCTTTTAGTAACGAAGAAAACAACGAAAAAGAAGATTAATATCATAAAAGTGAATAGTTGGTGCCTTACACTTTAAGTTACTTCCATTTCATTTGAAATTGCAGGTAAAAGCTAGTATGCTATCAACTTACCAAAATTCAAAGCTTCTGGAGCGGTCCACTTAATAGGTATCTGCTTCATCCCACCCGACACTATATACTCCTCCTCCTCCCTCGACATGCCAAAATCTGATATTTTGACAATATTGTCGTCGCCAACTAAGCAGTTCCTGGCGGCGAGGTCGCGGTGTATGCAGTTCTTGGACTCCAGGTAGCGCATGCCGGCCGCCGCGTCGCGGCACATCGCCAGCAGAGTTCGAGAACTCAGGTTCGATGATCGAGTTCGCAAGAAAGTTAGGAGGGAACCACCTGGAAATTATATATAAATAATGTCAGCCGTTAGTGTGATTATATTGTAAAAAAATATATTACAGAAATTAAAAATATTATAGAAAGTAGAAACTGTCGTTGTGTAGCGTCATGGCCTCTGAGTGTAAACCCGACGGTTGTAAGTCCGATTTCAAGTTGGGAGGATTCAATTTCTTGTTCCGATAATAAGACAAAGTGCAGCGTTGAGTTTCGCCATTCAACACGCAATGTCTCCAAACTTGAATGAAATTTGGGGAACGGTGTGTCTGCCTACACCGCTATATGATTCATTGCGAAAATCAAGAAAATACAAATATGTATTTAGATTATTATCACTATAAACTATTAATTCAACTAAATTTACAAATATACCAAATAAATAATCAAAATATATCACTCACCAGGCACCAGCTCCATAACGATCATAATGGGTTGTTTCTGTACAGCGATGCCGATAAGTCTAACAATGTTAGGATGTTGATATTGCTTCAAAATACGACCTTCTTGTAGGAAAGTGCGTTTTTGGTCTTCCGGTAGTGCTACTCTGCACGTCTTCACCGCTACCTCTTGGCTTGTAGTTTTGAGACGAGCTTTGTATACGTCACCGAAATTGCCCTGGAAGAAAATATAAAGAATTTTAAGAGAGAGTTTTAATGTTATTTTGTTTCACGCTGTACTCCAGCAGCAGGCAACATAGCAGCATAATAAAAAAAGAAAGAAGAAGAAGAAAGGCATTACATTGTTTATAAAGGAGACCTAATACACAATTACACACATCACGCCATACGATGAATTTTAATATTTAAAATCGGTGGAAAGTGAAGAAATGGATTATATCTATTATATTTTTCCTGATAAATTGATAGAGAGATATGTAATGGCATAAACAAAATAAACAACTAACAAGAGTAACATTGCAATCTTTCTTTTCTTACCCGTCCAATTTTATCTAACAACTGTACATGATCATTATTCAGCTCCCAAGTTTCTCTCGGTACTGCGCGTCGTAGTAAAGCTCCAGATCTGGCAGTGACAGGAACCCCACTGGTCCTCTGCCAGGCTATCAGTTCAGCCACTGATGGGAACGCTGAACCTTCGAATCGGTAGTGACCCTGGAATTATATTATTATGATTAATCAATTATAGAATTAATGTTTTCTATAGTATTTTCCAGAACGCCTCTTTATTTAAAATGTAATATTTGTAATGGTATTTTTTTGCCCTCAATGTCATTATTTATACTTTATAAGTATAATTTTTACTCTGTAATCACTTCATCAAAATATAAATTCAACTGCGACGCTGTCGTGGCGCAGTAAATGGATATTGATTAAAATATCCAACTGTATCGGTTATAAAATATGTCAATAATATATTCAAGCAATAAGACAAATTATGTAAATTTCTTTAAATGTGATATATGTATTTATAATAATTATGGACATATATTTAAAATTATTTTTAAAAAATATAATTAATTTATGTTTAGGAAACAAAACATCAAGAATATTTTACCTCCGGCGTGGTCTGCACAATAAAATGCTTATGCTGTCCCCAGCACACCGACAGTACTAACTGTCTCGCATGATTCCTCGTGGTTTCCCTAACTAAGTAGTCCCCATCAGCTCGCAGCAAACGCACCACCTCCTCCCTCGGCAGAACCCCATGGAACCATTCCTGGTCCACCAGCGATCGCTCCGTCTCGCTCACACTCACCTGCACACGTACGAAAGAAAGAGATGACTGTATGTGACATTGTTACAATTTTAAACTGTATGACACATTAACACGTGCGTAGGCTAATGCAGTGAGCTTAACATTTTTTTCCAGTGAATATTGTGTATTAATATATTCAATGTTAATATGTGAATATAATTTACGGTAAAGTTTTTTTTCTGTTTCCTGCACGTTCTGATCATTAAATAGTATTTTATAGCGGATATAATTATAATTTCAGAATACCACAAATAATACAAAATTAAATACAAATGGATATTTAAAAAGCTCCTTATCACCTAACACATAAGAGTTGTACGATAGTTAATTAACTTGGTATAAATTGATAATATTTTATCATATTGACAATCGTTATAATTAATTTAATTAATACGAATCCACTGTACTATGTCGTAATTGAAAACCAGTAATTCTGACATTTTTTCGACTCCATATAAAACAAACATTAGCACATGTTAGTGTTAAATAAACATGCATCACACAAAATCACGCTAAAACATAAATTAAGCAAAATTTACATATTCCTTTTCAAGTTCCAACTGCAACTGCTTCAATCTTTTCTTGCGTCGAGGAAAAGCCACGGGCGGTAACAAGTCCGAATTCGTTATATACATCGCGAACGGATCCATTACTCGATAATTGAATATTAATACACAAAATCATTACATTTTCGTTTAATTTTATAGAGGAAATATGATAATAACTGTATGAAGTTGACGTAAACGACTGATGGGCACCGACGTCGGATAAACAGCGTAGCATTTCTGGAACGTCTCAAGCGTCACCTTGATTTTGAAATCCTATGTTAGAGTGAACTGGGTGCTATTTTAATTTCAAACGAAAGCTTATTCCGACGTGAAGTTCGTGCGGTGTGGCGTTTGGGATATAAATAGTTTAGGAAAACGCAACATTATGCTGTGGTTCTCCAGAAATTTAGATAATTAGTTTTAAAATAATGGTGAAAACTGCAGGTTTACGGTATAAGATGCTATAGAAATCGCGTGAGCACCATGCCATGCTTATCTTGTTAGATACACTCACCACACGATTAGAGCATTTACAACGAGTTTTTCTCCGTTTTTTAAACGTGTCACTCTGCGTTTTACACTGCACATAGACATCCAGGCGTTTACGGAAACGTTTTTTTAGTACAACACGCTGTTTTCGCAAAGTCCACATAAGCTTTACCGAGTCTGAAGGTCCTTCGCTGCTACTTCTATATGTTTTTGGTGGTAACGCTGGACTTGATGGGACTGATTTGCGTCGGAATGGCCGTGTAAATAGTTTGTAGAACGGTTTCGGTGGTATAATAGAGTGTAGGTGTAGCCTTAGGGCGTCCATTGAAGCTTTCGATCCAAGGGACGATCTGTCCTGATGATCCAATAATAATTTAGGAAGATATTTTTGTCATATTTTTGTTTAAATTAAAACATGATTTATCAAATGAAATAACATAACACGTTCCTTGCAAAAATACATAATGACTAAAAGCATGCAATGGATGTCCTTCTATTTAAATTGATTTCATTAACAAAAATATAGGTAGAGTATCACCAAAGGCCACTTACTGCCCCTTTTTTCTAATAGTTCTACCTTAGTAAGCAAATCCGAAATAGATACACCAACTAACCTGATGATCAGGAGAGCTTCCATCCAAGCTGTCAACACCAACAGTCTCAGCAGACAAATCAGGACATCCGCTCGGAGCTTCTTCGCAACCTAACTCCGCCAGCGCCGCGCGTATCATCTCCGCTTGTTTGGCAGACTTACGTTCTGATACTCGAAGTTCCAGAAGTTTGATCGGTTCTGAAGTTGTAACTGGTATGGGTGGTGGAGAATGCCTAAAATGTGATATATATTGATGAGTTGTGGAATTCATTTTTAATGTCTGATTTCGGTTATAAATTTGTGTAAATTTTTTATCTTTTCTTGACCGAGTCCTTTAAAAGCAACGAAATATTAAAATTAACTATTATTATTATAATTTAATTGATAATAACTATAAAAAAAGAAATTAAAATAATAGTAATAATTCACCTGTCTATACCATTTACGCCATTAGTCATACCACCATTGTTATTCTTACAAACACCGTTCCCTATAATTTCGGGACCCTGTAGAGCGGTTTGTTTTTCTCTGTTATCTTGTAAAAACGTCTCCAGCTCTGTTAACTTTTCCTTCAGCCACTCCACTGTAAGGTTGTCGACCGTCAGTTGGTTAGGTTGCAGTTTACCACTTGTGTCTTCTACTAGGCTTTCGTCGAAATTGAATGTTATTGGTGTCGAGGGTGGTGATCTGAAAATATATAGCGCTTTGAAATACACTAATATAAAAAAGGTAAAGTAAATTTAACTATATCTACATATATAATAAGACAGTAAAAATATTTTGTCTGTACATTTAGTAATTTTGACTGAAATGGATAGAGGGACATAGACATTAGAGGGACATACAATTAAAAAGAATAATAGAAAGCAAATTTTTTTTTTAAATTTCTTGTAGTTAAATAACAATAATAATGATATTTGTGAAAACGTTGTTGCATAGGGGTAACGAGGCAAAGCGCGGTGTTGAGTTCCATAGTCAGTAGGTTCCCAGGTACCCACTGCCCAACCTGCCAAATGCAGACTACAGCGTAAAGCTACAAAAAAAATATTATGCGATCATCGAAACCGTGATGATAAACAACTTACTTGTACTTTTCAATGAACTCTTTGTACTCTTCCTGCGGCCTCAGATTTGTCACCGTAGACTCTATTTTGCTCTGGATCTCCCTAAACTTGTCTGTACTGAAGTCTGACCTCTGCACGACCTCCACCAGGATACCTTTCCTGTGTGATTAAATAAATATATGAGAAATTCAAACTTACAAGTTTTCCATACAGTACACTATTAATGACATTTTTTTTAATAATTCAACAAGGGCACAAACATATGACAAATTTTAGACTTTTACTTTATTTTTATAGTACGTGCATACAACATAATATTTCGGTGTAGTGCAACAGAGAAATATCTCTACACCGTGATATGGGTTCATTTTTGTTTTTAAAGATCAATTATATTAAGAGACCGATTATATTATGAAAGTGTAACTGTAAAACCGACTGATCGTGGGTTAGATTCACACTCGAGGAGATGGAATATTTACTTAAATTTATTTTCCAATTCTTCGCTCTGGTGTCGAGGCAAAGAGCGGCGTTGAGTTCTGCCACTCAACACGCAATGCCTCCAGAATTCGGCTAAACGATTCGACGAAAACTAGGTTCCCTCTGCCTACCCTGCTGTGTGCGGGATATAGCGTGACGCTGTTTTTTTTATTATATTAATATTTAATATAGGTGTTAAGTGGTTTAGTTAGACAGTGTGCAGCTGATTTCTATTACCACTACTAAATTGTCTCTAATACACACCCACACACCCACAGTACGCGTAAATTACTTAAATATACTATATTTCAAGTATTTTTATCTATAAAATCAACTTCAGCATGTACTAAATACCTATAAAGTATAACTATGGGTTCCATATAAATTAAATATACTAGTTTCCATAATGTAAAAGGATTACATTTGAAATATTCATATAATAACATCTTGTGTGGAAACGTAATAACATAATTATAGCAAAGAGTTCCGCGGAAAATCGCAATATTTAATTCCAGCGGTAACTTTCAAATATAAGGTTCTTAGCTTTTAAACAGGTTATACAACGCAATGACTTATCTACTTTTATATGTATGTATGAGTACACTACTTCTCAAAAAGGCAATAGCTATGTTATTTTACCTTAAAACCCGGTTTCCACTGCGAAAGAGAAATGAGACGGTAGTGCTTAGGCGGAACGGACTCTTTTTAAATTAAATAGGTTGACTGATGCACCAGAAAAAGAAGAAGACTTTTTTGGTCATATTGTTTTATTATTTCTAGCTTCTAAAGCTGAACGCTCAAATCTAGGAAGCAGAGCGAGTTAATTACATAATGGCCAATGGAAGCCAGCCGTGATTTAAATTGTGGGTTCGATTGCCACTCGAGGAAATGGAATATCTAATATTTTCATGTTTTCGCTCTGGTGTCGAGGCAAAGCTAGGCATTGAGTTCCGCTACTCAACACGCTTGGCTTCCAGAACTCGGCGTAAAGTGGGGAATGTTGTATCTTAACACTATGCCCCCTATATAGCTACAAAAAAAATCTACACCACAATCTTTGTAGGGTGCCCCTACAAAGACTTTTTCATATCCGTGACGATGGAACACAAGGTAGGTAGGTAGCTTGAAAGAATGGAAAACGGAAACTTCACCATATTTCTGACACGCGTTCAACCGGTTCTACTTTTACATATACATAATTTGCATAGCTATTCCAAACATACAACAACATGCAGTTAACATGTATTTATATATCTAATGTATATTTGTAATTTATTCTATGTATAAATAGTAAATAACTAAATACCTTCTAAGGTCTTTAAAGTCCCGTGTTACGCGAGAATTTGTTTAGAGCTCACGATACTAGCATTAAGACATTTAAATGTCTCAAATTGATAGATTTATTAGATTAAAGTTTAATATTAAAAGTTTGAAATATGTATTATATATAAACAAAATTATAATGACAGTACAAAAAAAAATTAAACATACACACTTAACAAATATCGAACATATTACCGCACATCCAAAACCCCGTAGTCTTATACTAACCCCAAAAAAAAACACTAACAAAAATTTACCCTGACAAATTAGAAGAGGTTATGGATTCGATTAAATGGACAGAGAAATAAAAATATAATGACATCATTTCTCTGACTCTAGATTTGTCTGATTATCAATGATACAAGGCAAATCGGGCTTAAGACCGCAAAGAAAAATATTTTTTATGTAATCTCTATATATAATAAGACAGTAAAAATATTTTGTCTGTACATTTAGTAATTTTGACTGAAATCGATAGAGGGACACTTAAAAAGACTAATAGAAAGCAAAAAGTTTTTTTTTGAATTTCTTGTCTGTCTGTCTGTCTGTCTGTCTGTCTGTCTGTCTGTCTGTCTGTCGACATATTGTTGTCCGCATTTTTCTCTGAAACTACTGAACCGATTTACTTGAAAATTTCACCAATTGCTTTGTTTTAACTCAATTTAGGTTCTAAAGTTTGGTTCATCAAAATCGGTTTATTAAAAAAAAAGTTATCGTCATTTGAATGCAACTCAAGGCATTAGCTTGCCAGCGAATGTTATATAGAAATCGCGCTGGTATGACCCTGGCTAAAGAATGACGTTCGAAACGTCTGGGTTATATGATTGTTGATAAAAATATATATTTTTGAAGCATTAGCAACTATTATATAATATTTTATACAATAAAGTAAACAAAATTGAATTGTTAGTGGAGATTACCTTCATTAATCATATTTCGAAATAACAAATAGTTTTAGAGAAAAGCTATATCGACTCATGTTATCCCTTACTCTCAGTGTATAAATAAGTATATTAGTTATCTTGGCCATTTAATGTAGATCAAAATGTTGATTAGTAGCACAGATTTGAAATTACGATACTAAAAAATTCTTGCTGTGTAGCGGCTCGCCGACCTCCACGCTTCCTCCCGCGCCCTCGATATTTTGCTTATAAAAATGGATCCGCCGCAACCGCCTAGCTTCCCCCGGGCATGGAAGGAGGGCCTGCTCATCATGTTGCCCAAGGCTGGGAAGAGCCCATAGCAGCCTGAGGGGTACCGATCTATAACCCTCCTTTGCGCGGTCTCCAAGCTGTCCGAGAAGTTATTCCTCTCACTTCTCCAGGCGCACATCCACCCATGAAGCGAGCAGTTTGGCGAGCGGGTATACTACTCTGGTTACACTACGCCGTAACAGCGATCAACCGAAAGGAGAGAGCAATAGCAGTCTTCTTCGACGTAGTACGCGTATTCGACCACGTCTGGCACCCGGACCTACGGGTCGTCTCGCGTCTAACGCATTCCGCTGCGCCAATGTATCGGGTCACCTGCACCTAAGAAGCAGCACTCCGTGGCATATCCGGCCGCCCGAGGTCAGACGTCAGATGACTTCCGAGGGACTTTCTATCCTCCTCCAAATGCGACTCATGAGCCTTGCATTGATCCTTGGTCGTTTAAGCTGGGCCTCCCTCAGGAAACCGAGGGTCTCACCTGACTGAGTTGACCGCCTAGATGGCATTTGATAATCTTTCCAATCCCGTCCCGCACGCCTCTCTCTGTGTCTGCTCTAGAGCAGGTTATCGCTTGAGACCACGGCCATGGAACCAACGCCCAGATGTCGTTCGGAGCTACTACGGAGATGGACGAGAGAATGCTTCAATTCTGTGCCTGGGTCTATAGCAAAGTAAATTTAGAAGCGATTGCACGTATTTTGGAGTTATCCAATAATTATAATGTATTTCGTCGCGGCATTGTTGGTTACATCTTTCGTTTAAGTATTTTTGGGTAAGAGAATAGTAGGTAGTCTGTTGTTTATAATTTCTTTCGTTTAAGTTTTCTGTTGTTTGTGTCATTTGTTCAGGTGTGTATTTTTTTAAACAATTGGAACATTCTTATTGGAGCTACGAAAATGTGGGTTGCATTAAGGTTTCAATAATTTTCACATTAGTAATCTTAAGTGCTTTGCAAACATAGGTACATTATATGAATAATTCAGTAGTTAAAGCGGGCGAAGCCGCGAGCGGGTCGCTAGTATGTTATAAATAAATAAAAAAATAAATAAATATGCGGGAATAAGAAAAATAAAAGATGAAAAATATTTTATTCATATTCAATCACATACGTATTTATATTTATATAAATTGCAAAATATGATCGTCACAGTTTCTATAACGTTTTATAATCTTGTACGTAACACAGTAACACCCACTCACAACTTTATCGCACAGGAGAACGATATCACCTACTTGTTATGCCTCTTAAGAAATGAAACTCTTTAAATAAAAAAAAAACAAATCAAATAAATCAGCTTCACGCTGTATCCCGCACACAGCAGGGTAGGCAGAGAGAACCTAGCGTAGAGACACTCCGTTCTCCACTTTCTGCCGAATTCTGGAGGCATTGCGTGTTGAGTGGCAGAACTCAACGCCCCGCTTAGCCTCGACACCAGAGCGAAGAAATGGAAATATAAATTTAAGTAAATATTAATCTTAAGAAATTAAACTCTTTAAATAAGAAATAAAAATAAATCAGCTTTACGCTGTATCCCGCACACACATCAGGGTACGAAGAGGGAACCTAGTGTTAAGACTAACTAACAAGAGAATAACCGGCCATTTAGAAAACAATTTATTTTGTTAATTGCAACATTAGTACCTTTCATTAAGTACTAACGACACGCTCGAGGCTTCGCCCGCTTAGACTTAATTTTAATTTACATAATTATTAATTTACTAATCTGCGATACTTTCGTTTTGTAATAATAATATCATTTTTAAAACAATATTTATATCAAAAAGTAAAGTTTCAGCCAATTCAATAAAACAGTTTTGGTTTATAAACCGATTGAAATAAAAGAAACATTAAATGTTAAGGAAAGCTTGCAGTAGTGATTTAAACAGCAATTAAATCGGTTCAGCCGTTTCTGAGATAAGCGTGAACAAAGGCACAGACAAGCAGACAAACATTTTAAAAATTAATATTTTTGGTTCCAATACGATTATATAACAAATCCATATCAGAATAAAAAGTATAAAAAAATAAAAGTTTGTATATTGATTTTAAAAATATATGTGAGTTTTATACAATTTATGCTAATATTTGTTTTTTTTTATAATAAATGCAAATCCATAGTCAGATAGATCCATAGATACGTATTATTGTAAAAAAAAAGGATAATATAAAATTAAAACAAACCATAATTCTCTTAGAACTCTATCTCAGTAAGTGAAGCGTGTACATAAATTATGGTAAAAGGTACATTAATAACCGGAACTATGGATACAAACACATACAACATTTCCGCTTTTCAAAAGCTTTGCTTTAAACACATTACGTAACTTCCCATACCGAGAAATTCACTTTGTTGTGATGTTTTAAAGACTTGCAATAAAAGGATGATATTTAAAATAAACCAACTAAAAGCAAAATTTTTGCACTGTAATCCTATAAGTTCCACTAATTATATCATATCTCAATAACACAAGAAAAATCAATACCAAACAAAAGAACAAAAATCCCTTAAAATATTGGTATCTATACGCAGCTTCCACGCTCTTTTCCGCATAACCTTACACGTAAAATGTTAAGACACTCCGTACTCTGCTCTCTGTTCAATATACCATGACATTGCGTGTTGACTGGCGGAACTCAACACCGCGTTACACTTAAACCTTAAAAAAGTAGATCTTACCACGAGGAGGCCGTCGCCTCGCCCTGCCGTCTCTGCTGGTCCAGCAAAGCGGGCAGCGCGGCGGTGCGGAGAGCTCTCTCGCACTCTGTCGCCTCCGCCAGCAGCAGTACGTATTCGTTATGTGCCCTGTGCAATCTACGGCATGCCTTGCCATATTTATCCCTGGTCTCGTCCAATTTACGACCGCCTCGACTTGTGGGGCCTAGAAAAGACAAAAAGAAAAAAAAATTGTAATAACCACAGCATTATCTACGATATTGACTATAGATTCTTTAAAAGCTTTACATTTCATTTGAATGTTAATAAACTACTTTGTTAAATTTTTGTTTAGCACTGTAATCTACACACAGCAGGATAGGCAGAGTGAACCTAGGGAGACACTCCGTTCCTCATTGTCCGTCGAATTCTGGAGCTTTGCATGTTGACCAGAGCAAAGAAAATGAAAACATTAAATATTTCATTTCCTCGAGCCGAAATCGAACCTACAACCCATCGCTTACAGTTACACTATGTGCGTCTGCGCCACGACTGGCCTCAAATTCGTTATTTAAACCCAAATAATGTAATAAAATAAATATTTCCTTGTATTTCACGCCTCGCTAACTTGACACGAGCGACAGATATGTCGGGGTTATATGTCCCCCTGTAGTACGCCATACTTGTTTAATTTAAACGGTAGATCTGCGTACGAACGGGATCCGAACGCGAGTGCAACGACATCGAAAATCATTAACTATGCACTGCACGCGTTCAATTTGTATGAACGCTTTTTAAGTACCACCATGGAGACTCACACTAATTTTATTTGTACTTAAAAATATATCAAAATAAATCAGCTTCACGCTGTATCCCGCATATAGCAGAGTAGGCAGAGGAAAACGAGTGTTAAGACACTCTGTTCCCCACTTTCCGTAGAATTTTTCCAGGCGCTATGTGTTGAGTGGCGGAGCTCAACGTCGTGACTTAGTGACAGAGTGAATAAATAAAATTATTAATCGAACCAACAACTGTCACGTTGCAGTCATACTTATGCGCTTGCGCCGCGACGGCCTCCATAATGAGATCTTAAAATAGCGTATTGAGCTACTTGAGTTTGCATTCGCTGATAAATAGGTCTAATTTAGCGAAATCGCTGCGCCCCGGCGCCGGTGCACAGTTACGTCTGGTGTTCGATACCTTCAATTAACGTGCGGATTATCTTTAGATAGATAAAAAAAGTCAAATCAAATCAGCTTCACGCTGTATCCCGCACACAGCAGGGTAGGCAGAGGGAACATAGTGTTAAGACACTCCTTCCCCCACTTTCTGCCGAATTCTGGAGGCATTGCGTGTTGAATGGCAGAACTCAACGCCACGCTTAACCTCGATACCAGAGCGAAGAAATGGAAATATAAATTTAAGTAAATATTATAGATAGATAGATAGATAAAACTCTTTATTGCATACATGAAGGAAATATAACCGATTTTTGGAACGCCGTGAGCTGATTTGTACGTAAACAATTGTGCCAAACAAACGTTTTCGCACTATACTATTCTATTAACTTTAAATTTAACGACTGCCAGTCATGTAGGTGTACCGCGTAACGCCATATTTATTTACAAGAAACGTAATAGAAATGAAATGTGAGTAGGTAATGGGTGGAGGAAAATGAATTAGGAAAACATGTAAATTAGAGGGCAGTCGTGGCGCAGAGGTACAAGCGTGTGACTGTGACCGCGATAGGTTGTGGGTTCGATTTACATTCGAGGAAATGATATAATCGCTCTGGGGTCGAGGTAAAGTGTCGGCGTTGAGTCCATCATTCAACACACAATACCTACAGGATTCGGTGGAAAATAAGCGTGCGGAGTGTCTTAACTCTAGGCTCCCTCTGCCTACCCTACTAAATGCGGGATACAGATAGTGAAGCTAAAAAAATCGTAATTATGATTTAAAGATCATCCTCAGCGTAGCGCAGTTAGAAAGTTACTGACATATAGAGACCTGCGATGGTTACCGTAGGATCAATGGTTTGGTTAGATAAACTCTAAAAATTCTCAAGCTTTTTATATTTATAATATTTAGCAGCTTCACGTATCCCGCACACAGCAGGGTAGGCAGAGGGAACCTAGTGTTAAGACACTCGGATCCCCACTTTCTGCTGAGTTCTGGAGGTATTGCGTGTTGAGTGGTGGAACTCAGCGCCGCGCTTTGCCTCGATACCAGGGCGAAGAAATGAAAATATAAATTTAATTAAACATTCGTCTCCTCGAGTGGGGATCGAACCCACAACCAGTCACACTTTGTGCCACTGCGCCACGACTGGCCTCAATTTATAATATTAAAACTTACATTTAAGATAGTTCTCCTCGAATTTCGCCCTCATTTGCTTGTACGACTCGAGGCATTTCTGGTACTCGCTCTGTTTCCTCTGCACTTCTTCTGAGAGCTGCCAAACAAATAATATTTTATTAGGTTATATCAACATTAAATTACGGTTTACGGTTCACTTATTATTATATTTAAATAACCTTATATTTGTTACATACTACGAAAACGTTGAGATTTTATGATTTTCCATAAATATTTACGGGTAATAACATATTAAAACAATAATTCAGCGTATATGTATGCGTGCTGTTTTTTTAATAAAGTTAAATTAAATTAAAATTAAATTAGCTTCACGCCGTATCCCGCACACAGCAGGGTAGGCAGAGGGAACCTAGTGTTAAGACACTCCGTTCCCCACTTTCTGCCGAATTTTGGAGGCATTGCGTGTTGAGTGGCAGAACTCAACGCCGCGCTTAACCTCGACACCAGAGCGAAGAAATGGAAATATAAATTTAAGTAAATATTTCATCTCCTCGAGTGGGGATCGAACCCACAACCAGTCGGTTTTGCAGTCACACCTCGTGCCGCTGCGCCACGACCGGCCTCAATTTAACAAAGTTTAGGTTCAATATTCGTTTATTATTTACAACAGCAACGGGAACAGTGGAATAAAATTTTCATTTCCTCGCTCTGGTAACAAGGCAAAGTGCGCTGTTGAATACCTCCACTTATAAACACGCAATGTGTCAACGGAGTGTTTAAAGCTAGGATTCCCTGTGTCTACCCTGCTATATTCGGGACAGAAAGTAAAACTAAAAAAAGTGTTTTTTAAGCATTTTAAAATATTTAGAGGGTGCTTCAAGAAGCTAATAGCTATTTTTAATTTATTTATTCAGATTTATATATATTCCTTATCACTAAATGCATTACCTTTTAAGGTGAATACCTTACCAAGTAAAACCAAATAGAAAAGCTTTTATAATTAAATATTGCCAAAAAAAATTATATACATAAGTTTAATTGTTTAAATTGAAAAAGGACATGTTACTGTATTTAGAACTTTGCCTAAACAAATTGAAAATACAATAGCAAAAATAACAGTAGGTATATAGTAATAAAAATAAATGATGCAATATGAAAATAAACATTATGTATTCAGACATAACGAGTACCTATAATAAATAATCTTTAATTAAATATTATGTGGTTCACGAACCTTTAAACCTACTACGAAAACTCTACTATTATCTAATATTTTTTGTGCTATTAATATTTATAGAGGTGGCAGTGGCAAAAGCACAATGACTGTGAAACGCATCGCTTATAGCGTTTCCCAGTAGGGGAAAAAAATGTTTTAATTTTCTCGCTCTAGTAACAAGACAAAGCGTGGCGTTGAGTTTCGCAATTCCACATGCAATGTCTCGTTTTTTTTGTACAATACTTTATACAAAAAAAAATAAAGTAATAATATGTAAATCGAATTAAATCTGTTACTTATTCCATATTGTCTTAAAAGGTTATAACATACACCTGTATAGTATTATCTATATTGTTGATAACAGCATAACAACTACAAATAATAACATTTATGAATAACATTAATAGAAACATAATAATATTAATTTATAAGTATCTTTCATAAAGCCTTCAAGTGGAACCGGAAATATTTGGAATACATTCTCAAGCACGCGCTGACGTCACTATCGATGATTCGTCAGCAACTTGTCAGTGCCACCATTATCGTCATCATAATAAAATATATTTTAAAACAAAACGTTTTTTATGAAATAACTTTGTTTTGAGGCCAGTCGTAGCGCACAAAATGTGACTGCAAAATCGACTGGTTGTGGGTTTAATCCCCACTCGAGGAAATGAAAAATTTATTTGTTTATATTTTCATTTCTTCACTCTGATGACGAGACAAAGCGCGGCGTTGATTTCCGCCACTCAGCACGCAATGCTTCTAGATTTCGGCGGAAAGTAGGAAATAAAATGTTTTAACACTAGGTTTGCTGTGCCTACCCTGCTCTGTGCGGGATACAGCGTGAAGCTGATTGGTTTATTTTAAATTAAAAAATTATTAACTACGTTTTGACAGTTCGCACGTTTTAAGTGTGTTAATTGTATTTAGTGTTACTTAGAAATGTTGTTTATCATCGAATGACAGAATTTTATTTTCTTTTGTTTCTTAACGATATATCCACACAGCATTTCCACACATACTTACTTCACAAAGCAGGGTAGGCAGAGACCTCAATACTGCGCTTATGCCAAGACACCAGAGCGACGAAATGAAAATATTAAACATTTAATTTTCTTAAGTGGGAATCGAACCCACAACCTCACGCTAAGTCCAATAAAAAAATATCCATGTAATTTATTTACGTTACTATCGATGATTCGTCAGCAACTTATCAGTGCTACCATTATCGTCATCATAATAAAATATATTTTAAAACAAAATAATTATTGCGAAATAACTATGTTTTTACAGTTTGCACGTTTTAAATGCGTTAGTTGTACTTATTGTTACTTAGAAATGTTGTTTATCATTGAATGACATGATTTCATTTTCTAGAAATACTTAAATTACATAATAACGTGTATATTTGAAGGCATTACATAATAAGATACATACATTAGAAAATTATGTATATATTTGAGGCCGTCGTGGCACATGGATACAAGCGTGCGACTATAAACACGGCATAAAGAAGTTATGGGTTCAAATCCCACTCGAGGAATCAAATATTTAATATTTTCGTTTCTACACTCTTTCTGATGTAGAGACAAAGCGCGGATTTGACTTCCGCCACTCAATACACAATGCGTTAAAAATTCAGCGGGAAGTAAGAACGAAAGTTTCTTAATGGGAGCGGAGTGTCTAAACACTAGGTTCCCAAGTTCCCTTTGCCTACAGCAGGATACAGTCGGAAGCTAACAAAAATGAAGGCAATAAACTTTACATTTATTGCGTAAACTTTTGAGATATCCAAATTTGCTTGCTAATATATGGAAAATTAAAAATATACCAATGTAAGCTGATAAAAAAACCATGTTACGTTATAATTATTTGCATACAAAATAAAGTAAGATGATTATTTATTTAAATTTCAAAGAAAATATTATATAGACGTTATATAAATTAAGCATCAAATATTCGGTCACTTCTTGCAATTTTTTTTTTATCTCAATAATCGATAAGGAAATCATCTTATTTTTTTATTTATTTTAGTCAATGTAAATTAAGTTTAATTAAAATGTTGTATAATTATGAAATTACAAATATTTTTGGAAATTTAATTTGTTGACTTAAACCAAGTCAACATGTGCCTTTTATCAATTAAATTTAACCTATTGGGCAGATCAATCTGACATTTAGTACAGGTAGCTAAGATGACGTGGGTTTTTAAATAAAATATTTTTAGAGATTCAACCCTTCATTGTTAGATAGCTTATAAAAAGTATATTCAATGGATGTATTCTTTTCAATTTGAAATATACAGCGATTAAAACCAATAAAAAATCTTATTTAGAGATTAAATTTTTACGAAATAATTTCCATAATGAAAACAGGACCCATGAAAAACTTAAAAAATATAATAAATATACGTAGAAGGAGGTCAAATCTTCATGATACTATACTACAGTCTATAACACTGACTAAGCTTCTCCTACTCCGGTCAAGTAACAATTGAGTGCGCAAAGAATAAAAATGTTAAAATAATTTACTAGCCGTACTAAGTGAAACATACAAAATATTGGAATCAAAAATGGTTAGTCTGTACAAAGTTATATATATAGGTGTATATTGGAAAAATAAATTAATATTTAACTTTGTTTTGTTGTCTTCTAACCTGCACCGGGGCACTCAAGTAAAAAAATACTGTAACATTTCTAACACGCCTTTTAAAAAAAGTATTACTTTATTAATTTATTTATTAATGTAATAAAACTTTAGATGAAAAAAAATATAATTTAAACTTATTTCGTCAATGGCATTATGAATACAGTACGTATGTACAATATGTACCTAATGCAAGTTTATTTATTTTTTATTATAACTGAAAAATCAATGACCCTTTAGGAGCAAGTGTAATATAATAACGAGACGCCCCGTTTTAAATCCGACCTGTGTCCCGGTGTCCCCAAAGGTGTTCGACCGACCAAATTTTCGTACTATATCCAATAGTACGAAAATTTGGTCGGTCGAATTACTTTGGAAAAAATATGTAATTGCATTAGTACATTGTTTTAAAAAATATATGATGAATAATATGATTAATAAATCGAATGTTATTGTTATACATTTTTCACAGATTGTGAAAACTGTATAAAAATAGCACTGATGAAAAATAAAAATAATACAAAATAACGACTAACTCTTGTATAATATTAAATGTCATAAAACAAAGCGGATAACGGTATAACGCTTTAAAAACAAATAACCGTTATTACATACCTACTAACTGGGTTTAAAGTGAATCTCCACTCACACGTGACTTGCACGCACGCCTACAATAGACACGATTGTGCTGTCAACTGCTAATAATGATGACATTGACATCGAGAAAAGTGAAGACGATTGAAAAGTATACAGCCAAAAAAATGTACACCGTTTACACAATATGGCGAAAGCTAAAAGTCATTCTGCCATGATACAGAAGTTTTGATTTTGAACTTTGATTGGAATAACTGTTGTTAGTTTTTATTTATATTGTGTTTTACAAATATGAGAATGTAAAAGTGAAAACTTTAAAATACTTCGTCTCAATTTTTATATTGATCTCATTGTTTTATGATTAATAAAACTATATTTCAGATTACACAAGATATTATATATTTAAATTAAATCTTTCCGTAAATAAAGTTTTAACAATGACCGATGTTTTAACGTTTTTAGAGTAAAATATTGTGAGGAAAATAAATTGCTTGACATAAAAGAGACCACTTCACTTTTTGTTGCGAAGTGGTAAACCACAAACGATTTGTAATTCATCGACTTACGCATATCCACTCTTTATATTAAATTCTCTAGAGGACATAATTTTTATACATTGACAGAACAAAGAACGAAATGTGTTATAATTTTTCCTCTGAACTTTTATCGATTGTGTTTAATCAAGCTTATATACATTATAAGATAAATAAAAAAAAATTTATATGCTAGTTCCAATATACGGGTGAAGATAAAAAACAAACCTTATAAGTAGATATATTGAAATATAATATAGATAAAATATATTACACAAATGAAAACTTTAACATTTCTGAGACAATTACGAATAAAGCACATGTTTCAATATTTACTTATACGTAAAACGTAATGATGTTCAAACAAAATGTATGACGTATTACCATTACCACGCTATATTTATAGTTAAGTAAAAAAAAATGTGTTGACCGCCTATAAAATTTTGACATTCAAATGTGAACTTCACATAACCTAATACGTTATTTATACGACCTTGAACGGTTGCAGAGGTCGGATTTGAATCGCGTTTAAAAACTGGTAACCTGCCAAATCGGTTAAATTTATAAGTGTAACGATCCTAACAACTCCGTAACCCTTTATGGGGTTCGATAAATAGTAGAAAGATTAGTCCTGAGAAAACTAACACTGTCTCAACTCTCAGCCTCGCAAGACTGGTTTCTACATGACTTGAACAACATCTTTGCTACTTCATAGTAAGCTTTCTCTTTTCTATTTAATTGTATTGTAAATAAAAGCTGTCATGTTATATTGTAAATTTTCAATAATAATATATTTCCTATACATTATTTAAAGTGAGTAATTTTGAGGCCGTCGTTACGCAGGAGCTCAATCGTGTGAATGTAAACGCAACGGTTGTGGGTGCGATTCCCAATGTGGGGTATAAGTTATTATTTATTAATATTTTTATTTTCGCTCCTGTACAAACGCAAAGCGCGGTGTTGAGTCTTGACACTATGTTCCCTCTGCCAACCCAATTATATTAGAGATATAGCGCGGAGCTGAAAAGAAATATCCTACATAACTATAATGTATTTAAGTAACGCATTTAAACTAGTCCACGTTTATAAATAGGAAAAAGAAGCCTAAAATCAACTAAATATTGATACTCCTTGCGTAAAAAATATTACTTTAATAATACATAAAGCACAGCTATACTTGTTAATTATAATTCATTCCGTTAAGTAGCGGAACTTTGTTGAGTGGCGGAACTCTACGCCGCGCTTTTGCCTCGACACCAGAGCAAAAAAATGAGAATATAAATTTAAATAAATATTAAATTTCCTCGAGCGGGGATCGAACCCACAACCAGTCAATTTTACAGTCACACTTTGTGCCCCTGCGCCACGACTGGCTTTTAGTTACATTTGAATAATAATTGAATAAAAATTGCGTATTGGGTAATTAACCTCAAACAATTTACATTTATCTTGTCGATTACCGTATTACAAAATCAATAAAGACACAAAGTTAAATAGAAGACATACTGTAAAGTACTAAGAAGGCTTTATCTTTTAAAAAGCGAACCTTTGTTTACCTGAACTCTTATCATGTTATTTTTACTAGGAACTGTGTATTGCCTGATAATACGAGCTTCCTTTTAGCGTTTAAACGATAAGGTTCTTCTGTCATCACGAACTGGATATTCATAGATCATTTATGATTTTTTTTTTATTTATTTTTTTTTAACTTATAATTTTGGAAATAATGTAAAGATAGGCTTAGGTATACATTTTCGTGGATAAATATAGTACATGAAGTACCAAGAAGTACCTAATTTTCTGCGAAATTTTTAACAGCAAAAAATACTGCCATATATGTATTAAAAACATGTACAGCTGTTTTTATGTAAAGCAAGAAACCAATATAAATATTCACCTGAATAACATTTAAATTTACAACCATCATCAATTATAATCAATATTTTTTTATATTCAAGATTCCTTTTTATAAAGTAAACGTTATATATTTTACATTTTAAACAAAATCATCATAAATAAATCAACTTTACGCTGTATCCCGCACACAGCAGGGTAGGCAGAGGGAACCTAGTGTTAAGACGCTCCGTTCCCCAATTTCTGCCGGCAGAGGCATTGCGTGTTCAGTGGCAGAACTCAACGCCGCGCTTTGCTCGACACGAGAGCGAAGAAATGGAAATATAAATTTAAATAAATTTTTAATCTCCTCGAGTAGGGATCGAACCCACAACCAGTCGGTTTTACAGCCACACTTTGTGCCCCTTGCGCCACGACTGGCCTACATTTGAAACGAAATTACATATTTAATATTTTCATTTTTCATGGTGTCGACGCAAAGCACGGCGTTGAGGTCCGCCACTCATCACACAATGCATTCAGAATTCAGCGGAAAATTGAGAACAGAGTGTCTTAACACTAGGTTCTCTCTGCCTACCCTGCTGTGTGCGGGATACAGCGTGACTTCCATTTGACGATTTACTTTTATTGAAATAATATGTAAAATAACACGCCTGTCGCGCCATTATTATTTGTTTATACGAGCCGTATTTAAACTTGTAGGTTTTAATAACTCTGTCAATGGTGACCCACATATTTTGACGGCTCGCGTGCTCATCGAAGCTCGTCATCGATCGCTATGTAAATGTATTATTACATCATAGGAGGTGTATTTACTTAGTAAACATATATGTAATAACTAAAATATTTATAAATATTATGTAGTATGTGATAATTCAAATATAGATATAGTTCACGCTGTATCCTTCCCGCAGATAGGTAGAGGGGACCTTGAATTAAGACACTCTTGTTCCCCACTTTCAGCCGAATTCCGGAGATATAGCGTGTTAAGTGGCGGAACTCAAGGTCGCTCTTTGCCTCGTTACCAGAGCAAGGAAATGAAAATGTTAAAATTTAGTTTCCTCGAGTAGGAATCGAACCCACAACCTGTCGCGTTTACAATCGCACGCTTGTGCCCCTGCGCTACGACTTGTCTTAAAATAATATTCAAAATGAAATATATTAAATAGAATAAACATTTTCTAAAGGTTGTTTAAATATTTTTAATTTAAAATGATGAAGAAGGAAGATAAGAAAAATGTTACAAAATGTTATGCAGTCATCGCGTCAGTAACTGTTGCTAGTAAAATATAAGTCAGCCTTTTTACATGTAAATCGTAATACATATATAAATATATTACGATAAAGTAATATCTTTATATTTATTATTCTATTAACATTTGAAATATCAATTATGTTTATGTTTTTTAATTATTTAAATTTCATTATACTTCATAAATGCCTACACAACATAATATGTAACTAATGGAGTTTCCAATAAATTAAAAACTCAACTCCGCGTATTGCCTCTTAAACAGACTGAGAAAATGCAAATAAACATAAATTATAAATAATATTTTTAAATAA
The DNA here is from genome assembly GCA_021202915.1 of Heliconius himera. Lineage (NCBI taxonomy): Eukaryota > Metazoa > Arthropoda > Insecta > Lepidoptera > Nymphalidae > Heliconius > Heliconius himera. The sequence continues at coordinate 627,227 of JAJHJA010000700.1, forward strand.
TCTATACGAAAATAACACAATAAACTAGTTTTAGTGCAACAAATACGTACTTTCAGTGAAAACAGTTGACAAGCGTTCGTGTCGGTGACCTGTTAACGGGACAAAAACTGCGAATTTGTCGCGCGACACTTTTTCTGATCGTTTTATTTTGATCCTTGTCCTAACTAGTAAAAAGGTGATTAACTTTCGTAATCAAAAGTTTATTAAACATATGCTAAATTTATATTCAAAATTATAATCAGCTTCACGCTGTATCCCGCACACAGCAGGGTAGGCATAGGGAACCTAGTGTTAGACACCTAGACACTCTGTTCCCCACTTTCTGCCGAATTTTGGAGGCATTGCGTGTTGAGTGGCAGAACTCAACACCGCGCTTAACCTCGACACCAGAGCGAAGAAATGGAAATATAAATTTAAGTAAATATTTCATCTCCTCGAGTGGGGATCGAACCCACAACCAGTCGGTTTTACAGTCACACCTCGTGCCGCTGCGCCACAACTGGCCTCGAATTCTATATCGCTATATTCAAAATAGGGATACAAATTAGAAAATAATTTTTAAATACAATTTTATAGAAATTATAATTATTTTACAATCTGTGTGTCAAATAAAGTAACTACTACAATACATACTAAAAAAATTTAAAGTGTAATTTTACTGTAATACATTTAGTCACAAAAGCAGTGATAAAGAAGTTGCAGTCGCGCACTATCCAGCCATAAAGCATGGCTACCTGCGGTGAAAGCGTTTTTCTGAGAACCCTTCAAATGCAACCGACAATCCAAACTGTCCCATAGTAAACAAAGCTATTAACCTATTTCATGGGGATATAATAATGTCGTATTTGAATTTATACTGCTTTAAAGCTGTTTTTGTAGAACTAATCGTGACAAATTCTGTTTTTAACTTTTTTTTGGTTCTCATTTAACATGCAGGGTAGAGTGAAGATGTGGAAAGTTGACAATCATTTTGTTATTTTCATCGTTTACTTTTCGCTTATTTTATAGGCTTTATGTGTTAACTGCACTTTTTTGGTTTTTTTGATTTGGTTTTTGGTTTGGTTTGATTTGATAGGGGTTTACTATTATTGTTGTTTAAGCGTTACGTTTCATTCTGCTTATAGCAAAGTAAGCATAGAAATCCATAACACTCCGTTCTTAGAATGTGTGCCGTGCGGAACTTAACGCCGCAGCTATGATTTCCAGGCTAGAAAAATGTAAACAATTAATTTCGCTGAGTAAAAGTCGTATCTACAACCATCGCACTTATAAATCAAACGCTGTGCCACCACGCCACGAAGGCCTGAACTTAAATATTTCGAATTTTAACGTTCCCCCGACTAAACACTACATACACACATACTAAGTAAACGCTTAAAATAAACTAATTTTATATGCAATTCAAACCAACTCGCATCCTTCTTGATCCAAACTATAAATAAGATATTTTCTCACGGTAAACATAAACATTTACAATAATTGCTGTAACAATTGTAATTAAACTTATTAATAATAATTATGATGAGATATGGCAAGAATATGTATAGAAAAACTGTTGCAACAATGATATCCAAGATATACAAGGAAAAAACGCTTGTGGCTGCCATGTCCAGGAATGTCGATCATTCGAGGGCTAAAACACGTCCGAAGTAACATTTTAATTGATGGTGTGACTCATGGCTGGTGTTTGTGGCAATTGAGAATGTATAGTATGTACTGCATGTCGTAAATGACCGGGATACGCCACGGGCGAGTGACGTGGTGGTATTAAATATTCTTCATACATTTCTGTAATGGTTGAATGAGGTCTATTATGTGTAAATAATAATAATAATAAATATTTATTTATTATTGGATGCTTTATGATGGGTGATAATAAATGTTTAAATTAAATTCAATTTACTTAAAAATCTAATGCCGTTTATATTAGTTTGTTTATGTGAGAAAAAATTAGTTTATACAAAACAGATAAAAGATTAAAAAAAATATTTTTCATTACTTCAGTCAAAAAAAGAAATAAGGAAGTGTTATTAAAATAAATATCTATAAATAAAATCAGAACTATTTAATTTCATTAACTTAAACATTATTAAAAATGAAATGTTACATTATCTTAATTACTCATAACGCGAGATAATGTTTATAAATAAAGATAACTTTTAATTTTTTTATTACTTAACTTTTTGTTGTGCTTTTTTTCGATTGAAATACTCGATACTTTATAGAATAAGGAAAAAATCTATAACACCTGGTTTTTAAATTCCAGTAATACGATGACGTAATATCGGTAATTGCATAAGTTTCTCTTTTACACAGAAAGCTAATCTTTCGCAATATCAACTTAAAGTTTTTAGATGAATCATTTTGTTCAGTTCGTTTTTTGGTAATTATACGAGTTATTACACAGTATGTATATAATATAATGTCATATTTAAATGTCACTTGTAAAAAAATCCTATTAGGTTTTTTAAAAAATATGTTTTAAGATACAAATAGGTGCTTTTTGATTGATTTATGAAGTTAATATAAAAAAACGCTTAAAGTTAAAATTTTAAGCTGTATGCTCAGTAATTAAAAGCTTAATTATTTATTTTATTATAACTGCAATTTATTTTAAGCAGAAATATTTATATAATACCTAAACACATATTTAAAACGTTTCTAAATACATAATACATGTAGCCTGTGTGTGAATGAGCAGCCGATAAGGTGTGGTCGCTTTCACCGAGACACGTGCAGTTTTGTAACGCACCTAAATCACAACTAAAATGTACAAGATAAACTATATTTTAAATATTTACTCTAACAGTGTTGATTACGCAAAAAATATAAATTTTAGATTTTAAAAGCTATCTAATAATTTGATCATTTATGCAATTTTGCTTAAATAAATTATTATAATTATAATATAAGAACCAGGAGCTGTTGGTTAGAATATATTTTTATTTGTGAATAATAAGCGTACAGTAGGTTACGATGTCTATATAGCAAAAAGAATTAAACACTCCAATCACCACTTTCTACTGAATTTTTCGGGGCATTCCGATTTCAGTAGAGTAACTCAACGTCGGGCTTTTTGTCTTGGTGCCAGAGCGACGAAATGAAATCATTTCCTCGAGTGAGGATCGAACCAACAACGGTCTCGTTACAGTCACACCCTTGGACCGCTGCGCCACGAAGGACTTAAAAAAAAATCTCACACATAAATAATAGGCGTACAGTATGTACATTTGTGATGTCTATAGAGTAGATATAATTAAACAGATTTAAGTAATTATAAAAATAAATACTCTACCATATTTACTTTTTATTTAAATATATAAACTAAAATGTCCATCAAATATAATATTAAAATGTCTTAACATATTAAAATTGAGATTTCCTCTACCCAAATGGTATGCGAGAGCGTTTTCCTCCTTAGCTCATTCACGGCATGCAGCCGACGGCCCTTCCCACGACTCGCGAATGTGCCAATTAGATGCACTCCGCCCGTAACATTAATACCGTTCACAATCTAATAAAGCTTGCAAAAAACATTTATATAATATCTAGGTTATTGGATGTTGATTGTTGATTATTATATACTTATATGTGATGTTAAAATAATATTTGTTTTTGATTTTTAAATTTTTATTTATATGGTTATATTTTTGAACAGAATGTTGAAGGGTTTTGATGATTGAAAACAATTCTTTGTAGGTACTAATATATTAGTACGAACTAAATTGCATACTTGTAGTGATGGATGACTAACGTGGCCATATTTTTTTTTAGCTCAAAACGGAACCCAAAATAGTTTTTTTTTCGTTAGCAATTATAAAAATAAATAATAAATATTGTTTGTGATTTAGTTTTTTCGGCCTGTATTTTTGTTTTTTTTCGGCTAGTGCTGTCGTTTTTTAGGGTTCCGTAAAAAAAGAAAATTTATTTCTACATTTACTTAAAACAGATATGACACTATAAAGGGAATAAAAAAAATATAGGCTACTTCCGGTTATCCTAGAATTATGAAATTTGGCAGCTAATATCTACAGGTAGTAATAGTTTAGTAAAAAATCTGAAAACTATACTAATAGCCATGGGCGTGCTGCATTGAGCGATACCGTAAATCACAATTTGACCAACCATTTTTGTGCCATTAGGGAAAACGGGACATTTTTTCGGTGCCGTTTCCGTAGACCCGGGACATATTACATACTATTTATATGGAAATATCTCTAGATATTATAGTGCAAAATGACATGAGTTATAAAGCCGCAGTGCAATGCGTCAAAAGTTAATTCAAGGAACTACTCCCTAATATTATACATACATACATATATATATTGCAAGAAAATCTACGTCAATCGCTGTCTGTCCACGACCACGAGTGAATGGATGCTAGCTCAGAGGTACTTGCAGTAATATTGACCGCAAAACAAAACAAATAACAGTCTGATTCACATTTACCCGAGACCACACATTATACCTACAGAAATAAAAAGGTTTAACATAATGAAATTAATATTTAAAGTCAATATGGCTTTTACATGCATATATTATTAAGGTAAGATATATTAAAGAGCATTTTTTTAATTAAAAATCAGCTTCACGCTGTATCCCGCACACATCTGGGTAGGCAGAGGGAAGCTAGTGTTAAGACACTCCGTTCCCCACTTTCTGCCGAATTCTGGAGGCATTGTGTGTTAAGTGACAGAACTCAATGCCGCGCTTTGCCTCGACGCCAGAGCGAAGAAATGGAAATATAAATTTAAGTAAATATTACATATCCTCGAGTGGGGATCGAACACAGTAACCAGTCGGTTTTACAGTCACACTTCGTGCCGCTGCGCCACGACTGGCCCCTACGAAATATTTCATGGTTATGGTTTAATATAAAATTAATATTTAAAGTCAATATGGCCTTTATTTAAGATATATTAAAGAGTATTTTTTTTAATATTACATTAAAATCAATAGGCAAACATTAAAGTGGTAACTGTTTAGTATGTACTACTTGGTATCCTGCCTGCGCCTGCAATGCGCAGGCGCAGGCAGGATACCAAGTAGATATTTCGCTTTGTTGTCGCGTGGTCGCGGGTGAAATATGTAAACACCATACCATGACAGGACGTTGACACTACACCGCGTGCCGGCACGTCCCGTCAAAGCTTGGTGGTTTAGCCAAAAATTCTATTTTACTTAAATACAAAAGATAGGTTTCTATTAAAGAAATTAAAATGTACACACAGCAAGAAATTGTGTTACTGAATTTGATAAAAATGGACTTTAAATACGCACGAATATTAAGTTATGAAATAAGCTTTTACAAATATTTGGTATATCCATTTTTTTTTACCTTCATTGTTTGCATATCAGGGTAGTCAGAGGAAACCTGTTAAAAATATTTATTATTATATATTTCATTTTCTCGAGTGGGAATTGAACTCACAACCTGTCGCGTCACATGCTTATGCTCCTGCGCCACGACTGGTCTCAGATTAATTATTATAAAATAAATATTAATTCGTATTTCACAACACAGCAATAGCACAACATAGCCTAGATACATCACAACTTCTTTTTAACGATCATTTCCTGTACAAAAGCAATAAAAAATAAATAAAAAGATAATGTATGTATGTATGTATTTTACAATATATATACATAAGTATTTTTTTCCAGCAATGTTAATAATGTAAATAAATGAAAAATTCTCAGTACCGGCGCGTGTTGCTATCAACCGCCGCTATTTACACAGCTAAGTAAACTTTAAATGTTTGTTATTATCTTCAACCGGTATAAAAAGAAACTTCTTTTACTTTACAACAAGAGACATTCTTGAACAATGGCGGTCCTTATTTTTATGGTTGAATTATATCAAAGTGTAATATAATGACAACATTGCGCCAGCGCATAGAAAACTGTAAAATAATAGCGTCGTTGTATACAACGATATCACAACAAAACTGGGTCGGTTAGTTACCTTACCTTAGGTATGTAGCTTTTACTGTACTGAAAAATCAAAATATGCAATTTACTTTTTTTTATATAAAAAAATTATAAAATTAGTTTCACACTGTATCCCTAATAGAGCAGGATGGGCAAAGGGGATCAAGTGTTAAGACACTCCGTTCTCTACTTTCTTATTTATCAACTTCACGCTGTGTGCAGGCCGGTCGTGGCGCAGCGGCACGAGGTGTGACTGCAAAACCGACTGGTTGTGGGTTCGATCCCCACTCGAGGAGATGAAATATTTACTTAAATATATATTTCCATTTCTTCGCTCTGGTGTCGAGGTTAAGCGCGGCGTTGAGTTCTGCCACTCAACAAGCAATGCCTTCAGAATCCGGCAGAAAGTGGGGAACAGAGTGTCTTAACACTAGGTTCCCTCTGCCTACCCTGCTGTGTGCGGGATACAGCGTGAAGCTAATTTAATTTAATTTACGCTGTATTCCGCACACAGCAGGGTAGGCAGAGGGAACCTGGTGTTAAGACACTCCGTTTCCCACTTTTCGCCGAGTTCTGGAGACATTGCGTGTTGAGTGGCGTTTAGTAAAACGCCGCACTTTGCCTCGACAATAGAGCGAAGAAATGAAAATATAAATATAAATAAGTATTTCATCTTCTAGAGTGGGGATCGAACCCACAACCCGTCGATTTTACAGTCTCACTTTGTGCCCCTGCGCCACGACTGGCCTCAGCTAAATAATAAATAATAATAAGTTCTTTGATTTTCACGATTATTACACATTTTAAATGAAACTATTTTAACCGGATTAATCGCGTATATTTGGTACTTTTATACATTTTTTGGAAACCCGACGTTTCGAACACTTTGCAGTAGTCCGTGGTCACGGGTAGACTGAGGTGGCATTCGTCTGTCAGTTGACATAATTATTATATCAAACTACCGCCAACGATTTCTTAATTGCCTCGCGTACTGCCCTGGATTCCTGCAGAATGAGCTGATAGTATCTTGCCCTCTGGTATGGTGGGTTTGAGACTTCAATGATTTTATGAGTGGGTCCCAGGTGGTAGAAAGTGTCCTCTTGACAATCTTGATGCAGTCCTTGACGGGAATACTGGTGAACAGCGACTGGACATCAAAACTGACCATGGTTTCATTGTTAGCTAACTTAAGATCTTTCAGTCCGCTAACAAAATGGTAAGAGTCCCTGACATAAGATGTTGTGTGGCCACGCAGAGGAAGCTAGAGGATAACAATATGCCTATAGAATATCTTGAACTTTTAGAACATTGCCTCACATCTGGATACCTTATGTTCAATCAAGAATTCTATTTACAAATAGATGGCATTGCTATGGGTTCGCCCGTGTCCCCGGTAATAGCAGATATATACATGGAGGACTTTGAGGAGATGGCTCTTAGCTCTGCACCCTGTCTACCTAGGATATATAAGCGGTACGTAGATGACACTTTTACCATTTTACCTACGGACAGTATTTATATATTCCTAAACCACCTCAATTCTATTAATGACAATATTAAATTTACAATAGAATTACAGGCAAATAATTCCCTAGCTTTTCTTGATGTTTTAGTCATAAGAAATCGCAATGGCACAATAGGCCACACAGTATATAGGAAACCCACGCACACCAATAGATACCTCAATGGTGAATCTCACCATCACCCTACACAGTTATCTACCGTTGGCAAATCTTTGTTTCAGAGAGCCCACCACCTCTGCGACGCTGAACACCTAGGGGACGAGCTTCGCCAGGTGAAGAATAGCCTTCATCAGAACAAGCTGCCAGTTCCCCGCCAGCGTTGTCAGAAGACCAACAAGCCACCCACAGTAGAGAGACAACCAGCATTTCTTCCATATGTGAAGGGGGTTACAGACAGGATTGGCAACATCTTAAGAAGAGCTTCCATAAAAACCATATTCAAGCCTAACAAGAAAGTGAGCCAATTCTTGAGACCAGTAAAAAGTAATATTCCTTTACAGAGTGCAGGTGTATACAAACTAGACTGTGACTGTGGCTTATCATACATCGGTCAAACAAAGAGAAGCATCGGTGTTAGGGTGAAAGAACACATCTCTGATATCAAGAATGGGCATGTATCGAAGTCAGCTGTGTGTGAGCATACTGTGGATAAACCCAGCCACTACATTAGGTTTGATAAACCCCAAATCCTCGCTAAGGAAAACAGATACATTCCTAGAATGATCCGCGAGGCTATTGAAATACAAAAACATCCTAATTTCAATAGAGAGGATGGCTGGAAACTTTCTACCACCTGGGACCCACTCATAAAATCATTGAAGTCTCAAACCCACCATACCAGAGGGCAAGATACTATCAGCTCATTCTGCAGGAATCCATGGCAGTACGCGAGGCAATTAAGAAATCGTTGGCGGTAGTTTGATATAATAATTATGTCAACTGACAGACGAATGCCACCTCAGTCTACCCGTGACCACGGACTACTGCAAAGTGTTCGAAACGTCGGGTTTCCAAAAAATGTATAAAAGTACCAAATATACGCGATTAATCCGGTTAAAATAGTTTCATTTAATAATAAATAATACATTTTATTATGAAAAATATTGCAAATATTTAACCTTTTACTTTAAATTATTTTAATGATAATTTGTTGTGAGTTACCTGTACACAGTAATCGGTAATGACATTTTGTTTTCCACTTGCATTAACGGGTTGCCATTGTCGTATGACAGAAACATTAACGCGTTATACTTATTTATGTAACAGTATTGAGGCCAGTCGTGGCGCGGGGGCACAAAGTGTGACTGTAAAACCGACTGGTTGTGGGTTCGATCCTCATTTGAGGAGATGAAATGTTTACTTAAATTTATATTTCCATTTTTTCGCTCTGGTGTCGAGGATAAGGGAGGCGTTGAGTTCTGCCACACAACACGCAATGCCTCCAGAATTCGGCAGAAAGTGGGGAACGGAGTGTCCTAACACTAAGTTCCGTCTGCCTACCCTGCTGTGTGCGGGATACAGAGTGAAGCTGATTTATTTTATTTATGTAACAGCATTTAAACTAAGTCACGCAACGAGGTGGCTCTTCCACTATTAGAATTAATTCATAATCTTCATTTCATTTTATGTCGACCCTTTTTTTTAAACATATTGATAGACACACTCTCACTTTTTATTGATCAGTATTCAGAAAGTTTTAACTTTCCCTTGCGCTGTCGAGCAACGGCCACCTAAGTACGTTATTTGAATGCGCTTAATTTTTTTTGCTATAAAAGTAAGTGCAAGTACATTTAAGCACGAATCTTTAAATAATTTGGTTTGTTTTCTTTTATTTCTAATATAAGAAAAATATTGTTTCACATTTGTAGGTAATTAAGCATATATCTAAAAGTGAATATATAATTTTCAGAAATAGATATAAATGAAGGTAAAAGCTCGGGGCGCCGGTGTCGAGCTTCTAAACTTAAGAGTGTTTACACCAACAAAATGCAGACACACGGACACACACAGAGTGAGTGTGAGTGAGTGAGTGTGTGTGTGTGTGCGTGCACGCACACAGGCGCGGGTCGTGCTCGCCGGCGGCGGACACAGGTTTACTCAATGAACTGTGGTCAGGGCTGGGCTTATTGCCTCGGGATTTATCGACGTTTAAACACAATCATTGGTCGGTAGTGTCATGTTTATTACAAGGTTCGAGGCCGATCTCGTTCTCTTTTTAATCATACGGGACGATAATATCTCGTTTTTAATTACGATAAATGATACAGGCGGTGTATCGCTTAACAATCCGTGTTCCTTTGGCAGTTCGCTTTTAAATAGATCCATAAAACAAATAACTTGATTCCGTTTTATATAATTATTCGTTTTATAGAAAATCATTGCTGATATACTTATTTCGGTAGTTGCGTCATCGTTATTAAATGTGGCAAAGATATATCAATAGACCAGTTCGTTTAGTTCCAGTTCGGATGTCACATATTTTTTATAATTTTCTTATGTTACAGATTAAATATAAATAATATATAGATAATATATGATGCAAGTGCTATAGAATGTGCTCAGAGCTATTAATTATTTATGAGCCTAAACTCCTATGGTTTACTAGTGACCTTTGAAGAGTTTTAATATTCAGATTCAGATCCTGGCTCCGTCATCACTCCAGCTCGTTGATACCCATAATATTGTATTATCACCTAAGCTACATATAACTGCCAAGTTTCATGTGGATACAATTATTACAAGTGGTTCAAATTCCGATTCTTAGATTTTATTACATAGCTTATTACAGCTCGACCTAATAAATGCGTGTTAAAAATAAGAATTACGTATCTTGAGTAGGGCATAACATATGAAATAGAAATTCTGATGTAATATTATACATATAATAAAAGTTTTAATAACAATTACATAATTAATATATAATTTGAAAAAAAAAATGAGGCACGAAAAAGCATTACCATTGCAATATATGATATAAGAAAAAAAAAATAGCCAACACACTAAAACCTATTAAGATTCGATGATTTATTAAGGATTGACAGATACAAAACTACCCTTTAGATTAGAGCGTTAAGTGGGCGGGATTGTTGATCCGACTAGCGGAACACCTTCCCTCCCGCTCTCACGTTGTTTTATTGTTTTACATATAGACAAGTTGTTATTTGATTTTTATATATTTTTTTTCAGCTTCACGCTGTATCCCGCAAGTATCAGGTTACAACACTTCGCTCTCCCCTTGTTGCCAATTTCTGGAGGTATTGCATCATGCATGTTTAAGTCAATAATTCCTAGAATCGGAGGAGGAATCGAATCCATAACCTGTCACGATTACATGTGTGAACATTGTGCCCCGGCGCCTCTGCCGATTGACCTCAATTCTATACATCTCTGCTACTCTGCATTTATTAAATAATTACAAAAACTAAAATATCATAAATAATCCAATACGTAACTTATGTATTACAGATATACATACATACGTAAAGGCACGGGTAGCAACTAGTCGTAAAAGCGATAAGTATCGGCCGGGACACGGCGGCCGGGGTATGGGTGGTCGGCGCGAAATTCGGCGGAGCGCTGGCCTCAAGACCGGTTCTGAGAACGCTCAGCGACCATTGTCTGCAGCTTTACTGCCGACGGTCCTCGCATCAACACATACGTTCCAGTAAAGTGGCTGGTATACTTGCGGGAAAACAAAAGATCGATGCTTTTTATGTTATTAGCTGTGCTTTTTATAGATTATTACTGAATTTTGAATAATTAAATTATATTATTTTAAATTTCCTTTATAATCTTATATTATAATTTAAAAAACAATTAAGTAATACAGGTATCGATTTATAATAAATTAAGTAATGCATTTTTTTTTACTATATATCAAATACAAAGCAAATACCTCGACTCTCATCATTAAAACGAACGACAGTTACCGATTGCCAAATGAAACGACGCGTCCGAAAATAAACATTATATTATTACACGCGCGTCCGACATATTAAATAGAGAGAGAGAGAGAGAGAGAGAAAAAAAGATTATAGATTGTTATAATGAAAACATTGAACCGTCGTCACGGGCACAGGTGATTTGAAAAAATAAGATGTGACGTTTTCCAAACAGCGAACAACGCCGCATCGACCAACAATAGAAGAGGAATAATACGGTCCTAATCTCTTTTTCGTTAGCGTCCCGCCATATTTCATTCTGGCAGCCATTGTCAATACGGCCGAGGTCAGAGGCAAAAAGGAGAAAAAGAACATGGAGATTTTATTTCCATTTCCAAAGACTCGAACCAAATAATGTCGGCACAGTTGCTTGAGCGCGCCGCCTTTTAAAACACGAAGTCTATTTTTTATTTCATCTTTTCATTAATATATTAGGATGGATTCGGGCTGTCATTTTTTTCTTGTACTAGCTAGAATTAGTTACCTGACGTATATTCGGGTCGGTTTTATATTGAATGTTATTACTGGGTCGTGTGAAATGTTATATTTTATGTATCCATTAAATATTAACGTAAGTGATTTATGAGAAATTCTTAGAATGATTACACTATATTTTTGTATGTATGTGTAACAATTACAGTTCGATATTAACAAGAATAATTGTTTTGAAGAACATTAAAATGAAAACGAAAAATGAAATATAAATGAGAGATGAAAAATAAATGAAAATGTAAATTTTAAGTAAATATTCTACATTTCCTATATATATACATTTTAAATAAATATCCTCCATTTCCTCTAGTAGGGATCGAACCTACAACCAGTCACGTTTACAATCACACAGTTGTGCCCCTGCGCCACGACTGGCCTCAAACATGAAGAACATTCTGTGATTTATTCATACACCATGTCAGATATAAATCAATTACATTAGAAAGATGGCTGCTTCTCTGTCAAGGCTAACGATTTGCGGTGAGAAAACAATGGAAAGCCTTCACCTTACATACCAAGTACTTTTCGCATAACAAACAAACGAACGAGTGCCAAATATTACCCTATACAGCAGTTTCGCATTAACTTTTTAGTATCGAGAATGTGTCATTGTGTTGTATGAAAACACCACTTGTTGTAAAAGAACAATAGAAATGGTTTTGTTAGAATAGATTTTGCATAGTTTAAATAAGTAAATAAGTTTTTAAACCATTTTAATAGGATTTGGGGAAAGCTTCTGTTTCAATATCTACATATAAATATAATACATGCATTATAACAATCAAAAATGTGTACACTTTGTGTAAACTTTTATATAATTTACAATAAGTATATAATAATAAATATAAATTAATCTTTTGAAGCCAGCCCACACACAAAGTGTGAGTAGTAGGGATTGGTGCGTTCTGGCTCATTAAATTGATCGCCTTATCAATCAAAATTTTCCGCGGATTTTCTCGCGGGTCGCGGTTTACATTAATTAATTGACCGCGGATTAAATTGATTACCCCGGATCCGCGGATTTTTTCGCGGTTAGTACCCGCCATTATTTTGTGTCTTTTCATAGAGTAGTAGGGATTGGTGCGTTCTGGCTCATTAAATTGATCGCCTTATCAATCAAAATTTTCCGCGGATTTTCTCGCGGGTCGCGGTTTTGATTAATTAATTGGCCGCGGATTAAGTTGATTACCCCAGATCCGCGGCTTTTTTCGCGGTTTTTCTCGCGGGTCGCGGTTTTGATTAATTAATTGACCGCGGATTAAGTTGATTACCCCAGATCCGCGGCTTTTTTCGCGGTTAGTAGCCGCCATAATTTCGAGTCTTTTCATAGAGTAGTAGGGATTGGTGCGTTCTGGCTCATTAAATTGATCGCCTTATCAATCAAAATTTTCCGCGGATTTTCTCGCGGGTCGCGGTTTTGATTAATTAATTGGCCGCGGATTAAGTTGATTACCCCAGATCCGCGGCTTTTTTCGCGGTTAGTAGCCGCCATAATTTCGAGTCTTTTCATAGAGTAGTAGGGATTGGTGCGTTCTGGCTCATTAAATTGATCGCCTTATCAATCAAAATTTTCCGCGGATTTTCTCGCGGGTCGCGGTTTTGATTAATTAATTGCCCGCGGATTAAGTTGATTACCCCAGATCCGCGGCTTTTTTCGCGGTTAGTACCCGCCATTATTTTTTGGGTGCGTTCTGGCTCATCAAAAATTTCGCCTCGATCGCCTTATCAAACATTTTTAAAATAGCAGTGTATTAGTGTTTTTTATTTCTTTAACATAAGAATACCTAACCTAACCTAACCTACTCATCATAGAACCGTTTCATATTTGTGTTGGTGGCGCACCATTTTGATTAATTAATTAATTAACCGCGGATTTCGTTTTACTTTTTTTTTGCATAACAATACTAACCTAACCTAACCTAGTTCGCAGTAAAATTGTTTTCGTATAATACCTACTCATCATAGAGCCGTTTCATATTTGTATCGGTTGGTTATCACCTAGTTATTTTGTTGTAATCATCTCTGACTCAGGGTTAAATATTTAATACAATCAACGCTGATTTGAAAGGCTACGTAAGCTGATGTACAATACTTGTTGATACATGTCTCACCGGGAGACGAATTGTACCTGCCTTTGAAAGAGGAAAGATTTATATCCCTTAAGTATTTCTTTTGCAATTATCTCTGAGTCACTGTCCGTTTCAATATTACATTCATGTCCCTACAAGTTTCATAGGGTGGAGGGGTGCTTTCATACCGTATATAAGCTGCACTGGAAGCTGTTCTGATATGAAATAATTGTTGTTCGTGATACGTGAAAGTGCTCTTCCGATACGAAACAATGGCGGTGAGTATTATTTTTAAGTCATTTACTAATTTATTTATGTTGTTGCCCAGTAAATATATTGTGTACTTTTTCATTATTGCAGCTGTCAAGTAACAACTCGTTTGATTACAATATGTGTGAAAAAATTGAACAAAAGCAACGCTTAGAAGGGTGAGTTTTACCTCTTTTGGTTTTTTTTAATCATCTGCGTGGTGGGAGGTTGCTGTGTACTGTATTTAAAAGATGTTTGCACTGGGAATAGAAGCATTGTGTTTGTAGTGATTATCGGCATCAGTATGTTTTCTCTAAGTTCCGACGAAATAGCATCTTTGAGTAAATCACTCATTGTGACCAAACTACACCGATATGTGCGCATTTGGTACATTAGTGGGAAACTGCCAGAATCTCTGAAGATAGATCCGTGTATAGTGCCTTATTTTACACCGTGTCCTGGACATGGCAATATCAATAGTTCTGGTGACACAATAGACGGTCCTTTCACGATGCAAGCGTATTGTGCTATGTGTAGAGAAATAAATAGAAGTACGTATTTTTAAATGTGTGAACAAAAAATAAATATAGGTGATATTCGTTTCAATAATTTTTTTATGTTTTTGTTACAGTGTCATAGAAAAAATACGGAAACAAGGAGATGCTTCGCTACTACCCCACGAAGTAGCACAGAGTGGATCGGGCTTGCAAGAATCCTCTACAGCTGTACCGTCTACATTTGAACCTGGAAAAGACGTCATCGAATGTTCGAGGTGTAAATTGCTCGTTTCAAAAAGGTATTATGCCAGCCATTTAAAAAGCAGCCTTCATAAAAGCAATATCTTGCGATTACATGATAAGTTATCAAATGTGTATTTGATTGATAGTGCGTTTGGACAAAGAGTGGTGACTTATCGAATAACACACCCCTCATCATTAGGAGCGGAATTTCAAACCCCTGAAAGTTTTCTTAATGATATTAAAAGCACTGTCTTAAACTTAATAGATGATTGCATAAAAACTTTAACATTAATAAAAATTAATTTTATCTTGCACGCTGATTTTGTTCAGGAAAGTAAAAGCTTAGAAAATTCATTCGATTTTCAAACCGTCAATAATTCTATATGTATCGGTGATGATTATGAAGCAACTTACCAAATAATAATGAATGACATTTGTAATAAAATAAGTGAGTTTGAGAAAAAAGATAGTGGATGGAGTCTTAAAAAAATAAGAAATATTGATTTGAATGTTAATAAATTTAATCCTTTGAGGGGGTCTTCGTATATTGACTTACCAATTGACATAAAACATAAAAAGGCAATTATAAACGTCAAAAATAATGATGTGCAGTGTTTCAAATGGGCGGTACTCTCTGCTTTATATCCAGTTACAAAAAATTCAGATAGAGTGAGTTCATATATTCATAATCAAAATAAACTTAAATTTGGAAAAATATCTTTTCCTGTAAAACTCAAAGATATTCACAAGTTTGAAGAATTCAATAACTTAAGCATAAATGTCTTTGGTCTCGAATATAATGCTGAATCTCGATGTAATAGACTTATAGGTCCGCTATACTTTACAAAACATCGAAAACTTACTCATATTAATCTATTGTATATAAACAGCGGATCGCGTGGGCACTATTGTTACATAAAATGTCTTTCTAAATTACTTCACAAACAGATAAATCGGACACATCGCGCTATTCACATTTGCGATGGTTGTTTGATGCACTATCCATCTAAAAAATGTTTAGATCAACACCAACATTTTGATTGTGTCCACATTTGTACTGATTTACCAGATCCAATGAAAACAAAAAAGAACTGGTTTAATGTAGAAACGGCTAGCAACAAATTAGCGTTTAATAATTACGAGCGAAAGCTTAAACTACCATTTGTAATATACGCAGATTTCGAGGCATTTTTAACCCCCATTCAAACATGTCAAAACGAGGCTACGAAATCGTACACCAATAACATACAAAAACATGCGGTGTTTAGTTTCGGTTATTATTTAAAGTGTTCATATAATGACAGTCTCTCCATTTATAGAACGTATACGGGCGAACGTTGCGCCGAACAATTTATGAAGCATTTGAAAGGGGATTTAGAATTAATTTGTAAAGAAAACTCTTTTCCTAAACCTCCATTACCGCTATCGGAAAGTGATAATTTGCATGTTTTACAAAGTAAAGTTTGCTATATTTGCAATAATGATTTAGATAATAATAATAATGTTATATGTTATGATTGGTACAGTGGTAAATACGCAGGTGTTGCTCATACGTGCTGCAAGAAAAAGTACAAAGCCCCACGATTTGTCCCGGTCGAGGACGTTTCAGTCGTCTCAAAGCGTCATTAATTAAATCAGCAATATTGCTACCAGGAATCAATTCGTTATTAACAACAATAGTACCATCATCATTCCAATATATTTTATCTCTATGTTTATTTATTGTATCCATCAACAATTCACCTTTTTTCTTAAATGTCTTTGGTAGCAATCTGCTTATGTAGTCTGAGGTATAATGGGCTAAAGACCCAGATACACTCGGAAGTGCGTCCTCTTGTTTTGTGACCTGTTCTACGAGTGTTGATTCATTATTTTTGCTATGACTTTTATGGGATTTTAGTACTTTATTGGTCCCCGATGGAAATAGATTTTTTATTGAATGGTCTGTTTCTTCCGCTATGATGGGTAATTTGAAAGATTTTCGATCTTGCTCGGTGAAATGTAAATATCTTTGTAATGTTTGCATGTACAAAGACCATTTTTCACGATCTCCGACATTACGTTTTAAGATTTTATGCATTTCCGTGTCAAGGCGAGATAAAACATTGTCGCTGGCGTGCTCCTGTTTTAATTTGTCTATTAGTTCGGGTTCTATCAAGATCATCTTTTTCACGTTTTCCATTGTGCTTAAATTATACAACTAAATAATCCACTTAAAATAGCTCCCAAAATTATAGGTAAAAATGCACCACCTTTTTGAACAATAATACGTTTTCGCCACTTATTTTTCCCTTTTAAGATTAATTTTCTGAGGATTGTTTTATATTTACTCAACTTTGATTTATCTTTATCATTAAGGGAAATTTTACCGTTCAAAATGTTAAATATACACTCACATATACAGTGTATTTCTTCATCACCACAAGATTTTAATAATGCCTTGCGATATTTTGGTTTTAGTGTATGTAATGCCTTCAATAAACTGCGATGCGTATTTACTCGAGCAGGCATTATTAAGTACTGATAAAAATTTCCTCAT
Source organism: Heliconius himera (assembly GCA_021202915.1). Taxonomy (NCBI): domain Eukaryota; kingdom Metazoa; phylum Arthropoda; class Insecta; order Lepidoptera; family Nymphalidae; genus Heliconius; species Heliconius himera. Next base: position 644,711 of record JAJHJA010000700.1, read on the forward strand.
GTTTGTTATATTTAAACCCATTCTTTTTAGGAACATATACCGTACAATTTGCATCAAACGGGAATATTTTAGTTTTAAAGCGGCACATGTCATTAGTATTTTGTTTAAGGTCTATCATCAGGTATCCATGTGCCTCCTTGGTTGCGTCTTTGTAAGCCTCTTCAACAAATTTTGAATTTTCAGGGTAAACTTGTCGTGCTAAGTAGCGAATTTGTGTCTTATCACGAGGATTTTTAAAGTATACAATGTAACTTGAATTCAAAGATATGTCTCGTTGTCCTTTACCCTGATGGAACAAATTTTGTGAAATGTAAAACACACTCAAATTTCTGTGATGGCTACCTTTTGTAAAAATATCAACGATGCGCCCATCGGATTCCCTCATTAGATCATCGATTATGAGCAATTGAGGCTGTTTACCATCGAACATACTTAAATCGGGAATACCCTGACTATAGTTTACATTCGGTAAATTGTACAAGGGTTGCATTTCATCGTAACACCAAGTTATTTCATTAAATTGTGTATTGCATATATCCTCAACATAATTCAGAAAATGCGTAACAAAATTAGATTTTCCACATCCGCTAGGACCCGCAACTATAGCGGTGAATGGATGAATAAAATGATGCATTTTTCTAGTCTGCGACCTCCCTGCTAAACGTTATTAATACAAATGGGGTGGTTATGAAATAATACATGGGTTTTTATTATAATTTATTTATTTTATTTATATATATATATATATATGTACAAATTAAAGAAGTCTTATGGCTAACTTATACTAACAATACTATGCCGAGTTTAGGGTGTATATTACAAATTAGAGAAATATTATAACTATCTTACTCTAACGGTATGATTCATATATTCAAGATACATACCTCATATTTTACAATAAATGATTATACAAAACAAAATACCTAATCACTGTAATTTATAATGACCCCATGCAAGTGTGTCTGTAGAGTTTTCTATTAAATAACGTTTACTATCATTGTGCGATAAAGAAACTTTGTTATTTTTTTGGGTGTAAATTATGTGTTTAATTGATTTAAACCGTATCATTGAATCCATTTTAATTCTCTTTTTGAACAAACAATCCTTATAGTCCTTTATTTGAAAAGATTTTGTTACGCTTTTATTTACCCCCTTGGCTTTGGCAATGAATTTATCACCTACATCCATTGCATACATTTTAGATCGCAGGCCTACAAATTCTTTAAAAATCATTCCATTGTTTTCATCTTTAAAAAGTCCTATTTTCTTTTTATTAATGAGGGGGAACCCATATGGATTATTGGGAGGATAATCGGATGTATCAAAATATCTATCCAAATCAATTTTAATGTCATTATAAAAATCTTCTGTGAAAATTTGATATATCAAACTATCTGTATCTGTATAAAGTAATTTTAAATTTTCTTTAAACTTGTTTTTCATGAATGAATAATGAAAATCATATATAAGTGTTTTAGATATATCTAATATACAGAACCCTAAGTAAATCGGTTTATTGTAGTAGAGTTTGGTTTTATTCAATTGAACCGCAACCAAGTTTTCAGAAAATATCGATAGACTATGAAATTCAGGTTTGGATATCAAACTCTGCGCACCTTCCATACCACCATTGTTTGACCAATGTGTGAGTAACTTAACATTGACTCGTTTTTCAATATTCTCCATAGTTTTTCCAAATACTGAATTATTCATCAACTTGTAAAAATCTTTATCGAATTCAGTACACGCCGTGGACCGCATTTTGGTATTTAAATCGATATATTTAGACAACCACGCCCTCTGTTTGAATTTTAGAACTCTGTGAATTTTATGTAAATGCAAACCGTTGTCTATACATTGTTTTAAGTTCCTGTAATGAATAATATATTTTTTTTTATCTTTCAAGTTGGGTACTAGTTTTTTTTCTCTACTACCACCGATGGATATATTTTCAGAGCAAAAAGGTAAGTCCGAGTGACTATCGTGTATATCAACAGGATATTGCAAATCGACTTCTAATATGTATCCATATTCAGCATCGTTTGCTATGTTGAAATCAACATTTACATCGACCCATTCAAAGTCACCGATTGGAAGGGGTTGTGACATAGCCCACCCATATAAATTATTTGCATCGAGGTAAACTAGATATGAGGATTGCAATTTGCTATCGTAATCCTCCATAAATTTGTTATTTGCTTTCGCATATCTGTTACTGCATTGCGATATACCACCTCTAATACCCTTTTTTATGAAAGCTATTTTATCAAAATCTGTTAATAATTCTAATTCTATCATTGTGGACTTTAACATGGCATCCCAACTCAAACCTGGTGCGGTATAGTAATGAGCAGGGTCCAAATCATAAGTTTTCATACATATATTGCGAAAGTTTTCAAATACATCGGTCAGCAACAAAACGTCTGTTTTCAAATATAAACTAGTGTAATCATCCATGGTTCCACATTTGAAATGATTCCAAACATCTTGGGCATGTCTATAATCATCATTTGATACATTTGTATTTACCAACGAATTAAAAAATTGATTTTGTGTTGGCAATGATGATATTTTCAAACTTTCGAACGAAGTCATTATTTCGTATGGATATACACCCTTCCTAATTAATCTTTTAAAGTCTTCATCTCGCGGGTAATTTTTTTTGAGCTCAACAAATTGATGTGTTTTTATATTATGTGCTAATCTATCAAGACTGCTTGACATAAATTTAAATGAGTCTAAAAATCTTAACGAGATATTATTATTCTTAATTTTTAAATATTTTGAAAAAGAAATATATTTTTCTTTATTTTGAGGGATTATATCAATTTTACCCTCTTCAAAACCTAGAGCGTGCACAATAAAATGGGCATCGTAATTAGCTAAATTGTGCAAGAATACCGGGACAAATCGTGGGGCTTTGTACTTTTTCTTGCAGCACGTATGAGCAACACCTGCGTATTTACCACTGTACCAATCATAACATATAACATTATTATTATTATCTAAATCATTATTGCAAATATAGCAAACTTTACTTTGTAAAACATGCAAATTATCACTTTCCGATAGCGGTAATGGAGGTTTAGGAAAAGAGTTTTCTTTACAAATTAATTCTAAATCCCCTTTCAAATGCTTCATAAATTGTTCGGCGCAACGTTCGCCCGTATACGTTCTATAAATGGAGAGACTGTCATTATATGAACACTTTAAATAATAACCGAAACTAAACACCGCATGTTTTTGTATGTTATTGGTGTACGATTTCGTAGCCTCGTTTTGACATGTTTGAATGGGGGTTAAAAATGCCTCGAAATCTGCGTATATTACAAATGGTAGTTTAAGCTTTCGCTCGTAATTATTAAACGCTAATTTGTTGCTAGCCGTTTCTACATTAAACCAGTTCTTTTTTGTTTTCATTGGATCTGGTAAATCAGTACAAATGTGGACACAATCAAAATGTTGGTGTTGATCTAAACATTTTTTAGATGGATAGTGCATCAAACAACCATCGCAAATGTGAATAGCGCGATGTGTCCGATTTATCTGTTTGTGAAGTAATTTAGAAAGACATTTTATGTAACAATAGTGCCCACGCGATCCGCTGTTTATATACAATAGATTAATATGAGTAAGTTTTCGATGTTTTGTAAAGTATAGCGGACCTATAAGTCTATTACATCGAGATTCAGCATTATATTCGAGACCAAAGACATTTATGCTTAAGTTATTGAATTCTTCAAACTTGTGAATATCTTTGAGTTTTACAGGAAAAGATATTTTTCCAAATTTAAGTTTATTTTGATTATGAATATATGAACTCACTCTATCTGAATTTTTTGTAACTGGATATAAAGCAGAGAGTACCGCCCATTTGAAACACTGCACATCATTATTTTTGACGTTTATAATTGCCTTTTTATGTTTTATGTCAATTGGTAAGTCAATATACGAAGACCCCCTCAAAGGATTAAATTTATTAACATTCAAATCAATATTTCTTATTTTTTTAAGACTCCATCCACTATCTTTTTTCTCAAACTCACTTATTTTATTACAAATGTCATTCATTATTATTTGGTAAGTTGCTTCATAATCATCACCGATACATATAGAATTATTGACGGTTTGAAAATCGAATGAATTTTCTAAGCTTTTACTTTCCTGAACAAAATCAGCGTGCAAGATAAAATTAATTTTTATTAATGTTAAAGTTTTTATGCAATCATCTATTAAGTTTAAGACAGTGCTTTTAATATCATTAAGAAAACTTTCAGGGGTTTGAAATTCCGCTCCTAATGATGAGGGGTGTGTTATTCGATAAGTCACCACTCTTTGTCCAAACGCACTATCAATCAAATACACATTTGATAACTTATCATGTAATCGCAAGATATTGCTTTTATGAAGGCTGCTTTTTAAATGGCTGGCATAATACCTTTTTGAAACGAGCAATTTACACCTCGAACATTCGATGACGTCTTTTCCAGGTTCAAATGTAGACGGTACAGCTGTAGAGGATTCTTGCAAGCCCGATCCACTCTGTGCTACTTCGTGGGGTAGTAGCGAAGCATCTCTTTGTTTCCGTATTTTTTCTATGACACTGTAACAAAAACATAAAAAAATTATTGAAACGAATATCACCTATATTTATTTTTTGTTCACACATTTAAAAATACGTACTTCTATTTATTTCTCTACACATAGCACAATACGCTTGCATCGTGAAAGGACCGTCTATTGTGTCACCAGAACTATTGATATTGCCATGTCCAGGACACGGTGTAAAATAAGGCACTATACACGGATCTATCTTCAGAGATTCTGGCAGTTTCCCACTAATGTACCAAATGCGCACATATCGGTGTAGTTTGGTCACAATGAGTGATTTACTCAAAGATGCTATTTCGTCGGAACTTAGAGAAAACATACTGATGCCGATAATCACTACAAACACAATGCTTCTATTCCCAGTGCAAACATCTTTTAAATACAGTACACAGCAACCTCCCACCACGCAGATGATTAAAAAAAACCAAAAGAGGTAAAACTCACCCTTCTAAGCGTTGCTTTTGTTCAATTTTTTCACACATATTGTAATCAAACGAGTTGTTACTTGACAGCTGCAATAATGAAAAAGTACACAATATATTTACTGGGCAACAACATAAATAAATTAGTAAATGACTTAAAAATAATACTCACCGCCATTGTTTCGTATCGGAAGAGCACTTTCACGTATCACGAACAACAATTATTTCATATCAGAACAGCTTCCAGTGCAGCTTATATACGGTATGAAAGCACCCCTCCACCCTATGAAACTTGTAGGGACATGAATGTAATATTGAAACGGACAGTGACTCAGAGATAATTGCAAAAGAAATACTTAAGGGATATAAATCTTTCCTCTTTCAAAGGCAGGTACAATTCGTCTCCCGGTGAGACATGTATCAACAAGTATTGTACATCAGCTTACGTAGCCTTTCAAATCAGCGTTGATTGTATTAAATATTTAACCCTGAGTCAGAGATGATTACAACAAAATAACTAGGTGATAACCAACCGATACAAATATGAAACGGCTCTATGATGAGTAGGTATTATACGAAAACAATTTTACTGCGAACTAGGTTAGGTTAGGTTAGTATTGTTATGCAAAAAAAAAGTAAAACGAAATCCGCGGTTAATTAATTAATTAATCAAAATGGTGCGCCACCAACACAAATATGAAACGGTTCTATGATGAGTAGGTTAGGTTAGGTTAGGTATTCTTATGTTAAAGAAATAAAAAACACTAATACACTGCTATTTTAAAAATGTTTGATAAGGCGATCGAGGCGAAATTTTTGATGAGCCAGAACGCACCCAAAAAATAATGGCGGGTACTAACCGCGAAAAAAGCCGCGGATCTGGGGTAATCAACTTAATCCGCGGGCAATTAATTAATCAAAACCGCGACCCGCGAGAAAATCCGCGGAAAATTTTGATTGATAAGGCGATCAATTTAATGAGCCAGAACGCACCAATCCCTACTACTCTATGAAAAGACTCGAAATTATGGCGGCTACTAACCGCGAAAAAAGCCGCGGATCTGGGGTAATCAACTTAATCCGCGGCCAATTAATTAATCAAAACCGCGACCCGCGAGAAAATCCGCGGAAAATTTTGATTGATAAGGCGATCAATTTAATGAGCCAGAACGCACCAATCCCTACTACTCTATGAAAAGACTCGAAATTATGGCGGCTACTAACCGCGAAAAAAGCCGCGGATCTGGGGTAATCAACTTAATCCGCGGTCAATTAATTAATCAAAACCGCGACCCGCGAGAAAAACCGCGAAAAAAGCCGCGGATCTGGGGTAATCAACTTAATCCGCGGCCAATTAATTAATCAAAACCGCGACCCGCGAGAAAATCCGCGGAAAATTTTGATTGATAAGGCGATCAATTTAATGAGCCAGAACGCACCAATCCCTACTACTCTATGAAAAGACACAAAATAATGGCGGGTACTAACCGCGAAAAAATCCGCGGATCCGGGGTAATCAATTTAATCCGCGGTCAATTAATTAATGTAAACCGCGACCCGCGAGAAAATCCGCGGAAAATTTTGATTGATAAGGCGATCAATTTAATGAGCCAGAACGCACCAATCCCTACTACTAGTGTGACTGTAACACCGACTGGTTGTGGGTTCGATCCCCACTCGAGGAGGAGGATTAAATATTTCATATATTTAATTAAATTTATATTTCCATTTCTTAGCTCTGGTGTCGAGGCAAAGCGGCGGAAAGTGGGGAACGGAGTGTCTTAACACTAGGCTCCCTCTGCCTACCCTGCTGTGTGCGGGATACAGCCTGAAGCTGATTTAATTTTGATTTAAATAAATCTTTTAATATCCAATCTCATAGTTTACGTAACTATCCCCGTATCATCGCTAGGTTAGATAGAAGATCAACTTAACAATCAGAAGGGAAATTGCCAATTGACCCACCATTTGACTTTTCAATTGACCAGCTCAGGACTTGGGTCTGGTGAATAGCTATAGAATTAATTTTGTCACCTATTCGTACTATTAGAATAAATTGAGAATTAAAAGTTGTAATATTAACATTTATACTGTGAATAACGGATTTTAATTTGATCTCGCGGCATAAGGGTGGACGGGTAGGTTTGGGGTTCGAATCCCACACGAGAAAATGAAATATTTAACATTATCTTTTCTCGCTCTGGTAATGAGGCAAAACGCAGCATTGAGTTTCACCACTCAACCCACAACGCCTCCAGAGTTTGGCGCAAAATAGGAAACGGAAGTGTCTTAATGGGAGCGGAGTATGTCAACACTAGATTCCCAGGTTCCCCTACCGTCCCTACCATGTGCGAGATACAGCGTGCAGCTAAAAAAAGTAGGTAATTTTTGTTTATTTACTTTAAGACAAGGCTTTAGCAATGTAGGTTACATTGCACAGGTTTCCATTCTCGCTGTTTGAGACGGAGTCAAACCATATTATTATATCATCATACATAACAAACGAAATATTCAGAAATTTCTTACTGTAACAATATAATACTTATGTTTAATTGCTTCTCAACTACGCGATAACAATCGTTTGTGATGTAAAAATTAGTTCAGATTTGAATTTTTACGAAATGCCTTAAGTTAAGCAATCGACAGGTGAGAATTTAAAATTTAATCAGCTTCACGCTGTATCCCGCACACAGCAGGATAGGCAGAGGGAACCTAATGTTAAGACCCTTAATAGAGGAATCATGTAATTTTGATAAATGATAATATTTTTTTAAGTATCACGCTGTGTTCCGCATAGGCGGGTAGGCAGAGGAAACCTTGGAACCTAGTATTAAGACACTCCATTCCCATTAAGACACTTCCGCCACGCACTTCCCCATTTCCTCCGAATTATTAAACAGGCCGTCATAGCTCAGAGACACAAGCGTGGACTGTAAACGCGACAGGCCGTAGGTTCGATTCAAAATATTTAATATTTTCATTTTCCTCGCTCTGGTAACTAGGCAAAGCGCGGCGTTGGGTACCGCCACTTAACACGCAATGCCTCGAGCATTCGGCGCCTAACAACTTACAATACTACAAACAAAAAGATTTTCTTATCTTATAACAGTACCCTTCTTATACCTTTTCCTAGTTTCTTTTCTGATTTTTAATTAATATTAATATATTATTTTTATACCTACTTATACCTGCCTGATATCATATATTATATCCAAATCGAAAACATGTATTATCTACGGCGTTTGGCCACGCCTATTAAACAATCGTATGGTAGTGATATTAATATAATATTGTTAATTGGCCCAGCAGTTCAAGTTGGCTCTCCGCCCAGCTTCTTGGAATTAGACGTCGTACTGCTCTAAATAGTTCGTTGCACTGTGGACTGTCCACTCGGTTTCCCAATAGTGTATAGATTTAAATTCGGTACTTCATTACGTACAACATACTTATTGTACTACAATATTTAAAATTAAAAATCAAAATTAAATAAGCTTCACGCTGTATCCCGCACACAGCAGGGTAGACAGAGGGAACCTAGTGTTAAGACACTCTGTTCCCCACTTTCTGCAGAATTCTGGAGCCATTGCGTGTTGAGTGGCAGAACTCAACTATAAAAACAACTATAATATTTAACAAAAAAAATTGACTTCACTCGAATTCCGTAATCAGAATTTAAGCAAACTCGCATCAAACTACCCTTGAAGTGTATACTTTCCAATAAAAAAAGAATCATCGAAATCAGTTGGTGCAAACATACTTAGTGCAAATTTAAGATTTATGTGATTTTCTCTGGGATAACGTCGTGTTTTGTCTTGTTACCAGAAGTTTGAAGAAAATATATTTATTTATTGAGCTTATTACGAATGGGAGTACATTTAGACGCCGAGCCACGACTGTCTCAAGACATTTTTTTAATAGATACATACAGATAAAAAAAAATCATATAGATTTGCCCGAATAAATCCATTTACTATTTATATTATATATTTTCTATTTCGACACAATGCAACAGACCGACCAGCTGACTATATAAATACCTATATTGTTTTGTCAGCTCAAGCTACCGACGTCATAAATTAAGGTATAAACACGATCGAACTGTACTTTAGTACTATTACATAAATTATATTGTGAAAGACAAGTAGGTTTCGTGTCAGCTTTATTAACTAAAAGTTTGAAATAATACATATATTTATATATTATTATAATTGGCCACGTATTCGTGGCTAAATATATATATTTTTAATATATTTCATTAATATACATTAAACAGTATCAAATAGAGGAGGTCGTAGCGCAGGATTACAATGTTTACACTTACACTTTGTGGTTGTGGGTTCGATATTTTAATGAAATGATGAGCGAAAAAAATAATTTTTTTTATTTTTAATGAGTTGATTCGCTCTAGAGTCAAGGCAAAGCGCGGCGTTGAGTTCAATCACTCAACACGCTAAATCTCCAGAATTCGGCGGAAAATGGGAAACGGAGTGTCTTAATACTCTGCCTACTCTGCTGTGTCCACGATATAGCGTAATGCTAAAAGGTAACTATATAGGCAAAAAATATATGGTTTTGCTATCACATGGCATTTCTGTTTCAATTTATAATATTTTCCTCAATACTATAAAAAAAAATGTAAGCATACAAAAAACTTACTTTTTATTACATCAGTAGATATCTAATAAAAATGATGTCGATAATTAAATTGCAGAGCGAAATTAAATAATATTCACAAAAAAAAACACCTAAGTTCGTTCACCTCGGAATGTCGGTGTTAAATTTTATTGTATCTAATTCAAACGAATATTAACAAATGAAATAATACCTTTTAACCTTTACACTGCTATTATAGAGTTTAAATTGGGATTTTACCTAAGTAATATTAAAATATTTAAAAAAAATGTGATTTTTTTCTATTTTTAGCATCACACTGTATTCAGTACATAGCAGGGTAGGCAAAGGGAACGTAGGAACCTAATGTTAAGATACTCCGTTCCCATTAAGTTAATTCTGTTCCCCATTTTTCCGCCGTGTTCTAGAAGCATAACGTGTTGAGAGGCGGATCTCAACGCCGATCGTTACACACGTCGCACAGAATGAAATGTAAATATGAAATATTTTATTTTCTCCAGTGAGAATCGAACCTATAACAAATTTGTATATATACATACAAAATATGCTTGTTTAAAAAGACTTAAGAACAAAAGGTAGGGTACACCACGTAACAAGAGAGCAATTATGGGTAAGTGGTTTAGTGGTCAGCAACACTCTACCGCATCAGAAGTTGTAAGTACATTTTGGACATAAGTTTGTACTTATCGATATTCAAAGTAAAATATTCCTTTAAACTCTTTCACATATTGAAGAAATAATTCAAAGCCAGTTGGGGCGCAGGGATACAAGTGTGTGACCGTAAACGCGACAGGTTGTGGGTTCGATTCCCACTCGAGAATTGCAATGCCTATAGAATTCGGCGGAGAGTGGTGTCTTAAGACTAAGCTCCCTCTGCCTACCTTGCTACATGCGGGAAAAAGAGTGAAATTAAAAAATAATAAAAAAATGCTTAGTATTTGAATTAAAATTTATATTATTTAGCAAAACAAACAATTTTATTACTTTAAGTTCCGCATACTAAGATTCTATATTTACGGAACCGAATCAAAGAAACGTGACAGGTGTTTTATCCATTTAAAAAAATAATGAATACATAAAAATGGTTTTAAAACTACTTTAGAACACGTAGCCAAAGTAATTTCACGTGACATGAAAGTGTCTAAGATTGTTAATAAAACAGAATAGATCAAAGAAAAATAATAGATTTGACGACATTTCTGTAACTACTTTGAATATACTTTTTTGTCAGCTTCACGCTGTATCCCGCCATGTAGCAGGGTAGGCAGAAGGAACCTAGTGCTATGACACTCCACTCTCCATTTTCCGCCAAAATCTTGAAGCATTGCGTGTTGAGAGGCGAAACTTTGCCTCAACACCAGAGCCAAAAAATTAAAATATTAAATGTTTCATTTACTCGATCGGGAATCGAACCCACTTCCTTCTTGTGCCCCTGTGCCACGACTGGCCTGCTAGTTTAAAAATAATATTTATAAACGAAGGCCATTGAAAGTTTGCGATATCAAAACTATGCAAAAATTACTCATGTTGTAAATATGTAACGATAACATTCTAGAGATATTACAAATATGCAATGATAACTGCTATGAGGATGAACAATATACTAACTGTAGGAGTGTGCTTTGTGTTATGGATGGTTTTTAATAAGACAGTAAAATATTAAATATTTTTTTAACTTAGAAATTATTATTGTATGAAGTAGGTATTAAATAGGTATTAAGTGTTTGAAAAAACCAAAATTCTACCTACAGTGTTGTTTTTTTACAATATAACACTGTAATCTGTATTTAGCAGCGTAGATAGAGCGAATGTAGAGTCTAGCCATGTGGGTACCGTTAACTACTTTCCGCCAGAATTATACATATTGTTTGGCGCAACTCAACGCCGCACTTAACCACACAAAATAAATCATTACTCCGAGTGAGATTGAATCCATACCCATCAAATCGTCAGATTGTAATCGCTAATGCTTTGAACCACGAATATTTATATAACGTAAACCTTTTTCATATTCTTAAACATAAGATTTATTATTTTTAATCTTCGTCACTTTATTTGAACAATATATTTTTGATGATTTTCTATCCTATACAAAAAGGATTTAACCTAAAAAAATACCAACAAGGATTATTCAAATCCAATGATAAGATTGGCATATATATGATTTAGTCCTATAAAAAGAAACAACACGTAAATGACCTATTGTGAAACGTGAACTATAGGAATACAATGAAAACGTAACAACAGTATCGTGGGAACGTATGAACAAATTGCAAGGGTCAAGTGGATACGGTAAATGCGTTTTACGTCATAATGCACTATACGTAGATTAGAAGAGAAGAAAATTTTATATTTTCTTAGTCTTTCTTGGTCATTTAAAAACTTGCTTGTTAAGACTTTTTTCTTGTTATTTTTTTTAAATGTCAGTGTTAAGGTTGTTTTTACATAGGTAATAAGTTAATGTATTACGTTATTTAGAATAATCTAGAACGATGACACAACTTCTGTTATAATTTATTATTTTCAAATTTATTCTGCTTTGTAAAATCGATAAGATAAAAACTACTGAAAAGAATTATTTCCTGACCCAGATATGTGCTAATAAGTTTATCAATAAAGGAAATTCCGAAAATAAATAGTTCAAAATGTGCATAAAATTCACCATAAATACAATCTTAAACCAGGTAAGTAAACGCAAGATACTTTAAAGCAGTAACTTTAAAGCCATTGTGTTTTTCATATAGTCACGACTTCGAATCCGCTTGCACAATCTGGTCTAGTGATGGATTTATCATATTTCAACCTGTTGTATTATCAAATTTAGATAACTGTTTCGGATACTTTCACTGTAAGCGGGTTTCACTTTCCCCGGCGAACTAATGAGCCCATTTCTTGCGCAACAATAGTGTATGTATATATGTGCTCTCAATTGACCATCTGTTTATGTTAGAAGCAATACTAAATTAGTTATTATATAGTTTCACGCTGTATCCCGCATATAGCAGGATAGGTAGAGAGAATGTAGTATTGAGACACTCCGTTAGTCTCTTCATGATGATTTTTTGAGGGCATTGAATTTTGAACGGCGGAACTCAACGTCGGGCTTTAGCTTTAGTACCAGAGCAGTCAACTGCAATTATAAATAAATAATCATTCATTTCTCCGAGTGGGGATCGAAACCAATACCGTTGCGTTACAGTCACTCCCTTGTGCCGCTGCACTACGACGGCCTCGTACTTTATCAAGTAAATCAGCTTCACGCTGTATCCCGCATACAGCAGGCTAAGCAGAGGAAACCTAGTGATTCATAAAAGATCAGCTAAATAAATATTTGAAAACTACTTTATTAAGTAGTTTTCAAGTATTTATTTAGTTGATCTTTTTACCACTATTCAACAACATTATAATATGGCTGAATTGGTATTTACTGGCACTAATTCAAATATTTTTGACAAAGTATCGTACGCGGCTAAACTATCTAAAATTGACAGTGATAAAACTGTGATAACTCACACCTATTATAGATTTGGCCAACGTCTGGTCCCATATTGTTATGGTGACTGTTTTTTTTGTTTTCTATATTTTAGGCATAAAACAAACCTTTGAAGTTAAAACGTATATATAATTTTCTTTACAGACAGACAAATGTTAACAATTTTCTTTTGGGGATTCGTCTAAGTTTGATATAAATATGCCTGTCCTGTGATAACTATTTACTAACTACTTATTGTACGAAATACATATACATATAACAAAATTGTAACTGATCGCTGTCTGTACATGGAAGCTATATGAGGAAAACTATTATTGGTTTTTTATATATATATAATAGAACTCAATACGATGATTTTTAAAAAAAATTGTCGGTTTGTCTGTGCACACAAATTAATATCAGAAATGTCTGAACTAATTCCAATGCATTTTCACTATTGTATTTGGGCAAATTTCTTTTTTAACATTTGATGTTACTTTTATTTCAATCGGTTCATAAATAAAAAAGTTATGTCAATGTTATTTATTTCATGCGACAATGTTGCTACAAAATAAGTGCTTTATTGAAATGGCTGAAACTTTAATTTTCAGTGTATGAATATATATATAGTCTTTAAAATTATGAAATAAATTTAAATGAGAAAATTATAAATAATTTTATAGAACAAGCGGGTAAAGCCGCGAGCGGGTCGCTAGTATTTATGTTAGATACGATTAAGAAAACGTATAAAAATTTGAACGTAGCTAACAACATAAATAAGTTGTAAAAAGCGTATAAGAATTTCGATGACAACGTATGGCTTAGTTGGTCAGAGCGCTTAAACAGTTTCCAAAAAGACGCGGGTTCAAATCCTGCTACGTTTTCTTTCCTAAGTGTAGGATAACACTTTAAAAATGTTAAAAATATTTATGTTAGAAATTGTAACTTAAAAGAGATCAACATTAGGAAAAAATATATCGTTTCCCATGGTCGTTAGCTACGATATTTTGATTTAATTAAATTTAACGTTTAAAACGTTGTGTTATACATTCGTCACGGTAGCTTATCTTTTATTGGCTGAAATACGACGCTGCGCCGAACGTCAATAGCGATAGAATCATGTTATTTTTTATTTATTTATTTTTATGTTCACGCTGTATTCAGCACGCAGTGCCGCAGTGTAGGCAGAGGGAACCTGGGCTTGGTACCCGGGTTACTTCTACCTGCTATGACACTCCGTTCCTATTAAGACACTTCCGTTCCACATTTTTCGCTGAATTTTGGAGGTATTGTGTGTTGACTGGCGGTACTCAACGCCGCGATTTGTCTTGTTATCAGATTGTGGAAATCGAACCCACAACCTGTCGCGGTGTAACGCTTAAGCGCTTGTGCTGCTTTTTCATATATTCTTTACACATCTTTCGTATATTTAATAATGAGAAAATAAATAATAAACAAAACGTAGCAATGTAGGTACATGCTAAGGACATGACAAACAGTTATTTAATCACATAAAAAATATAATAACTCCTTTAAAATAAAACAATAAAAAAATCAAGAAAATAAAAAAGAAACATTAAGTAGGTCAGTATTATTAAGAACTAGTATCGTTCAAATATAACACTGGTTCAACATACTTTTGGCCCAGTTCCCCCATTCATTTACTTGGTAACTCAAGACGCGGATGGAATCCTCTATTTTCAATTCGCGTCAAGAGAAGAAACTAGGTCAGATCCGGTCAAATAAGAATTTTAGAGCCTTTTAGATGCTATCGACACACTGAAAGCGCATTGTTCTCGTTTAACTATTTAAAATTACATACAGGTAACCAATACGTCCTTGTCGTTAAATAAATGGTCAATATGTTCAAGCTTAAGAAATTAAAAGTTCATTTAAAATCAAATAAATTAGCTTCACGCTGTATCCCGCACACGGCAGGTTAGACAAAGGGAACGTAGTGTTAAGACACTCCGTTCCCCACTTTCCATCGAATTTTGTAGGCATTGCGTGTTGACTGGCTGAACTCAATGCTTTGCCTCAGCACCAGACCAAAGAAATGGAAATATAAATTTAATTTCTTCTAGTGGGATCCGAACCCACAACCAGTCGCGTCAAGGCTCTGTGGCCCTAAGCTCACTTCTTTTATTCTTATACAAAGATCATACTAAAATAAAGTAATTATCAATACAGATGTTAGAAGTAATAAATAGGTAATAATAGCAAAAAGATTTTGAAAAGAAATCAGCGTTGCACGCGCCGCCGACGCGGGCGCAGGGCCAATGAACGGTGACAGGTGCCGCGCAGCCAATCCCGATACAGAGATTCATTTTACACGACCCACTTAGAACTAACAAAATTACGTATTTCATCCTTTTCCGACTTATTGTTTTATTGATAGTTAGAGCGAGAGGTGTAAAATTATATTTGCAACATCACAATTTAATGGGTAATATGTACAACTATGGCTAAGACCTAAATAATTGAACTTAAAGTGTTATTTTTTTTTGAATGACTAAAAGACACAAAAACAATTAATTATATTATTATCTATTAGGTACATAATACAAATAAAAGAAAATGGGAGTTAAATTGAAAATAATTAATAATAAATAAATCTAAAGACGTTTGGCCTATATCGACATGCCATTGTTAGTCGTAGACGTCGGCAACACCAGCAAATGCCAAGGTAACATATCGTAACGAAGACTCACTTAATAGCTATATTAATAACGTAGGTATTGAAAGTATTAGATGTCACAAACCGTTTGTTGAATTACTCATGCAGAATATACTTGAATTCCTTTATAATATTATTCTTGACAAATAGAATGTATAGATATATGTATATGTACGTACAATATGTTAATTTTACGCACGTTTGTGATTTTAATTAATATTGCTTCATAAAATTAAAACGGAGATAATTCAACGTTAAAGGGGACGGAGTGTTTTAACACTAGTTTCCTTCTGCCTACCCTGCTTTATGCTGGATCAAAAAATATATATTATTTTACAATAGAAAAAATATCTTTCTTATGATATTATATTTGTATTTACAACATAAAAATACAATTTCACAGAAGTCAAAAAAAAATGTCAACAACATTAACTAATTCACATTACTTACATAATATGTCAAACTAAAAGCACAAACGTTCCAAAATAAATATTAGGGCAAGTTCCCAATTTCATACTCCAGTTTTCATTTGAAACACATGTGCTAGTCGCTAGTCGCGGCGCTAGCGTCAATATCGCATATTTTATTCGACTAAAAAATTGGCAAAACGCCCAAAACATTACGGCTTGTTGCCTAATAACTCAAAACCTTACAGCATCAGACAAGAGAGGAAGATTAGCGTGATTTTTTTCTTCAGTAATCTTTGTGTATGTTTTAGACCTTATTCTGGTCTAAAGAATGCCACACGCGTTGTATATTGACTTTGTTTTCATCGTCTGTATTATGATACAAAAAATATGTTAGTTTCACACAGTTAGGTATTTATTATACAACGAGAAAAAATTAAATGTAACAAAAGTGTTTAGAAATAGGCGCGAGTTCAAATCACGCTGTGTTACATTTTTTTTATTCGATTTCTAAATATATTTTTTTTCGTAAGTATAAAAAACGCTTTAAAAATATTAAAAACATAGAATTACTTCTCACAATAATGCAGAAATTTATAAAAATATGTCTTTTTGTGTCACTCACAAATCACAATGTCAGCATACCGTAAGTCGTTTACAGTGCCCGACAAATCCGGTCAACACCTACTATTGGATTGGAAAAGCTAACAGTTGTGATCTGACCCTGACCCAGTTCCTTCTTGCACCGTTCTCCGAGACCTAATTATGTGGAGCGAAGTAATAAGAGTAGATCGGCGATAGGAAACGGACAGTTGAACAAGGAAACGTGCTCAACCGGTCAGTAACGGATAACATTCAGCTTTAGAATCAGTTGAATCGTAATACAATCTCATGATTACTATAAATGGTGATTATGAAGAAAATCTCTCTGTCTCTCTCTCTCTCTCTCTTTTTTAGGGACTTATATCTATTTAAATGTATGCGAATATAGATGGTGTTCAAAAATATTTAATAATTAAACATTTAAATTTAAGTTGTGTGGCTTTCTACTTGCTTGCAAAGAAAGTATTAGTGTTTATTATATACATATGTATAAGTAAATTTTAAAATGAGCTTATTAGATATATATATCTAGTAATACAACAAAGAAATAGAACGTGACATTAAATAATTCGTAAAATAAGTGAAAAATGTTTGAAATGTGAATGAATCAACACAGTTGTCGACAAGAGAACGTGATCGGCCACGCTGATATCGTAGTTGATAAAGTTACCAACGCTTTTACTGTACTGTATACTGCAAAACACTACAACACAATGATTTGTGTTGCTTTTGGTTCACTTATTTTTAACTGCTTTTGCTGTGATTTATGTAACAATATCCAATTTTAACATAGCAATATCACAAAATATCATAAAATTGGTTATAGTAGGCTAAAAACTGTTATAAGTGGTATTTATTGTTAAACTAATTCAATACTTAGAATACTGAATATAAATAAAATATATTTTTTTAATTGACGCATTTTGCGAAGTAGGCATAAAAAATTATTTGCAGCTCCGTCCTCCACCTCCTCGGTTGACCTTCGAAAACACAGTATCAAAGATACTGGAGGAAGGTCACATAAAAAGCATGAGGATCCCCCGAAGGACATGTATGAAGAAGTTGACGACAGAGGACGAGGCGAAAGAGGTACAAGCGTACTACCCCGCGGGGGTAAAAGCGTGAAGTTAAGTTAAATTAAGTTTTTAAGCATAAAAATCTAATGATATGTCATTCATTGGTCCATTTTCCTACTCAAAGAGATATTCATATAGTATTGCGGAACCTTACACCACAATAATTATAACACAATATAAATTAAATAAACATGTATACGAGGAAATGTTATGTACCTACATAAAATTCGAGTAACTTTATGAATCAGTGTATTTACATGAATCAATATTCTATATATCTATCTAAATTTTATAATATTTCTGTATAAAAATCTAGCATAGCCACCAGATGTACCTTATATGAGTTATGTGATAATTCAATATAAAGAAAAACTTAGCAAACAATTTATACTATAAAATAATTACAAAAAAGTAAAATCTTATTAAATTTCTCTTTGTATACGACGTGTTTGATTTATTACTATTTAATTACATGATAAATATGAAAAAAAAGAATATTATTTACATTCCAATCACAAAAGATATCGATATACCTTCTATACGTTTTAGTTATATTATAATCTCTATATATAATAAGACAGTAAAAATATTTTGTCTGTACATTTAGTAATTTTGACTGAAATGGATAGAGGGACACTTAAAAAGACTAATAGAAAGCAAAAAGATTTTTTTTGAATTTCTTGTCTGTCTGTCTGTCTGTCTGTCTGTCTGTCTGTCTGTCTGTCTGTCTGTCTGTCTGTCTGTCGACATATTGTTGTCCGCATTTTTCTCTGAAACTACTGAACCGATTTACTTGAAAATTTCACCAATTGCTTTGTTTTAACTCAATTGAGGTTCTAAAGTTTGGTTCATCAAAATCGGTTCATTAAAAAAAAAGTTATCGTCATTTGAATGAACTCAAGGCATTAGCTTGCCAGCGAATGTTATATAGAAATCGCGCTGGTATGACCCTGGCTAAAGAATGACGTTCGAAACGTCTGGGTTATATGATTGTTGATAAAAATATATATTTTTGAAGCACTATTATATAATATTTTATACAATAAAGTAAACAAAATTGAATTGTTAGTGGAGATTACCTTCATTAATCATAACAGTTAAGTTTAAGTCGTAATTAATTCAACACAGAGATAAAGAACGATCTTGAAAGAAATATCAAGTAAATACAAAGATTTTTTGGTTGGTTCGTTCATATAATATATGTAACTAATTTAAAAACTGTACAGGAGTTAATATGCAATTATTACAGTTATTTTATAAAGAATATTATGAATCCTTCAAATCAATAATTTAACATTTAAGGCTGTTTCTGAATGACTAAATTAAATTATTCACTGACATCAGCACATTTAACAGAGTATATTATATAGGTAAAAAGAACATAAAGTTACAAAAATATATACGTGTAATAAATAATTAGATTTATGTATATTTTATAAATATCAAATATCAACAATGGTCGTATTTTTTTATTTTAAACAATCAAAAATTCTTTGACGATAATGTCGTAAAAAAATCATATTAGAAGTCATTATAGTTGTCAATCAATTGTGCATATTAAATCAATAATTATGTATTTTAAACGGGCGAAGCCGTGGGCGAGCTGCTAGTTTATAATAAGTTCACTTACTTGTGTAAACTGTGAGGATATTTTGCTGTGATCCTCCTGGTAGACCTTGCGAGCTTTCCGCCTCTCCGTCATGAGTGTGTTCAAGCGGTCTAGGGCTCTGGACTCTAAAGCCTCAGCATTCGCCTTGACCAAGCGACTGGTGCTCTCCCATTCCTCTGTCATGGTTCGCCATGCTAAAGCTATGACAGAACCTGAAATACATGCTTATTGTTACTTTTAAGTTTTGTGACTATAAGATATGTATTTATTTTATTTCGCTTCACGCTGTATCCCGCATATAGCAGCGTAGGCAGATGGAATCTGGGAACCTAGTGTTACGACATGAAAATATTAAATATTTCATTTCCTCAAGTGGGAATCGAAACCACAACCCATCTTGTTTACATTCACACGCTTGTGCCCCTGCGCCACCATTTCTACTGCAATATTATCAATAGCTACAGCTGTGAAATAACCATTTGTGCCTTTTCTAATAAGCCATAGCTTGTGTAATATAAACATAATAATATAATTATATATAATTTTAACATTATCAATTTTCCATTTTTAAAATATGTACTTAGTAAATATAATTAATTAAAATGTATTTGAGGATGTCATTTGCTCTACTATACGACAACGTCGATTATTCAAATTATCGTTTGACCAAAATGGTGTCTGAGATTAACAGAACAAGTTTTACAAGGAGGCGGCGGGTGCGTCACTATCTCATCAATTAATTATTATTATTAATGTGTTACATCACTGCCTGTTTCTAGTCTTATTAAAAAATACACTAATTTAGTAATTACTAACAGTTGCTTATGAATCCTCTTTCTATTGCCTTAATTTTTAAATATAACCGACGTATTTACCATTATTGCGGGTAGAACAATATAGAAACAAATATAATACTGTGATATAATATTCATTTGTTAATTTAATATATTACGTCTCATACTTAGATTTTTATATAATTATTAATAAAGGTGAGGTTTTGTGTCAACAAAACAAATAATAGCATTTGGAAAGTTGTTTTCCTTATATCGTACCATTTAGTTCCTCACATTTGTCCATCTTTTGTCCTTGCGCTGCGGCGGCGGACAGGGCTAGAGCGTACTCTCTGTCGCTTTTCATTTTAGCTTGCAAGCTCCTTTTCATCGTCTCCATGAGTCGAAGCTCAGCATCCTGCCTCGCCAGGAGCGCCTCGTGCGCCGCCCGCCCCGCGCTGTTAGTCGCGTACCCCATTATATACAGCCTACACTATCACGCACATCACTATCACAACGTAAACACAACACTATTCACATCACCGTTATCACTGCACCGGCTAAGCTAAAAATGACAATTGGAAAGTCAAACGAGAAGCTTTTAATTTTAGTGCTGACAATAAGATGAAACTTAATGAAACGTTACGAACGAACAAAAAAAAAAACAGTCCGATAAAGTGGAACGGAGCGAGCGTACAGACGTCCGTTCTATAACGGCGCACGACGTGAATGCCATCTATTGCGATATTGGAGATCGACGGAGCCGCGTCTGGCTCCGGCTGGCCCGCTCACCGCGGTCGCAAGCCACAAGGACCAAGGCTCAGGGTACTCCAGAATATGGAACTAGTTTTTTGAAACCCTCCTCCTATTTTTTCACTTTATTGCGTGAAGGAGATCGAACCAGACTGCAAAGCCTGCGCGGGATCAAGTTACGCTTTTGTCGATCGTATAAATTAATATCTTGATATAAACTAACTAGTGAATGGTTCAAAATTGCTGCTATTCGCTTTGTGTCTAAGTTGAATTAATTCTAGTATATATATTGAGTCATTTGTATATAAAATCTATTGTTTGGATTAAAAATTGTTACATTACATAAATTGGTGTCAGTACGTACGCCAATTTAATTAATTATTTTTAAAAATCAGTTTCACGCTGTATCCCGCGGGAACCTAGTGTTAAATAAGACACTGCGTTCCCCACTTTCCGCAAATTCTGGAGGCATTGCGTGCTGAGTAGCGGAACTCAACTCAGCGGCCGCGCTTTGCCTCGACACCAGAGCGAAGAAATGAATATATAAATGTAAATAAATATTTCACTTCCTCGAGTGGATCGAACCAACAACCAGTCGATTTTACAGCCACACTTTGTGTGTTGTTTGTGACCGGCCTTATTTTTACTTATTATTATATAATTTTCTCTGTTAAATAATGTTTGATACATTAGAGAATTATAACCAATGTATTTGTAGGTAAATTAAGTGTAATATAGAGATAAACAATCACAACAAAACAATCCACACCGGCAAAATCGCAGCGTCCGGTGAACCGCCCGCCACCCAAAAAATAACCTACGCCTAAAATCTTGATTCTTACTCCTCAGTACTTACCACAAAAAAATATAAATAATAAAACTTTAATATTGATCTATCTGTGTAGAAACTTAGTTCAATTACTAATGACTCTATTGACTTAAGCTATTAAGGATTCCCTTAAAATCAGGAACCTAATAAATAAAAGTCAATGAATATGTAAGGACCAAGACAAAGTGATAAATATAAATTATATTAAATTTGAAGGCCAGTCGTGGTGCAGGGCACTGCATACTCGACAGGTTGTGGGTTCGACTTCCGCTCGAGAAATTGAAATACAAGTATTTAATATTTTCATTTCGGCGCCCCAGAGCGACGAGACCAAGCGCGGCAATGAGTTCCGCCACTCAATAACTAATGCCTCTAAAAGGCTTAACACTAGATTCCCTGGTTTTCCTTCCCAGCGTGAAGCTAAAAAAATATATTGAATGACAACTCGCCTAGATATTTTTTTTGAGTTCCTTACCTCGAAAGAAACAAAAGAACCCTTATAGGATCATTTTCTTGTCCATCCGTCTGTCAAGACCCTTTTTCTCAGGAACGCGTGGAGGTATCAAGCTGAAATTTATAACAAATACACAGGTCTCCCGTCACTGTGAAAAAATCAAACTTCTAAGTCAACGTAATCAAAAGATACGACTGTTTATGCCGCAAATTTTCAAAACTCGCTAAGGAATCAATACGTGATACCTCCCGTGAACTTAGAAATTTGGTACAAAGCAACATCAGCACAGCACAGCACAGCACAAGCACAGATAAAGAAAAAATTGCGAAAAGCGAAAATTTATTGGTTTTTCATAGAAAAAAATAATCACAAAGTTATAATTAGTAAATCATTTCATTATCATATATCATTCATCTAAAATGAGTGCATACAAAGTTAAGTTTGTCAAATTTTATAAGCTGCGCTTTCCGTAGGCTTACAGATCCTTTATTCAGAAATTGGTACGGAAGCCTCGGTGGGAGAGTCCAACTCGCACTTGACCGGTATTTTTTTTATTACATGTGTTCGCTTTAGATATATACTTAAAACTCAATTACATGTAGTCAACATTGGGTTGCAAAGTCTTAATAAACCATTTCTCGATTTACTAAGACGTCTTCTTTACGGTGACATTTTTTATTAATAATTGAAAATTTAAAAAAAAAAAAAATTAATTGAATTTTGGACCATAGTTACCATATGAAACTATATTTTGCAGCATATTTGGCGGAGTGGCTTAAAATATATGATGTAAGTACTTATATTGTATATGTATTGTATACAATTTACATGCATAAAAATTTAAAAACATTATATTTATAGTAATAGACAAAGAGAAACAAAAAATAATATATGCCTATTTTCCACGATTTTTTTTACTTCACCAAAATGAAAAATATATTTAACACAAATTAATTTCCATTTAATTATTTTTTAGTCAACAAAAGGATTTAATTATTTATAATTTAATTAGATACGAAACAAATACCTTTTGCATTTTTTCATTAATGGTTTCACAATAGATAAGTAGAAGATATTAAAGCATTATATATTTATTAAAATTTTTATTATTTAAGAATGTTAATAATTTACTTAATAAAATTGGTATAAGAATAAACACAAAATGTATTATTTACGTATAACTTGTCAGTTTTTTTATTACCTTTTATCTTTCCTCCTTTCGTATAATATAGAAAAGAGTGAATAAATTATGTCAATTTGGGCGAATATTGTATATACTTAATAGGAACGGACTGTCTTAACACTATGTTCTCAGGTTCGAACCTAAAAACGTAGTGTTAAGACATTCCACAAAATAAATATAAAAGAAGGAGTTATGGGGATATATGGGATAATTATATAAAATGCTCGATTTTGTCAATGATTAACTGACTGACTGTGATCATCAAAATTCATAACTTAAAGTACTTCTTAAAGTCCTAGAAAGGTAGAGCTTGGTACGTACCGAAGTTAGTAGTTATTACACAAGCAACAAAAAAAACTAAACTCCCCACCCAGCTGCAGATCTGAAAATTGATATAGA
The DNA here is from genome assembly GCA_021202915.1 of Heliconius himera. Classification (NCBI taxonomy): domain Eukaryota; kingdom Metazoa; phylum Arthropoda; class Insecta; order Lepidoptera; family Nymphalidae; genus Heliconius; species Heliconius himera. The sequence continues at coordinate 668,608 of JAJHJA010000700.1, forward strand.
GATTAGGGACTCTTTGTTGTAAATAATAAAAATAAATAGTTCAGAATATTCACGGAATCCTCCCTACTTTTTAAATTAGGCGTTGAAAGTTTATTCAAGTTGTCTCATATAGTCTTTAGCAATTCGTTGCTTTGCATAAGGTATCTTATAAAAAGAAATCTCACCAAAATATTTTTTTAAACTTATCAGATCTCATGCAGAGCTAAGTTTCTAATTCTACACGCCCTAACGATATGTATTGCTTGACTGTGTCAAAAATAAACAGATTTACTAAAAATCGTCAATTTTTATATTACGGTATATCAATTTTCAGATCTGTAGCATCAAAATTGGCTGAAGTGTGAAGTCCCATAGAAACTTCCATCCTTTAGGGATTTAATATATCCATCCATTACGGATTTAATTTATTTTATTAAAATTTACCTAAGCTATTTTTATGTTCTAAGTGTTTAAAATTTATTAAAAATATTTTTATGAAATAGAAAGTTATACGTTTTTTGCTTCGATCAACTGTACACGAATAATTGATCGAAAGATATCAAAATATGATATAAAAAAAAAGAAAACAATATCGAGAATGGTACCATCGACAATTACATTTCGTCTGACTATTCTACCATTTATGACATATTTACTGTGTATAATACACGTAAATTATTGGTCTAGCATAGCCCTAGCAATTATTTGAAAAGGTTTTTCTCAATGTCTTTTACAACTTTTACTTGAGCAAAATGCACCCACGCGATATGTTTAAAGAAAATATTTCATGACCATTTGTTAAGTTTGGAAAAAATATATTGCAAATATTTATCTAAAAAATTATTTGAACTATCGTTGTTAAGTTTTGTTTTATTATGTTTAGAATTAATATTATATGTCCTTAGTTAAAACATTTAATAAATAATGGCAACAATTTTCATTTGCAGCAAGCATCCTTGGAAAAAAGAGTTTTAATCTGTTCAGTCAGTGGCAACACTGGCCCCAGCCTAGTAATATGGCCGCTACAGGTTAGTTCTATTAATTTTGTCATATGAAAAACTCTCGATTTCTAATATTTCCCAATGTTTTGTTTCATTTTATTTTGAATATATCGAATTGTTAATTATGTCTCTATCCAATAAACATATTTTTACAACTATAAGATTTAATTAGGTAATGCTAACGTGTCATCAATTCACCTTTACGGTCGTTTGGATTTACCGCGTGGCCACATTTCTTAACTTTTATTTTCATGAACTTTTTCTCTATGTAGAAATTTGTTTCCCTTGGTATTTCACGTACCAATGGTTAAAACATCGTAAATAGCCACAGCTATACAAAAAATATGTCTTGTGAACATATCCGCGGATAGCTACTTTCCAAAATCAGAGTAGGTCGTTCACTTGCTATGCGTCATCTTAATTTACCTTTTATTTGTATCATTAGGAACATTTTCATCTTATACTGATATAAAATTTAATTACGTTGACGTAACATTTTGCAGGCAAGAAATCAAAAAAAATAAAATGGATCAAAACCGACCCCACAAATTTTATTGCCGAGACAACTACAATCGCTACAGCAAACAATTGGGCCGATTCTGTAGATGAAGAACGTAAGTAAAAACCTAATTATTGTAAAATATTTAAAGTAATTCTGTGTTATATACAATACTTTCATTAAAAGCAACCCAATGATGAAATTTAAAGGGTAACGGACAGTCAATGTTAATCTCGTACGTGGGGCGCACATGCCGGGTGCTCGTCACTCTTATCGCCTCGGGAAGGTCTGAGTAAAGGTCTAATTGTTGTTTATACATTCTAGCCGGATGCTTTCTTCATAAGAAGGGCAAGGGAACCAGAAATTACAATATCAAGTTTAGCTTAGGATACCTAACCGAGTGGTTAAGGAGTAGGTGTATACTTGGTATTGTTGGAAACTCTTGTGACCAGCAATTTAAGCATAATCTACGAGATGACTAAGGTCATAACTCAATTCAGACTAGTCTTTCATTGGCTGTCTCCCTACAAATCTGAGGGTGTTTTTTTTTCTGTTAAAAACATTTATGCTAATATATTCAGACTTCATCAATAGCTATTAAAAACTAGGTTTAATAATAACCATAATTTAGTAAAATACAACTTTTATGTTGCAAAAAAAATGTATTATGCCTTTACTTAATATCAGTTAAATATGTATTTAGTCAACCCAACCAACAAACTAAATGAAAATTAATTTACACATTATTTTCCCTATGTAACTTATCAAAAGCAGAATATTCAAAGTTGAATTCTTTCTGTATATGTTTATAATTTACAAAACTTAATTTTCATAGCGAGCTATGCAAACTCCTCACGTCACCGTGCGCCGGTGGTTCTACCGTCGGCATCCCGTGCGGCCCGGGGAGGGCTTGCAGTAGATGATGAATCCATACCTCTCCGACCCCCTTTCATTGCACATATCTCCAATTTGCCTTATGATGTTGAGGAGAGTGCTATCATGGAGCTGTTTGCTGGACTTAAGGTAAGAATTTTTTTTTGCTTTAGGTTGTACCTTGTATTTAGTAGTATAGGCACAGGGAACTTTCAATCTACAGTTAAGATTTCAAATCTGTTTTCAATTTTCAATCCAGTTGAAATGTTGATTGGCAGAACTCAACACTACACCTTGTCTTGTCACCAGAGTGCAAAAATGAAAATGAAATCCATTCTCGTCAGTTGAGAATAAAGCCCACAGCTGATGAGGTTAGATGATGTACATTGGTCTAAAAATGGAGAACATAAATTATGTATGTAAATTAAAACAATATTTTGATTTGTTTTGTTTAATGTTAAGTAATTATTTTAACATGCTTTACATTATGTAAATATATATTATTTATTGATCATATCAATATATCCATTAAATATGTTGACATATAAACATATGTTAGACATTTGCCTATTTTTGATTGTCTGCAAAAAAATGACATTGCAGATAATTTATGAATTTATAATACAAATTGATATTGAAAAGCTGCATATTATATGGCTGAACTAACAGATACTTTAGCTGGATGAACTTTCACAAAATGAAGTAATATAAAACTTAAATGCATTGCTTTTTGAATATTAATGTATATGACACTCAGTATGATTTACTAAACCATTTCTAAAACTAATTATATGCAATTTTAAATAATGCTATCTATTAGAAATTTGATATATTATTTTACATAAACACATGTGGTATTTTTGTCTTGTGATATATAATTCTAGTATTTGAACATAATGGAACTACCGTAACATGGTAATTTTTTGTAATAAAGTACCATGTGTTTTAACTTTTTGTCTAAAATTTATTACCAACAATAATGTTTGTTTGCTGTATAATTTAATTCTATTTAAAACAAATACTTTAAAATCAATACATACTATTTATGGCTCTCAAGTCTGAGATAAAATTTTGAGTATGATTTGTAAATACAAAACATTGTCTCATAAATTCAGAAGATAATGGAGAATGAAGTGACATAACACTAAATTCCCTCTACCCACCCTGCTATGCAGAAAAAAGTAGAAGCTGCTAAAAAAAAATTAGAGATTAAAGGATATTACAATATACATACATACAATATGAAATAACTAACACATGGTGCTTTTTTATATTAAAATACCATGTGTATTAACTTCTTATCTATCTATTATAAACAGATACTTTACTAATGTAAGTTTAATTTACTTTTTGTTGATATTGTTGAATATAATAATAATGTTAATAATTTTAATAGGTAAATAAAGTAAAAAAAAAATAATTGAGTTCATTGTGGCGCAGCAGCTAGGTGTGTTTGTTTTGTGCTATTGGTTTCCTCCCAGTGTGAATAAATTATTTTCATTTTCTCGGAAGAGAAGAAGAATAACAAGACAAAGCGAGGCATTGAGTTCTGCCACCCAACATACAATATATCGATTTGAAAATATGGGTGGCAGGTGGAGGACTAAATGTCTTCACATTACTAGGCTACCATCGTCATTGCTATGTCCGGAGAAACAGCATATAACTAAAAAAAATAACTAAATAAACAAAAATAGTCAATTTCAAAGAAAATACAAACTTAAGAAAACATAATGCAGATTTGGCACAAGTTCAAAAAATCAATGTTAACGAGAACTTGTTTAAGTACATTAGCATATAATGTCATGGTTATATAAGAGGTTTATCATTTCACTTTCATAGTCTGGATTAATATTGTTACAACAAATATTTAATTGATATAATATTGAAATAAAGCTAGAAAAAACTAAAATTAAATATTTATTATAAATTGAATGACTTGGCTAATCAAATTATTATATAGTTTTTGGTAATGATGTAAAACATAATTGTCAAGTGTTTAAAGTTCTTCTCACAAATGTTCTTTAAAAAAATATATTAATAACTAGAGATATCAGCCTACAGCTTGACCCGCTTGTAATTTTTACAGAATTATTTATTTTCTGTTTTAATTAATTACTTTCATTATCTAATATTTACATTATCGTTTTAAAGACAATATTCATAATTGAAAGCTAAAGTTTCAGCCAATTCTTCAAAACACTTGTTTGTAGCAATATTGTTGCATGCAATACTTAATATTGGCATAAATTTTTATTTGTTAACTGATTTAAATAAAACTAACACTAAATGTTAAGGGAAGTATACCAAAATACATTAGTGAAGACTGGATTTAAATTTGTTAACTTGCTTAGTATGCACAAACACACAGTCAAGAAAACAAGAAAATAAAATGATTCTTTTATATTAAAAATGCTCCCAATAATAGAATTTCTTAATTATCTTCCATGTACAGAGAAAGCAATGTCTTAGTTTTTTTTTATATATAGATATGTATGTTCATTTTTCTCATCTATTTATGTTAAGTTGTGTCAAATAATATCTAGAATAATTACATTTGAATACTTTAAAAAGATGAATTATATATTTTTGTTGTTTTAACAGATTAACAACTTGAGACTGCCAAAGGAAGGAGGCCGGCTTAAAGGTTTTGGGGATGTAGACTTTGAAGACAGAGATAGTCTTGTCAGTGCCATGAACATGCCTGACTTGGTAAGTTTATAATACATAGTACATTTCTTTTTTTTTCTTCATATGTTTAAAGTATTATTTATTTATAAATATTATAAAATTCTATTAATTATACGACAAATTTTATTTAATGTTTTTCAATTAAAATATGGCTAATGTATAATATGTAATTATTAGATAATAAGTGGCAGAAGAATAAGAATAGAAGTTTCCACTCAAGACAATGACCGTCGCATGGGCAGGAGCGGCAGATCTGACAGAGACAGGTAATTCATTTATCATTAAATAACAACAGTATTTTTTGTATAATATTATAAATATATACATAGTTAAAACAACAAATCAATTGCTATATATATTTTAAAAATTTTCAACTAACTGCTACTTCTACACAAGTAGGCGATATTTAACATTAATATTTTCTTTTTTAAAGTATTCAATATTTTAACGATTTTGTTTGTGTTTTTTTATATCAAGAAAATGAATATTCCATGCAATATTGTATTAGGATTATATAAAGAATATAAATAAATAAATCAGCTTCACGCTGTATCCTGCTCATTGCAGGGTAGGCAGAGGGAACCTAGTGTTAAGACACTTCGTTCCCCACTTTCTGCCGAATTCTGAAGGCATTGCGTGTTGAGTGGCAGAACTTAACGCCGCGCTTGTTCTCTACACCAGAGCGAAATGGAAATATAAATTTAAGTAAATATTTCATCTCCTTGAGTGGGGATCGAACCTTCAACCAGTCCAACCAGGTTTTACAGTAACACTTTGTGCCCCTGTGCCACGACTATAAAGAATATGATAGAATAAAATATTTTCAAACGTTGTTTTTTTGATTATGTGAATACAGTAATTTAATAAATAACAGTGAGTAAGATAAGTATATTAAAATGTTTGTTGTGGTCAGGGAGTACGACCCCGAGCGCACGATGGGCGACTGGCGCTCCGGGCCGCGCGCCGTGCCCGAGCCCTCGCGCCGCCCCGAGCGCGACACGCCGCGCGAGCGCCCGCGCGACTGTGAGTCCTTGCCCACATGTGCCCCTTTTATACTGGAAGGGCTTCTTTTTTTAAAATTACATGACAATTTTTGGATGTTGTACATCCTAATATGAAAAGTTAATTACTATAAATTATGACTGACACTTCTTTATGTCGCAATACTATGCAACAGAACCAAAATTTTCCACTTCTTATAATAGTATTTATAAAAACAAATACAATAGCAATTGACTATAATAACTGTTACGTCACATTCTCAATTATTTCCTATCAAATAAGTCGATTGCTAGAAACATTATTTACTCATTATGAACTATGATGAAAACAAAGTAATTGTTGTTGGGAGCAAGCTGTAATGTCACACGTGGGATGCACACACAGATCACTTTGTCAACTTTAGACATACATTTGCATGTTGGGATTGAAAAATTCTTTATATGTTAAATGTTTTGTTTTGAGATTGATATATGTTGGTCAATTCCATCTCGGGAAGGTCTGAGTAAAGGTCGCCGGTGTTGGCACTTCACCCTCTAGCCGGGGGCGTCGCTCACAGCGATGGCGGGGAAACCAGAAATATTGACCCTAGGGTCAGTCGAGGATTCTTTACAGAGGAGACGTAGCCCTAAAGGTTATTGGAAGTTCCCGTGGCCGGCCATTTTAGTTTGATCTGTGACACGGTTCCGCCGTAACTCAATTCAGACTAGTCTTCGGCTTGCTCCTGCTCAATTACTTTTCTGAGTGACTCTTCTAAATGGAAGTCTATTAGATATTTAGTATGAATATGTCTAATGGATGAAATTGTTTGTTTATATCAGCGAGTGCGGACAACAGACCGGGCGGGTGGCGTGATGCTGAACGTACGGAGCCTCCACGCGCGCCCTACGGTGGACGCGACTCATATGGAAGGGATAGGGAGAGGGATAGGTAAATCAAATGCATTTTCTTTTATCTACAAACTATATTTATTTAATATTGTCTAATTTGTATATAACTAAGTATTACTGAACTTGTGAAACGTAAAAATGTCAACATCAATACTATTTGCTTAAAATTAATGAATATATCAACTATGAAATTTTATTATCTTGCTTTCAAATAAAATATTGTATATTCTACTCTATTTTATGCTAAATATGTTGTGTTTAGGTATTTTTCTTAAATAACCCCCTTTTGTAATTTTTGCTATATAAAATTATATAAATTTTGATTTGTCACAGCGGACGAGAACGCGGGTACGGTGGACGCGATGGATTCCGCACGGCTGATAGGGAGGGTGGTTATGGGTTAGTATTTACTTTTATAAATATATATTCAAAATAAATATGCTTTTCAATATAAATTATCATATTTGTATGAAAATTACAGGTCGATAAATAATTTTGTATTAAACTTGTTGTACTTTAAATATAAAAATATATAATAATATTATTTATTTCTTTTCCACTAGAAGAGAAAGCAGAGGATTTGGCAGTAGAGGTTTTGGTGACAGAGATCCGCCTAGAGAAGGTATACATTTTTTAATTAATTTCATACTTATTGGATTAAATAACAGTATTATATCAATTATTCTTAATGAGAAGTTACGAAATGCCAAAAAAATTTGCAAAACTGTTGGTTAAGTCAGACAAAATACAGTATTGCTTTCTGACAGGATGTATCATGCGATGAGTAGTCCTCAAAAAGAGACCAACAAGACTTCTGTTTGTCAACAGTGTGTACGACTGCCGTTCGAAAGAACGAATTATTTTTATTTATTTGCTATGGTACAAAGATAAAAACGAAATACGGTGCATTGGGAATTGAATCTCTTAACAAAAAAAGTGAAAATAATATAATTTTTTCTGCATATTAACATTTTAACAATTGTAAAATTTAATTTTGACAGACAGCAAGCCTCGTGAGCGTCCAAAATTGAATCTGTTGCCTCGTACTGTACCTCGAGAGACTGAGACACCAACTAAACCAGCAGATGGCGCTTTAGTAGACGATAAGGTTCCAGAAAAATCTGTGCCCAAACCAGTACCTGCAGAGAAAGTGTTTGGAGCTGCCAAGCCTGTTGATACAGCCGCTAAGTGAGTAATTTTTAACATAAAAAGAAGGCTATTGCGAACATTGTGGGTTCAATACTCACTCGAGGTAATGGATAATATTTATATGCTACTCCCAGTTCTCAATTCCTCAACATTCAATTTTTCGAATTTGGACGAAAAGTGAAAAATACTAAGTACCATTCCTACCATTCTTCAATCCTGATACTAGGTTCTTTTTGCCTATCTCATTGTATAAAGCTGGTTAATTAGAGTACATTAATAACTTTAATGTAAGAGTTAGTTAGTGATAGTCAAATAAAATATAATAATGTATTTGTGACTTCATTTTAATACTTTAAAAATATGTATTATATTTTGTCTGTACGTTTCTATTGCCTTTTTCCTTTCTGTATTGTTCATTTTAATTAAGAGCATATTAAATAAATTTTAATTTATATTTATAACTAGGGGGCGCGCGCGGCTTCGCCCGCTTATTAGGAGTGAATTCTAAAAAAACCACGAAACACGTGTTCACTAAAATATTTTAACAGTCTGAATTTAATTTTTTATAAAAATCGGTGGCAATTTAAAGATTTCTCCATATAAACTTTCAACCCCTTATTCGAACCCTTAGGGGGTGAATTCTTAAAAACCATGAAACACGTGTTCAATGAAATATTTTTAAGAGTATGAATTTCAAATTTTATAAAAATCGGTGCAGATTAAATTTTTTTTCCATACAAACTTTCAACCCCTATTTCATCCCTTTAGGGTTAAAATTTTTCAAATTCCCTTCTTAGTGGATGTCCAGAATATGAAAATAAACATCTGCCCAAATTTCACGTTTCTACGCACAGCGGTTACGGCTCTGCGTGCGTCTTACCTCAGTCAGTCAGCACAAGTCCTTTTATATATATAGATAAAAAAACGTTGATTTTTGTCTTTGTTTGCTCTATTGAAACGAAAAAGGAGCTTCTTATGCTAATTTAAAAATATTATAAAATTTAAGTTTAGTCGAAGAATGAGTTCGTTTCCCACGCGAGGGGAAAATATTAATTTCTTCTCTTTGGTAACAATATTTTGGGTGCCTATGGAACGATGTATGTTAACAGTAGGTTCCCTTTTGCCTACACTGCGGAATGAAGCTATAAAATATCTAATATCTTAATTATTCTTAATAGGGAACGTGAAATAGAAGAGCGCTTAAGGAAGCAAGAAGAAGAAGCGAGACGCGCCACTGAGGAGAAGGAACGTTGGGGTCGGCGAGTAAGTGGATAATAATTTTTTTGAAATATTTTACAATTACTATTTTAAATATTTAGAAAAATGTTTGATGTTTCGAGAAATAACAATTTCAATTGTATCTGTACTGTAATGTATAATAAATAATGTATACTAAATTAGTATGTATATTTTCAGAATGATCATTCTGGTGATCGTCGTGGCGCTCCGAGACGAGGTAAATGTTGCCATATGTATATATTTATATGAAACTATTACTTTAAATAAAAATATTTCCGTACCAGGCGTAAAACATGTTAAAAATCTACTAATATTTTGAATCATAATAATCTTATTAATAAAATTCTTCAAAGTATTCCATGTTCAGCTTAGACAGTAAGGCAGACCTATTAATTTACTATTAACAGAACTTATTTTTCCTGTTGGTAATTAATAATTATATTAATCCATATAAGCAGGGATTGCATAATTAAAAACAATAACAATAATTAATGATGCTATGATATGATATGAAGTGCCCGCGCCACTTGGATTAGGTCCACATAACACTGATTCAAATCGCGCCATGTTAAAATTTTAATACATTTTCAAAAAGAAAAAAATTCCTTCGTTAGTATATTAGTGCGCAAAAAAAACAGTCAAAATTATTTTTTAGATTGTTTTATAGATATTTTTTTATCTATTTATTGCGCTATAACAAAGACAGGGTCGACTAGACACCGTGCCTCGTCATATACTTGGTACGGTCGCTTTATACCCACAAATTTAACATAAATGACATATAAATTAATTTCCTTTTAACTTAATTAAAAAAATCGAATTCTGATCGTGACATATTAATTTCTATTTAACAATCCATTGTAGACGATCGCGACCGCGGCAGAGATTCCCGGAGCTACAATAAAGATAAACGCGACTACTCCAAGGACGACCGGGATAGGCGCGACTACTCCCGGGACGACCGGGACAGGCGCGACTACTCCCGGGACGACCGGGACACGCGCGACCGACGGGACTACTCCCGGGACAACCGCGACGAGCGCGACCGACGCGACTCATCGCGCGACGGTCGCGACGAGCGCGAGTATTCCCGCGAGAGAAGGGAGGGGGACCGTGATTATCGGGACGGGGAACGTGATAATCGGGATGGAGAACGCGATTACCGGGATGGAGAACGTGATTACCGGGAAGGCGACCGCGATTACCGGGACGGGGAACGCGATAACAATGATCGAGATAAGGAATATAAAGACAATAGAGATGAAGATGGCGACAGGCGCAACGAGCCCCGTGAGCGGGAAGCGTCGCCTGAGAATAAAGAAAATGGCCGCCACAGTCGCAGTCGCGACCGACACGAGCCCGACGACAAGCCCCTGCCCAAGCTAAAGGAACAGGAAAAACCGGTACGTATTGTCTCGTGTGGCCTTGTGTGCTTTGTGCTGTGTGTGTAGAAACGTCTGGTGCAATTTGTATGGAGTTTCGGTTTTTGTGAGAATTCTTTGATGATTGATGATAGTCGAAACGAGTTTTTAATACTACGTGTAATATTTAATAATATTTCACAAAAAAAAAACCCTTTTTTATATTTGAATAGTTTACTAGAATTATTTATGCTTAGTTGGTATACTCTAGGAATTTTAACGTGTAATATTGTATAATGAATTCAAAAAGACAATGTTTTTATATATTAAAGAGTTAGGTTTATATATATGTTGACATACATACAGTGCGCGAAATAATATTTATCATATAAAATTTATCTAAAATCATCTTCACGCTGTATCCCGCACACCGCAGGGTAGGCAGAGGGAACCTCGTGTTAAGACACTTCCCAACTTTCCGCCGAATTCTGGAGGCATTTCGTGCTGAGTGGCGAAACTCAACGCCGCGCTTTGCCTTGACATCAGAGCGAAACATATATGAAAATATAAATGTAAATAAATATTTCACTTCCTCGAGCGGGGATCGAATCCACAACCAGTCGATTTTACAGTCACACTTTGTGCACCTGCGCGACGACCGGCCTCAAAATTTATCTTTTTACCAAAATGATCTACTGTTGTTAGGCAGCTTTGGCTAGGAATTTATTTTTCCTGTTGATAATTATATTAATCTATGGAAGCAAATATTATATAATTAAAAACAATAACATTTATGACCTTATTATAAACATATAATTTTAATGATCAATTGCTTGCTTGGATAGTTTCCAAGTGTTGCAGGTTCAAATCCCGTTAACTTTTTTTTTATGTTTTCTAAAAAGTTTTAGTTTGTTAATAAAAATATTACTTAGTGCGCAAAAAAAAATAGTCTAATATAATTTTTAGATTGTTTTATAGATATTTTTTGTCTATTTATTGCGCTATAACAAAGAGAGGGTCAACTAGACACCGTGCCTCGTCCTATACTTAGTACGGTCGCTTTATACCCACAAATTTAACATAAATTACATATAAATTAATTTACTATTAACTTTAACTGCTTATTTAATTACAGTTATTGATAAAAGGTGATATTGTCTAAATGTACATTATTATCACATTAGTTTATTAATTCACTTATTTATTTATTTAACAATGTTGATTTATAATTTTGTTATGTACTTAATTTAATGAAAATTTTGGGAAAATTTTTGTGACATCGCGCGATGATTGCCGGAAAATCATGCTACAGTTTGTCTTGCAAACGAGAAATGAAACGGAATTCCCAGAGCTCCCACTACATAACGATAACATCTGCTGTCAATATTTTTATTTTTTAAAACGTTATTATTAATCTTAATCAGCTTCACACTGTATCCCGCACATAGCAGGGTAGGCAGAGGGAACCTGAGAGAGTGTTAAGACACTCCGTTTCCCACTTTTTACCGAATTCCGGAGGCATTGCGTGTTGAGTGGAAGAGCTTAACGCCGCGCTTTTCCTCGACACCAGAGCGAAGAAATGGAAATATAAATTTAAGTAAATATGCCATCTCCTCGAGTGGGGATCGAATTCACAACCATTCGGTTTTACAGTCACACATTGTGCCCCTGCGCCACGATAGGCCTCTTGTTTACTATTAAATTAACTATAAATCTTTAATATACTAATGTAAGTATATTTTTTGCAGAACTTCGTAGCATCCAATAAATTCAGCTTCCTGGAGGACGCCGACGACGGCGCCTCCGACTAGCGGCGCCCCCCGCGGGTGTAGTGCGCCGTGGCGGGGCTCGCGGCGCGGCCCGCGCGCCGGCGAGGCGGCCCCAGCCTGCTCCGCTCATGAAAATACCGAATTCGTAATGCTAATTACATACATCATTATGTATTAAAGATCCATCAATTATGTTACATTCATTTCATTATTTTTTCACCCCTTGTCCACAGTTGGTCACATTTGTGAAACACGCTACCTAGCGTGAAATCACGTATTTTGCAATTTTATACCTCGATATTATCAAATTTAAATAGCAATTTGAAAATCTTTGCTTACACTAAATTCTTATTTGAAATGTTAATATACATATTTATATTTTGAAATGTGATATGTTACATAATTAGTGGATCCCACTGGCAATGTGGTTTCGGTACTAGTGACTCCTCCGCAGCACAACTGCGGGTGCGCCGGCGCAGGCTGGGGCTCGTAACCGTGTACTGATTGGTGTAAATTTTTCTATGGGTTCGTTATAAGCGGGTTACATTTCTGGCGGAGAGCGATCTACGCGAATTCCTATTTTGCAATGAACTGATAACTGGTCACAGGTGCTCTCCCATTTATTTCATTTGTGAATATTTTATTTCTGTATTTGTTTTTTTTTTTGTATCTTTTGAAGTGAATTTGCCTCAGGTGATTTCTTTACGGCAGTACCCACTCCTTTTGGGAATCTTGTTTCCTTATTTTAGAGTATGTCTATACTAAATATTTAGTCGATTTAGAATATTATTAGAATATTAATTGTATTATTTATCTATACACTGCATCTGGTGTGTTAAATTGAACGTGTAATTTGAAAGTACCTAATAATACATATTAGGCCGGTCACAAGAATCTGCTGGACTAAAGTGTGTCGCGTTTATATATATTATGTTTGTAATATCTTCTGAATTTCTTTGGTACGTATTCTCTTATTGTGAATTATAAATAAATAAATAACTCTTTTTACAGCCAAACTGGTTTTTTTGTTCCTTTTTTCCTCCTTTTTTTTAATCGTTTTTACTTTATTATAATTTATGACATTTTAACTTCGTTTAAAAATACTAGTTAATTTAATAATGTATCTTGAAGGTAATCTTGTTATAATTTACATTTTTTTTCCTTTTGTTAACATACCAATTATATTTTGTATTCATAATTGGATTTAAAATTGAAATATGCGGAAATCATTTTACAAAAAAAAAATATTGATAAATAATAAATATTAATAATTACTTCTGTAGGTTATTGTAAAAATTAAAGCAATTTGTATACTTTGTTTGATAAAAAAAATGAACTTTTTCTTCCATGTAATGTGAAACTAAGATTGCTAATATTCTCGACATGTACAAACAATATCACGGACAATAAAGGTATTTAATAAAATTACAGTTCCTTTCATAGATGGTTCATAATTATGAATAGAATTGATTATAATCATGTAAAAACTACCAATTGTGACCAGAATGGCGACGAATGTACAGATTGCAATAAGTAGTATATTATATTATAGTAGTCTTTGCTCACGCTAAGCTCATAAACGGCTTAACCGATTTAATTGCAGTTTTCACTATAGTCTTTCTTTTGGCAAGGTTGATTTAATATTTATTTAATTTATTTCAACCTGTTTATAAACATAAAAGGCCAGTTATGGCGCATGGGCACAAAGTATGACTAAAACCGACTGGTTGTGGGTTCGTTACCCTCTCGAGGAGATGAAATATTTATTTAAATTTATATTTCCATTTCTTCGCTCTGGTGTCGAGGCAAAGCGCGGCGTTGAGTTCTGCCACTCAACACGCAATGCCTCCAGAATTCGGCAGAAAGTGGGGAACGGAGTCTTAACAATAGGTTCCCTTTGTCTATTCTCCTGTGTGCGGAGGATACAGCGTGAAGCTGATTTTTTTATTTTTGATTTATAAACATAAAAGTTACACCATTTCAAAGAAAATCGACAAAATTGCTATAATTAACTGTTTTATTGAATTGGCTGAAACTTTACTTTTTACAATAGTCTCTCTCATGAATGTCTTTCTTTTGCAATAGATATTGTTATTAAAACAGAAATAATGCAGATTAGTAAATCAATTATTATGTAATTGAAGCGCGTCGTGCTAGTATTTAATATCTTCGTTTGAAAAAAAAAAAGAAAGCAAAAGCCTCGAGAATGCAGCGAAAGTGGGGAACGGAAGTGTTGAAACATTAGGTTCCCTCTTCCCACCCTGCTATTTGCAGGATACATGAAATCATGAATGCGTGAATCTAAACAAAATATTATTATAATTTCTGACCCACATTGCTGAGACTATGTGAGGGAGGCAACGCAAGTATAATCCATTGTAAATTTTCAAAGTTTCACATGTACAGTGGTGTGCATAATATTAGGTACGTCTACAGACGTTCTTTTTTTTCGAACTTGAGGATAATGCTGTCAGCTATATTGGCTTTTACAGCGACACCGGGTGGGTAGGGTACTCTGTCCCAGAAGAAATGCAAGCACTACATGGCTGCTTGAGAGAAGTCGACGACTGTCCCCTGCGGGACTCGAACCTCGGCTTACAACCGTCAAGCAGGCTGGAACTGTAGACATCACTTTGTTTCATATTTATGCAAACTGGCGAAGTAAATGGCACTTAACGTCGCGTTTCACTGTACTGTGTTATGATCGGGATCGCGGGGTAGGGATGTAGGTATGCGCATACGCAAACTTTTTGCTAATCTATACGAGAGAGGACGATGCCCTCGAGTCACAAGGCAGTGAAGCTAGAAAATCAAACGCATTTGTAGTAATTCGACATAACAGCTAATTGAATAAATCAAGAGAATAGACCTGCAGCATCTACTCGTTGTGACTTGGGACAAGGGCCATCCAGGAGGGAGAGGGGATGTGGATTGGGTGTATTGCTGTCTAGGGCTTCAGGTCTGCCCACGTGGTCAGATGAAAATACATAAGGCACAATATAAGTGCCGATAATAATCGAAGGTGTAGCCTATATGCCTTCCTCGATAATTTATTTTCGGACTTAACCGGACCGTTCTTGAGAATAGCGCGTAAAACTAAGCAAACGCTTGTTTTTTTTTGGTTTTCTTTTCCAATAAATTACTTCACTAGTTCTGACTATTGAAACTATAAGTCAGAACATCAGACTACAAAACATCGTTTATTTCATCATCATCATTCATCGTAAATTTTGTTTATATTGGCATTTAAAAATTAGCTTTACTATTTAAACATAAACATAATAATTCTTTAAAATTAATCTGTATATGCACTTGTTACTTGAACTGCTGAATGTGTACTGTTTTTCTTTTATTAATGTTATTTTAAAAAATATTTATATTATTTGAACAATTCAGAAAAAAAAACACATATACAAACAAACTACAATATCATATTGTTAAGGAAAACTAATTATTTTCAATTTTACTTTTATAGGTGTTTATTTATTTTTCGCATATACATTTTTTCTTGGGCTACCAACTAAAATTGGTTTGATTTTAATAGAAATAATAATAAAAAGAAACTTTACATTCATTTTTAAATATAAACGCAAATAAATAAATAAATACCTATTAAAAAGAAACATTATTTCTTCTCGGCCACAAATGTAACACTATTTTGAATGACTACCAAATTATGATGTAAGCATAGTTATATATTCTGTATTTTTTTTACCTTATTATATTTAAGAGTATTGTAAGTAGTATATTGTTTAACTTATACCATATTTACAGGATCTCTGTCAATTTGAATGGATTCTCTATCAATTTAAAAAATAATAATTTAAGAAAAAAAATAGTAGTTAAAATGAGCTTGTAAACTTGTAAGTCAAAATATGTATTTAAAATATATAAAGTTATAATAAGGAAGAATAAAAGTAAAGTTTAACAATACAATATCATTTAATCCAAATATAATAAAAAACAATAAATCTATATATTAGACATTTGAATACCATGCAGAAATAAATCAATGAATTGATAAAATATATAGATTTTTTTGTGTTTAACATTAGATTCGAGTTACACTCTTGACTCGAATGTTTAAGATAATAATAGACTTAAGATCGATAACTTAGCATTCCATAACACTTTTTTTTTGTAAATTATAATTTAAGTGTTGATAAAATTAATTTAGAGTGAACTTATATCTAATACATCTAAGACAATTCACATTAAAGTAAGACATTTCATAACTAAGGTTTAGACCACTACACCCTAGTCGTGGCCATAGAGACTGCAACATCTTTTTTTTTAACAAATTTACAATTGCTACAGCCCCAGATAGCGAATCACTAAATCTATGAAAATAGATCAGAATTAAATCGAATTCCTCGCGTTCAATTCTATAAAACTAACCAACTTTTTGCTGCGACACTGCCAACATGAATGTTTTTCTAAGTTCATTAATCCTCTGAGTCAACATGACGGCTTGAACTCTTAATTTTTTGTTTTTCTCCTCCAGGTCGTCTGCAAGTTGTTCCATTTGCAGTTCCTTTAGTTTCCTATTCATGCGAGACTTTTTGGAAGCTTCATTATTTTTGTCCCTAAGCTCCCTGTACTTCACCTCGTGTGTGGAGACCGCGGAGTTATTGCTGACGGTGGACACTGTACTGTCTCTCCTTGTCTTGGGAGGTCTCCCTCGACGTGACTTCGGCGCGTCCTTCTGGGCCCCCTCTAGTGCCTTGATCATATCTTTGATAGGTATGCTAGGCTTTCTGGGACGATACTTCTTAGGTGTATGATGATGCTCCTTGTATGGAATATATGTTTCATCAGACTCCTCACTGTCGTGGCGCAGTCTCTTTCTACCAGCTTTCTTTGGCGTGTCATCGTCGGATTCCTCGCGAGGTTCACTTTTAGGAGAGTTGATGTAATAATCGGTTGTAGATGGAGAGTGATCGACACTTGGGCTTTCTTTGAACGTCGGCTGCACTGGCTCCAGATTTGTGTTCTGTAAATACAAGAAATATCAGCATCCTAAATATCAAAAAGAATAATAAATTACAAGGCAGTAAAGTATAGCTTACTGAGCTTGGTAGCACTGTTTTTTCTCGCTCCAATTGCTCCACAAAGCTAAGTACATCAGGTGTGCTGATGATGTCAGGCAGCGCAGGCGCGTGCACGTCGACGCACAGCCCGCGCCGGCCGCCCGCAGCCGGCGACTTGAAGCCAGGGTCGATGACGTACTCCGATATGAGCCGGTCGTTCCCCTCCACCTCGCGCGGTATCACCGACACCATGTTCAGTTTCAAGTCCATTGAGTCGTCTTGTTGTAAGAAGGGCATTGTGTCGTGTATGTTGTGTTTAGTGTAGGCGTAGTCCTGCCACGTGTCCGTCGGCGGGTTCATGTCGATGTGCTCCGACGCTAAGTCACCTATCACTACTGGCAACTCGTTAATGTCAACGAATTGCTCTTGGAAAGGTATATTGCTGTTCTTTGATTGTATGCTAAAGTAATCTATGTAAGTATTGTTATGGCCGTCCGTCACCGGGGCCGGGCAGGCGTGGGCGGCGGGCGCCGGCGGTGAGTTAGCGTCGAATAGTTCCCAACCTTGCGGTGAGAATTGAGTGTTTAGTGTGTCTGTTTTGTGTGCCCTTTCTTCACTTACTTTTAATGGATCTGTGTCAAAAAAAAACATCGAAATTAATAGAACATAATGTCACAATTTTGTCTCATTTTAAAGAATAAATGTATTTTACATATAAGAATTGGGTAACCTTTTCTAAACACAAAAACACTTTGTTCTCCACTTTCCATCCATATTAGAGACATTGTGCGGAATCAAATGTCACGTTACATCTAATCAGACCAGGAAAACAGTTATTTATATAAACATTACCCCCTCTCTACATTTTAAAACCTCGAGAATTGCATTCAATCGGGCTTACCCCAATTACGTCACGATGACGCATTTTAAAGATTACATTACATATTATTTTTCATTACTTATTTTAAAGGAAACAAAGATGTATTTTTTAAACATTTTTAAAGTGTTATTCCACACTTAGGAAAGAAAAATACTTAAGAAAACGTATAAAAATTTGAAGGCAGCGGGACTAGAACCCGCGCCCGCCCAGCGGGGTTCGAGTCCCGCTGCGTTCAAATTTTTCCTAAGTGTAGAATAACACTTTAAAAATGTTTAAAAAATAGTATTCTCTTCTCTTTTATCTTTGGGTAGCGGGAATTTGTAAAAATCTCCCTACAGAGATGCTAACAACATAAATAAGTTGTAACAAGCGTATAAAAATTTCGACGCAGCTTGGCGAGAACGCATGGCTTAGTGGTCAGAGCACCTGGTCGGTTTCGAGGAGGCGCGGGTTCAAGACCCGCTGCGTTCAAATTTTTATACGTTTTCTAAATAAGTAACAAAGATGTAGCTTACCAATGAACTGTACTAGTGGCTCCTCGGCGGGCGCGGCGCACCATTGCACCAGGTCTTGGAAGAATTCGCCGTCCGAATCGTGAAACATTGTTTCCGGAAATAGAGGCTCCGGTTTGAGAAATTCCTGAAATATAATACACAAATGTTAGCATACGCCTCGTACATGGTGTCAGCTAAAATTAATTTAATAAACTTATGAACAAACTTAAAGGTAAATATATTTATGTACTCACGGACACGTCGACACCATCTTACCTCTGAAAAGCTCGTGCTGGGAGCGGGCGTTGGAGAAGGAGAGTCGAGAATGCCGCCGATAACCACTCCGGTTGGACCGTTCACCTGTTGATTCTTTTCGGAGTTTAAGCGATTTATCTCTACCAGTTTCAAAAGTTGTCGTGTATTGACATTCGTTTGCGAAAAAACCATGTCTTTCGGTGTTCGACTTAAACTGATTTCCGATATCGTCTCCTCGACGCGGACAGACGGTGATCTTTTGAGCAACCATTTTGAATAGAACTACAAACAAAAATGAACGACGTAACATAATGTATATATTCGTATGAAGCGGAGGTCGGGGTAAAGGGGAACACGGATTCGTATGAGAGGAGATCGGTGCTTGCAATGATTGGGACACGTGATAAGGGAAAATAGATAATGATTTCTATACCATTTGATTTACTAATTTGATTTAATAATCCCGAACTATTATTTAATTTGATATTTCTTAATAAAACCATGAGATGTATGAAAATGTATAATAACATATAATATATCGTTTACATGACATTATAAGTATAGGAGAAATGAATGCATATATATTAGTTTAAATATAAGTTACCGCTTAGACCGTCTCGGAAACAGAACAGAATCAAAATTGGTGCTTGCAAAATAAATCGAACTCAAAGTCATGTAACCGACATGATTTTAACAATTTTTTAATTTGTTTTATAACGATTGGTTGCTATGCATTTCAGGTTTTAATTGTTGTTCGACCGTCTGTTTGTGTTTAAAAGTGGTTATTGTAATAATAAAAATATGATATTCAATGTATGTAGAATGTACTGTGCTAGTTTACGTTAAAGACGATTATCACTAAGAAAAAAATTAGATATTTAATATTTAGCAAATATTATTAGCATTAAATATCTAAATGTTGATAAAATATTCCTTGTAATTAATTGAAATTATAAATTTTAATACGTTATCTTATATAGCAATCGAGCATTCTGAAGATGTTACTGCGTATCCATCGCGTGATAGTATCGGTAGATAACTGGTTTAGATTATAATGTGGCAGACTGATATAGTACCTACTAACGTGTGTTTAAATTTGTAGTGTATATTTAAAATTTTGTGATTTTTATCTTTTAGTCTAGTATAAGTTAAATGTTTGTATAAAACCTGAAATAATTATATGAAGTACGTTTTAAGTATTATGGTTCTTTAGATAGAAATTATTGACCATTTTAATAGACTACAAAACAGATTTATTATGAAATTTAAAAGTTTTCCTTCTAACATTTAGTATCTCTAAATTTGAAACCTTTGAGCAAACTTTAAAAGAAGACCTGGATAAAAAAAGAAATAAGAAATATTAAGTTGTTTCTCTTGAATAGTTCCCCTCTGAGCTTGTATCTTGAAGTTTCCTGCAACAGAAAATTGATTAGGGGAACAAAACCGCCGCAGCGGCGTTACTTACTTCTTTGAACTCTTCGAGAGTCCCTACGGAAATTTTAACCTTCTAGGCTCCTTGGCAAGAAACTGTCACAGCAGTAGACCTACAACAAAAGAGAATATACATTAGCATTTTATTTAATTAGCAGGTTAGTTAATTTCAAAGTTTTTTCAGAATTAAGAATATAACTTATAGAAACGTATCAGTCGATTCTACCAAAAAGAAACACGAGAAAACGTATTGTAACCAACCAACCAACGATGTAGAACTTTCTAAATATTATTTCTTATTTATCAGAAGTTAAAAGATTTAACTATATTTAACATATAATTAAGAAATCGTCACATCTAATAGAAAATTCAATATTGTATTTGATTTAAAATGGGTGAACGGGTATGATAATAAACCTATAAAATTTAGAGGTTGGAAAAACTGGTTTGTGAACGAATAAAATATTTAATGATCTAATTAATGTTATGGTCAGAAAAAATTCCGAAGTTGACAAAAATTATATTCAAACATATAATATTATATGTCAATGACAACTGTATAGTCTCGCATACTTATTAGTTTTAATAAATTATAAATTAAATTAAAATTAAATCAGCTTCACACTTTATCCCGCACACAGCAGGGTAGTAGGAACCTAGAGTTAAGACACTCCGTTTCCCACTTTCTGCCGCCGCGCTTAGCCTCGACACCAGAGCGAAGAAATAGAAATATAAATCTTAATTAAAATTTTATCTCCTCGAGAGGCGATCGAACCCACAACCAGTCGGTTTTACAGTCACACTTCGTGCCGCTGCGCTACGACTGCCCTTATTAATAAATTATAAATTCTATAAATCGATTATATTATCGATTTCATATTTATTGATAATCATATTAATGTTTCATCTATACAGTATAAGTACTTCGTACTTCACGCTATCAACATGTTATGTGTTGTTGGAATGCTCAAGTACCATATACGTCAATATGGTGCCCTTGAAACTATGTGAATAATTATCGATCGAACCTACTCTTACTTTATATAATGGCATTGGAATAATAACTGAAAACAATGGCTTAAAAAAAATGTTTTGAACTCCATTTATAAGATTGTAGTAAAAAATATATATACTTTGTAATATTATTCGATTAATATTATAAATGTATAAGTTTTTTGAGAATGGATGCTTGTTCCAATTTTATGAAAAACCTACTGAACGGATTTGGATTATACTTTACAGTAATATAGCTTATAGCTCAGAATTACATATAGGCTATATATAATGTATGTAAAGATTTTTTTATAATTTGGTCACAATATAAGTTTACGCGAGCGAAGCCGCGTTTGAGTCGCTAGTTTTTTTGTCATAAGTACCAATGGTTCGATAGAAATTTACGTTCATATAAGTGCGCAACCAAACTAAATATCAAAGAACAAGGTCACCAATGACGTATGTTGCTAGTATATACTAAAAAATACATTGTAATTTAAGTTCAAAAACCATTTTGAACATACAGACATACAACGTTAGTTGTTTTTATTATCTTATAAAATATAATTTAATAACGATTTAATAGATCATTATTCATTAATAATGTTATCTCCAATTTAATTAAAATTCTTGTGCAATAGTTACAACAAGTATATTTTTTTTCCACATTAGGACTACATATAATGTAAAATGGTATGTACAATAAAATCTTTTTATAGAAATAATAAAAATAAAATGTTCTAGAATATCGTAGAAAAGAAACTTGGAGTTGGAACTCATCAACACAAAACAACGTGAGCGCGACAGGTCCGAACACGCTCACGTGTCCTCGCTAATTACACTTAAATTTACTAACTTTTTATACAAACATATTTATTTAAGTTAATATTACATTTATTTTCACTTATAAATATTCAGTTTTAAGTACAAAATACTTATATAATTAAAATTATTATTAATCTCTAAGACTCACCTTACAAAAAGTTTCTTTTTGCAGGTAACACAGACGACGTTAGTTACTCTTTATGAGAAAATAAAAAAAAGAAGTAACCAAAGCGCTTGAGAGCGATGTCAACTTTTACATTCAATACGAATAGTGAACTTTGAAATTTAATTAAATATATTCACAGTATTACATGCGTACGCTCGCGTTGAGCTCAAAAAACGTTGTGCAACATTCACAGCCGAGGTGTCCCAACAGTTTTCCTCAATCCCCACTATTATTCGTTCATGTTCTAAAAATATCTCGCCCGACTCCCCATTGGCTGGTTTACGTGACGTCAACTTAATGCACCAATGGCGGACCGGTCACGAGACTCGCGCTTTCGACTCGTATAGTATAATATATGTTGGTATGTGAGGCTGTTTCTCACAAACACCAACTTGCACCAAGTAGGTCGGTGTGGGGGATTTTCACCGGGGGTTTTACGTCGCTCGAATTTGCCAACTATAAAATGGCTACAGCGGCCTCGGTGACTCATTACGATTGCATGGTTTATGTTTACGACAGAGCATGTTAGTACAAGTTCAAATGTACACGCTGTTTCCCTATTGGGAATGTGACATAAATGTGGATAACACATACACATTTTATCAATGATTTAATTTAAATAATGTTAAGTAACGTTATAGGATTATACGCTAATAAAAATAATCCAATTTCGATATCAAATGGTTAGTACGATTTGAGTTTCGACTTAATTTGATATTCAATTAATACATTCTGTACATTATTTTTGTATTTCTAATAGGTACTTATCTAATAAAGGTAAACATTGTACGTATGTTTATTACATATTGCATTACGTACATGTATACTTGTAGTGAATCATCTTAAGATTTTGAAGAGTTGATTGACCCGAGGCACTTTAGAAATACAAAAAAATTGAGGAAAAGAATCACAAAAATAAAATACATACATATTGTAAGGTATGTAATTTGAACAAAATAAGAATAAGTGAGCCCACTGTGACGCGACAGTTGAGTATTCGATTCCCATTTAAGGGATTTTCTTCCTGACTTACTTTTCTGATAACCATGCAAATCGCGACGTTGAGTTCCACACTGAACGCGCAATGCCTCGATAATTCGGTAGAAAGTAAGCGGAAGTGATTTATTTGGAAGGGAGTGTCTTAACACTAAGATTTCTCTGCCTATCCTGCTATTTGCGGGATACAGCGTGTTGGTATAAAAACAATAAAACAATAATGCCGGTATCGCGTGCAAGTAGACTTCATGACGTCATTTCATAATACTGATGCTAATTTAGATACGTATAATTACATATTGCTGTAATAATATAGGACATACAGAGTTGTGTGAACAGCAGGGCAAATAACAGGGGCGATGCAATTACCTGATATGCAGGATCATGTCGTTATAGATGACCTTGCTTACCTGTTCAAGTACATATAGAAGGACATTACAATATGAGAAATATATTAAAAGTGCCCATCCACGAGCCCAAATTATGGGCGTCAATATAAATTGGGTGTAATTTTTTTTTTCAAAAAAAAGAAATATCAGACGCTAATATCATTCTTTTAAAAAAATAATAATGAAACCCCCTAAACTAACACATATTGTAACCCAAACAGGTAAATGACTATTTTTATTGTGAATAAAAGGTTTCCTTCGAAGAAATGTTGTAGCTAGAATCCGTATTAATTATATAAGTAGCTAACCCCACGTGTTTCAAGATGTCAACCTTGGAAATGAGAATAATAGTTGTAATATATTTGCGGAAACTACTTTCTTTTATTTGCCATTTGTTTAAAATATCAATCTATTTAATACTACATAAAAAATCTCTGCACAACAAAATAATTTTACAAGGAAAATGGCCTTTTAAAAGCGGATATTGCTACGCGAAGTTGATTCTTTTGTACAGAACAAAAAATAGAAATGTGAAAGTTGTTTATGTTAATAAACTTCTAGTCGTTTCCGGATTAATACTGAAGAAATGGAGAAATTTTAAGGAAACATCTAAACAATTTAGTTGACTTTAATTCCGATAATCCTTTGTAGTTTTGCATTAGATCTGAATCAAAGTCAATTGTTGTGTGGGTGCGAATGTATGACCGTCCATGTGTTATCACCCAACGCGGCCTCTGCTGGCGAGACTACGTCACATTTACTTAGTCATCGTGATAACTGCAATCTGGTATTTGCTGCTTCATTCAGGTAATCTAACCTAACCAAGACCAATACCAGAATTCATTTTATTTTCACAAGATACCCCATGTAGTGGAAAGTTGCTACTAGGAAATTTGTTATCCTGGAACCATCCAGGGTAACAAATTTACATTATTATTTCTAGTACTTCGCATTTGCATTTTTATCCTAAATATAGGTTATTACGATGAATCGCCGTTATAAATGCTCCATATATGAAATTACGTACGTTTTAATTTCAACTCCAAGTTTTTTGTAAATGTAGTCATTTTGTTTTGTAATCATTTTAGAAAATTCTACACAAAAGAACTTGAGAGTCAAAAATAAATTATTATTTATACTGCTTTATATTTCAGTAATTTCCTTGTTTTAAATAAATTGTTATGATAACTAGGAAATATATTTTGATTCAATGGTACTATATATATTTATAGTTGAAAGATAATAACAAAAAAATATGTAAAATTTTTAAGTAAAAATCAAAAAATACCACAGGTTGCCACGGTTGACGGTGTAAACGGTAAATTGGAAATGTACAGGTAGAACTACAAGGATAGAAAAACTTTCCATTACCATTGTTTCCAGCATACAAATTAATCATACAAATTATATAATTTGTATGGTACGTTTAGGTTTTGATACTTCCTTATTATTGGAATTTGTTGCAAGCTTAAACATTTACATACAACCAGTTACCTACCGCCTTTCCAGGAAATGACAAAGTTCATGGATTATATAACGTTTCGTCCAAATTTAAAGCAAATAACTACGTGGAATGTATTAAAACATATGAATATCTGGAGGGGCCAGTTGTGGCGCAGGGGCACAAAGTGTGACTGTAAAATCGACTGGTCGTGGGTTTGATCCCCTCTCGAGGACATGAAATATTTATTTACATTTATATTTTCATTTCTTCGCTCTGGTGTCGAGGCAAAGCGCGGCGTTGAGTTCCGCCACTCAATACACAATGCCTCCAGAACTCGCCGGAAAGTGGGGAACGGAGTGTCTTAACACTAGGCCCCCTCTGCCTACCCTGCGGTGTGCAGGATACAGCGTGGAGCTGTTTTTTTTATTTAATTTCTGGACAGAACACGTCGATACTTTCACGCTGTCTGACGGACATGGTTGATATTTAACAGGTTAGTTATATCACACTCATTCCGATATATAAATAAATATAATATCAATATATGTAAATCTAATATCTTAAAAAGGAAGTTTATACTCTTAAGATAAGACAGTAACTCAGTCGAGCTTTTACAGAAGAGTGAAAAGATCTACACATTTTAAAATTTTTAGAATTACATACAATTGATAAATTTTAACCATAAAAAAGAGTTTTCTTTGTGTATTATAATAGTTTACACATTTTTATTTATATACGTATATGTATAGTTTCACGTGACGCAGTCACATGAGCTTCGAGTAAGAACTCATAAACTAACGGGAGTTTTTATTTTTAGACCTATACTGACCTGAAGCTCACGTGACACTAACAGTCTGTTGAAAAATGGATAAATATTTTGCAATTATTTAGTTAATGGATATGGCTATTTGTTGTTTTTTCATTTAAGTAATCAAATTAAAAGGTTACATACATAAAAAAAAACACAACATTTTTAGTATTTGACCGGTTTAATGGCGTATGTTTAGTAGATATTATACATTTTTGGAAACTCGACGTTTCGAACACTTTCCGTACTTAGTCCATGGTACGGTAATACTAAATATACGCAATTAATCCGGTTAAATAGTTTCATTTAATGTATAATTATCGTGAAAATCAAAGATCTTGCTACATTTTTAGTTTCATGCTGTAATCTGCATGAGCAGCATTGGGAAAGAGAACATAGTGTTAAGACACGACATTCCCCGTTATCGAGACATTGCGTGTAGAATGGCAAAACTCAACGCCACATTTGTCTTGTTACCCAGAGAGCGACAATGAATAATTTATTCCCTTTACTAGGAAACCGTCAGACGGTGTGTTGCTGCGCCACTACAGCCATATTTTTCGCTTTCACTCTTTATCCCACATATAGCAGGGTAGACAGAGGGAACCTAGTGTTAAAAGACTCGGTTCCTCACGCACTCCCGAATTTCGAAGTATTGCGTGTTGAGTGGTGAAATGCACGCCGCTCTTCTCAACGGCTATTGAGACATGCATTTCTTTATTTAATAGAATAAATATATTTAATTGAATTATGCATTCAAAATATTTAAAGAATATCTATAGTTTAATTAAATTAAAAGAACAGCTACAATTTTAGTCAGTGAATCCGTTTATTAGTAGATACTATGAATAGACAGTAATAATGGAATAATAGCAATATAGAAGTAGGTAAACGGCTGCAATGTAAGAATTTTGCAACAATTGAAAAATCTAGTAGTAACTAGATGTAACTCGTAATTTTACTTTAAAAAGTAGGTATACGTATTAGGTCGAAACATCGACCCGCTTCACCTTAGATAACATCGCTCTTGAATATTTTTTATGATCTGCTATTTAAATGTGACTACTTACTGGCTAGCAGTGACTTCTATCTCTTAACGCCCAATATTAATAATCTATCTCCGACGTCAATCTTCGATTGTTGTTCGACTGTGAACAATCGAAGATTGACGTCGGAGATAGATTATTAATTAATATTGGGCGTAAATCGGCGGTTTTATTCTTCAGCTTCACGCTATATCCCGTAAATAGCAGAGTAGGCAGAGGGAAGGAGTAGGAGACACTGTGTGCCGCAGTGGTTTTTTTTTTTTTTTTCGACTGGACTTAATGCTGTTGACCTGGAATGGTCTTGACAGCGTCACCGGGCTGGCCGCAGTGGTACTGTAACCGTCGCGTTTACAGTCACAAGCATGTGACTATAAGAGCGACGGTTGTTGGTTCGATTCTCACATGGAAAATACTCGGATATATATAGTTTTTTATTTCTTCGCTGGAGACAAGAGCAAACACGGATAGTTGAGATCCGCCACTCAATATGCAATACCTCGAGCGGCGGAAAGTGGGCAACGGAGTAAAATGTGCATGAGAAATTGACAATAATATTAAGTGTTTTGCATACTAGAGATTTTATAAATATATTGAAACTTTCGTATAAAATTCTAAAATGTGCAGAGATTGTACTTGTAGCTTCTTTAATATTTTTGACCATAATTTCTTTTTCTGCAGATCGAAAGTCAATTAAACGAACATTCAAATTAAAAGATAATTCAAAACAATATTCTGAACTTCGTCCTATTGGCAACGCCTGTAAAATAGTTATTATAATAGTATTAAAATAATATGTTTTCTATTTGCCGCATACAATGTTCTAAACTTTAAACAAGATCTTTTTTATAATATTCAATGGGTACTTACATTGTTCCTGTTGTTCTACAAAAAATATTTGTCTTAAACTTCTTTATCTTGTCCTTTCTCATATGGAAATAGCTTAACTGATGTAAAATGTCGTGTGTATGCAACTGCTTTGTAATGTTTGTATTGATATTCAATAAAGAATTATTATTTTCAATATATTTATGTTCAGGATACGCGTAGCTCATGTTAAGTCACTTCTCAAACTTTCTGTCACTGCTTCTATTCTTTATTTGCAATGTTTTGCGTTAACAATAAACAATTACAATCGGCGGCCTTAAAACTAACTTTTCAGTTAGTAAGACCAAAAATAAGAAAAATAAAAATTAATAAATAGCCACTATTTAAAATGTTTATTTTTTGGTTTGTAATATTTTAAGTTTTCGTAATAATCAAAATATTTTTTCAAATTAAAGACAGTATTTCTTATGAAATTGCAAAGAAAAGTCACTTTGAGATAATTTAAATATTTGATCAACCACTACACTCGAGAATTAAAAGTCAAATGACGAAATTAACTTATGAAGACGGTTTTAGTTAGGTTCTGCGAAATTAAACTTTAAAAAGGTCAGAGTGAGATGTAGCATACTTATAATAGCCAAGTGTAAAAGAGACAGAATGATATATATTCATTCATATCATGTTGGATCTTGTGATGTAGTCTAGAAGTTCAATTCACGCATATACATTTTAAGAACTTTTAAAAAATCTTACATAAATTGGAACTTTTTAATATTTAAAAATAATATAATGTATAATTTTATGTTTGTTTATATTAATTCTACTTTTACGTATATCTTTTATTGCTACATGTCGCTTAATCATGAATTTTTCGATGTTTCTTCTCTTTTTTCTGCGTGAATTGAAATTAGTTTCAAGTGCAAGATGATGCAATGTCTTCAAATATGAAGAGAGAAAATCGAACATACTTTAATTATAAAAATAAATTTGATTAAAAAATACGAGCCCTAAGTTACTAAGTTTAACTATTTATTAGTTAGTAGTTTACTCTTTACTGTTACATTATATGGTATTTACTTACCTAATTCTACATTCTAAGTTTGAAATGATAACACTACAAATCTATTTCTTTTATAAAATATAAGTAATAAATATAACAAAATATAAATATACAAAATATAAGTAAGAGTAGATTTGTAGTGTTATATTTTTGTCTATAATATTAATTTGCCAATTCTCTTATGTTTTGTTATTAATGTCAAAACAATATTTTATTTTGAATTAAATTAATTTGGGATGGCCATACTCATAGTGGTATTTATGGCCAATGTTGATTTGTTTTGTATTTTCATGTAACAACTAAATATAAACTTATTTATTGATAGCCCTTAAGTAATTTTGTTTAAAAACAGATTGATATAATCTGTGAAAATTTAGATTATAAGCTGTATCTGTAATAAATAACAATTAGATCTATTAGTGTCCGACCGAAAAAGATTTTCAACCGAAACCGAAAATGAACCTTCGGCTTTGCTC
Source organism: Heliconius himera (assembly GCA_021202915.1). Lineage (NCBI taxonomy): Eukaryota > Metazoa > Arthropoda > Insecta > Lepidoptera > Nymphalidae > Heliconius > Heliconius himera. Next base: position 698,176 of record JAJHJA010000700.1, read on the forward strand.
TCAGGTGTGGCCGAAACTGAAACCTTTTTTCTTGAAATTATGTTGAGTTATGGTAACATCCCCAACACTTTAGGTATATTATATTGCAAATTTTGCGTCCAAAAGTAAAGACAACAGATCATCCAATTTAATATAAAAACTTACCAATACTATTAGACTACTCAGAGTTTCAAATGTTTCACATTTAGAAACTAATATGAGCATTAAAATGTACTTTTTACAATCTATCCATTTGGACAGATACCAAAATAGTGTGGGCAGACTATGACTGAGGCTATTGAAATTTCATGAAGGATAGTCCTCATTGCTCAGGACCATGGCAGAATCTTTTTTTAATACAAAAAATAAAATTAATCTTGTGGGATACAAGATTAATTTTATTTTTTTGCACAGAGCAGGGTAGGCAGAGGGAACCTGGTGTCAAGACACTCCGTTCCCCACTTTCAATTTTGGAGGCATCGCGTGTTGAGTGGCAGAACTCAACGTCGCGCTTTGCCTCGACACCAGGGCGAAGAAATGGTATTATAAATTTAAGTAAATATTTCATCTCCTCGAGTGGGGATCGAACCCACAACCAGTCGGTTTTACAGTCACGACGACGTCGTATCACACAGCCACGTGTAGTGTTCATGATTGAAAGTATCAATCTGTATAATAAGAGTATTTCAGGTGGAATGCAGGCGAAGCCACAAGCATATTGCTAGTCAATTATACAGATTGTAAACCTGACCGCACACGTATAATAATATTGTATGTATGTCAATAAAGTACGTATTGTCAATAATATAGCGTATATGCGGCCGATTTTCAATATTATTGTAGATTTCTAGAAATTCTGTTTTTGCCACGACAACATCGGGAGAAAGCAGAGTTATTGTCAATAATATTGTCAAGTGCGGACGCGCTCCAATATTTTAGTTGAAAAAAGACTACAAAGGAGGCGAACGCTTCTGCTTTTTATTCAAGATGGACGACGAAAACAGTATTAATAGCGAAAATAATGTTGATATTACTTCTCCCATGGATGAACAATATTTAATAGAGTCAATTTGTTCGTTTCAATATTTGTATTTATTTGTATTATGCATCCTACATCTATTGAAAATCAATCATAATAAAGTAAAAAAAATATAATGCACTTTTTGATCGATTATTATATTATCGAGAAGCTTTTCTCGATAATTACAAAAAAAAAATAAACAAATAGAGATAATATATCTGAAAGCGGCTATCTCTCATCCTCATATAATTTTTAAAATCATTCTCTGTAAGTAAAATTAGCTTCACGCCTTCTGTCCACCCTGCTGTGTACGGCATACACCGTACACAGCAGGGTGGACAGAGGGAACCTAGTACTAATACACTCCGTTCCCAATGCTCCGCGCATTTCAGAAGGCATTGCATGTTGAATGTTTAAACTCAACGCTGTGATTTGCCTCGACACTAGAGTGAATAAATAAAAATATCAAATTTATAATTTCCTCAAGCGGAAATTGAAACCTCGACCAGTCGCGTTTACAGTCACACTTTGTGCCCCTGGGCCACGAATGGACTGTTGTAGTTCATTAATAATATTGAAATTCTTAAACTCCGTTTTTCTTACTTAGTCTTTGATCAATAATTTTTTTCGCCTTTTTTGTAAGTAAGCTAAATGCGATAATTATTTCATACTATTTTATGGGCTTCAACACGTACGCATACAAAAAAAGCTACTGAGTGAATGCGTCAGATTTGACTACAAAATATTGTCAATAATATTGTGTAGTGTGCGGAGCCATGTATTATTGTCAATATTGTATTGACAATAATATTCTGTGTGTGCAGCTAGCTGTCTCATGTCTATATTTATTATATCTAAGCAATAAACAGAATATATAATTTAATATAAGCAGGTATATTTTTTTAAATATGACGATATGAGTTTGTTTAGATTAGGAAAAAAATAAAACCATTACTATCTTTTTTTATTAATGTTATTCATAATATTTATGAGAAATAATTTATAACATAATTATTATCTACATTAATTTAAAACAGATAGTGGATTATCGAACAACGAAAAATGACATTAGCAGGCAGTGACATTTTATAATTCATCGTATAGCGTAACAGTGTATTGTAAATCGTTGTTTTAAAGGATATTTATCTGCGTTTCTAAACATATAAAGTAGTCAGTATTGAAATAAAAATTCAAAGGTGTATTTTTATTAATTTTAGTGATTATAAACGTGCGCTTTATGTTTGCATTTAAAGAGTATACAAATTACGTTTCGGAAGTACATCAGATTCCTTCCTTATACAAATCAGTGGTTTTAGCTGATTTCAAAATGTCGATCGACATATCTCTGTACTTCGATCCAATAGTTTTTTAAAAGTTATTTTCTAATTTTCTTAGCCAAAACAAAGGAAAGTGAGTACATGTTTTAGTTTTCATAATTTCGTTGCCATAATGACCTTGAGGATAAACGTACAGTGATGTTAATCAAAATATTCATATCAATATAGTATGTGTTTAAGAAAATATGGACTCCCATGTATATTTTTTTACGTATCTTTCGTATTAAAAAACTAGTCCACTATATAATAATATTATTTTACGTGCTTCGTTTATTCCTTGTGATGTTCCCTTTTTTATTTTTTATTTTGAGCATTTCAATGAGTGAATATTGAAGTCAGTGTGTCTTATTGCAATATTGATTTTTTAGGCAAAATGTCATTGATTGAGGGTGTTGGTGATGAAGTGATCCAGTTTCTTACTGTGGTGTTTGTAGTGATTGTGGCAACATTTGCCTGGTGGTCAACTAATGCAAGACCTGATAGATATAGAACTGTGCTGCTCATGAGATCTAGGAATCAGCATCCTATAACTGTCAACTTATTAACAAGTGAGTCAATTGGTTTAAATTGTTTCAAAATCTTATTTATTTAAATACATCATGATCTATTGATCTTCTAAAAAAATCACACTATCTGGCATCTAAAACTTTGATATATAAAAAACTTGCACAACAGTTGTTAAGCAATGTTAATAATATTTTTTATTTACTTACAGGACATAATATAACTAGTTCCACAATAACTCTACCGACAACATCAGGTCCTACTGGTAAGTATTTTTTTTATATTATATTTAATGAAAACATTCTTATTCTATTTACACAAATTAAACATTTATTGGTTTAATCTCTTAGTTGAGGCCTTTTTGGCACAGAAGCTATCTATTGCTATAAACACAATGAAAATTTGATTCCACTCAAGGAAATCAATTATTACATTTACTCGCTTTAATAAAAAGATATATTGTGGCATTAAGTTGTGCCTCAACATGCAATGTCCAGAAAAATGAATAGTACACAAAGAAAATACTTTAACTTTAACACTAGGTTTCTCCTGACTAATAGATTGAAGCTAAAAGCTATTGCTGAATTTTATTATTACCAAAATTTATTACAAAAGTATGTTTCATTTGAAGTATGTAGAATAAAATATTTTTGATATATGGGGCATTTAATGTGAAGAAGGCAGATAAACAATTTCAGAACTTATGGGCTTCAAAAGTACACACTATTTATAAACAACAAATTTTACCACTTCATTTGTTCCATTTTATATTATTGAGAAATTTAAACTACCACATAGTTCAAAAAATGTTTCTTACTTTTATAAAATTAATATTATTTAATAATTATACAGATTAGCAACAATAGTTACTGTTTAACAATAGTTAAGACATATTTTTTATACTTAGGATAAGGTCTAGTAATTTGTTGTGTTTCTTAATTAGAAAACTGACAGATTTTATTAAAATCACTCAATCAGAAATATAAAAAAGATGGATATGGGTTCGAGTACCATTGCATTGCTATATGTTTTCTGAATTATTTTTCTATCCTTAGTATGCAATGATATTTTACAAATGTTTTAAATATTTACTTAAATTTCTTTTTATTTATCCATCTAGTAACCTGAATAGTTTTGATAGATCTGCCAGTTGCCTTTGATCAATTGTATTTAAATTTCTTTGTTAAATGTAAGCATGACTTCCTTTGCATCTCTCTAAAAATTAAAGGTACCCTATGCTTTTCAGGATAAAAGTAGCCTTTCTTTTCTTACCAACCTGTAAATCTAGATCTTATTTATTCTGGGATAAAAATACCTAAGACTTATCAAAGAGGTTTCAAAATATAGTTTGTTACTAAATACAATAATTTTAATATCAAATATTTAAATAACCAGTGCAATTTAAAAACTAAGTTTCTCAGGTTAATGTTAAAGAATTTTATTAATAATATTGTAGACCATTTGCAAAATTTATATAGCCTGAAATACAAAAACTTAGGACAATTAATGTTAAATAAATTTTAAAAAATAACAAGGCTTGTATTTTGGCATAGTAGGATTGTATTTGACAGCAAGTAAGATGGTTGTGAGTTCAATCCCTACTTGTGGGATTATTTTCATATCCCTGCTCTGGTACATATAAAATAAAATGTATTAGGACTTTGTGACTTCCAGACTTCACTTATATATTTTATACTTGAAATTTGAAATGTATGGTATTAATTAAGTGTTAGTAGTGGGATTAACTACTGAAATTTGGGAACTTTATGGTTAAAATAACAATTGATTCAATAATACTGTGATAATATTCAATAATAATATAATGAGTGTTATATATTTTATCCACACTTGTGGAAATGAACAATAACAACCAGTATGTGCTTATTGCTGTTTTTTGCTGATTATCTCTGAATAAATTGTAAAACTTGTTTTTTTATTTGATAAATATCAACTATAAGAACAGTACATGTTAACTTAAATAATGTAAAAAATATTTGTATGTAGCCACCATTATCTGAGAAGTTGACTAGAATTGATCATTTCAATTAATCAATAAATTTTTGACTACAAAAAGTTGTAGCTATACTAATCTGTTAGGTTGTTCTTTTGAAGCTTTCAAGTTCATGTCAGAACTAAAGTTAGTATTAATTCATATTTACTTCTACAACTACAATGAACGGGCTAAATTTCAAAATTATTAAAATATTGTGTCAGCTACACGTAAAATGCCCCATGGCACAGATAATAGAAAATTTTAAATAAAATATATATAACAAACAAAAAACAAATAATAACATTACGCATTATTAAAATAGTTGTAATAATATTAATTAACAGTGATAAATACGCGTATTGTTGCCACTGAAAGCAATATTAGAGATGATACGGGTTCTCTACAAGAAATGGATAGCATTGTAGACGCGGATATGGCTATGATGGATCACCATCGTTTACATTTCTATAGAAGAATGGAGCGTAAGTAATTTTGTAATATAAATACAAAATATTAATTTTTTTTTAAATTATCTTTCAAATATCCACTGTACAGTTTTTGTACTTTAGAAAGAGCTTGATATTTTATAGGGTAAAATTGCTAAAGGTGCAGGTTTCGGTGATTATATCGTTTCAAAACATAGTTATAGATTTTCTAAGAAAATTCAGTTTTGATAACCATAGATATCATTTTTTTATTTGATTATGATTCTATCTGTCTGTGGTTTTATATTAAAAAACTCCATACCAGGTGGATTATGATACTCTTTGTGTACAGAAATAGGTAAAGGCTACTTTTTATCCCGGAAAGGAAACCTTTGTTTCATATAATTTGCTTGCAGCTTTTATCCTGAAAAAGTTTAAATATTTGCCAAAGAGGTCAAACAATTTTTTGCAAATCCATTTATATATATTTAAGTATATTTTAACATGTGTGCAAATATATTTTGTACAAGATATTTTTTTTATTTGAATTAAAAAAATATATAAACTTTTCATTTAACCTTAATACAATGTTCAAGTATAAATATACAAACACAAGCTATGTATAATATGTAAATAACAAAGGAACACCTTTATTTCCACTATCTTTGCATATGAATAACATGATATTGTACTACTTACTATATGTATTAAAACTATATACTTGAGTTTTAAAAACTTAATTATTATCATCAAGAAGCCTCGGATTTCGGCTTCTTATCGTAGATCTTAGAGCAAGCCAACAAGGCCGGTTGCGAAAAAAAAACACAAAATAGTTGCCACATTTACATTTGTAGAAATAACCTTAGATTGCACGAAATACCATTTCTGTTTTAAGGTTGAATTTCAACATACATATTTTACAATTTTCGATAATTATAAAGCAACTCATCCATTTTATTCACCTACACTCACCATACCGCTGTCATAAAGCTTATCATCATACCATTTTCTTCTTTTCGTCCCTTTAAGAGATATTGCGTGCTAAATAAAGGATTCCAGCACCGCATTTTGTTCAACATTTTATTTCAATAAACATTGTATTTAAACATTTCACTATTTTTATGTAAATTATGTGTGAACTTGTTGGTTGGGGGTTTCATTTCCACTTGGAAAGTGCTGATTATATTTAAATGATTTTTATTTCTGCATTCTACTAACACAAAATGCGGCGAGAGAAAGTCTCATATTCAAGCGAAAAGCAAAGAACGTAGTGTCTTAACTAGGTTTCGCTCTGTCTACAGAAAAAAGAAATAAAATATCCGCCTTTTTATATTAAATCAAAGCTTCCGACTTGCGCAATTATGGCGTCATCATCTAACATAGTTGTAAACATTACTTAATAATTTTACATTTACGCACTGTTATCTTTTTATGACCATATTTAATATCTATTTTAATAAATCATTAATTTTCTGTCATCAAGAGGTTAGTATAATATGTTATCAACAAAATAGTTTTTTTTTATTCTTTTTAATTACTAAAGGTCACGTGCTAATAAAAACATGACACTCAACTTACGTTAGTAAATATACATATTTTGTTAGGCAATCCTTAGGAAACATAAGTTACAAAAGAAATTTAATCATATATAATAATATATATATTAATATTACACAAATTAAGATATTACGTGATTCACGATACAACCACGATTAGTTAACATATATATTTAAAATGTTCATATAAAACATTTATAATGTTGATGGTAAACCAATTATTATCAATATTTTCAGTAAATCAACCCAACCAGCCCACAATGGAGAACATACCGGAAGAAACAACCACTGTAGACGGGCAAGCCAGCAACGACCAGATACGAGAGATGGACAGCATTGTGAATGCGATGGAGGGCGAGGTCTCTACGGGGTGCAGTGTATTTGCTCGATCTAATGATGGTAAGACGTTTTCTTTTGGGTTTTTTTTATTTGTTGTCGTATTTACCCCATTTTAAAAAAAACATATTGTCCCAATTATCAATCAAGTTCTACTTTTACAAATACCAAACAAAAATCAACTCAAATTATCTTTTGTATACAGAGTAGAAGTGTCACCACCAATTTAAATGGAACCACAGTTTTAATAAAAGCCTAATACCATTTTTTTTCCCAAAAATAAAAACGTAATTTTTTCAAACAAAATAAATAATAAAATTATTGTTGTAATATAAAACGCCATTTGTCAAGAATGACGCACGCACACATAAATCTATCGAAGGGAAACCGCCGCATACGCCTCATTCCGAAATCGAGTCGTAGGTATTGGCGGCAAAGTTCAAAGTTGTTTAACCTTTAGTAGTATTTTTGTAGTAGTATGTGTTTACGTTATTGGTATCTATGCGTAACTGCGTCACACGAAATACAGGTATTTATAAACATCGTGAAATGAAAAAATCCTACGTCTAAACTTTCGAGGTATCTCGATATTTTTTTTAGGTGTGGGTTTAAATAATGTTACCTTATATGCTGTTCCCGTAAAAGAAGCGATGACACTTCTAGCCTCTATACAGAACTTTAAGTCTTTTATAGTTTTTTAAAAATTCATAGTACATTGCAATGATATCTTAAAGGCAATGTTTTATTATAATGCTGAACATTATAACATTATAAAATATTTTATGCTACATACGTTCCTTAAATAATTTTTCCAGAATCGAACCCTGGTACTGCTGACAAAAAGAAAGATGATAAGCCAACCGGTGAAGAGTCCGGTGATAATGCAGATAACGCGTCCGCCGTCCCCCCCGCTCCTGAAGATAACGGAGAGAAAATACTTATCAAACTGAAATACATTAATGATACGTCCAAAGAAGTTGATGGCAGCCTTGATGAGCTTCTAAAAGATTTCAAAAGGTGTGTATGTTTACTATCTTTCTTTTTACACACTATTAAACTCATATAGTGTGTAAATTTTTTGTCAAAAATAACGTCTATAAATTTTTGAAAAAAAAAAACAAAATAAAAATCTTCGAAAATTGAAAAAGTACAGTGATCGACAACAGCTTAAACTATTATTAGGATTCAAAAATAATATTATTAATATACATTTGTTCTCATGCGAAATTGAGAAATATATGATAAACATTGTAAAAAATATTTCTAAGAAAGTTAGTTTTAATGAAAATTGCTACTTAGTTTATACTTCTATAATAAAGCGGAAAAGTTTATTATTATTATTATTTAAGATCTCTGGAAGTACTGCTCGGTTTTTTTTGTATGAAAGCTTCATACCTTAGGACTGTCATAGGCTATATAACATTGTGGTGTAAAATTTCGCTAATCTTAAAAAATAATAATAAAAATGGATGCCATTGAATTGTTTTAACTGCAAGCACTGCAGACTGCAGACAGGCTTAACTATATGTAAATACATTGTACTACAAAAAAAATATTACATTTTATTGGTTATGACACAAAATAATCGTAAATGGCAAGGTATTTTGACCGTTTTTGTTATAAATAAAATTGATTGGTTATTTGGACAATATTATAATAAAAACACACAATTTTATATTTTTCGTTTGTCGGTCTGTTTACTTGATCAGCCTAACTAAACAGCTACAGAACAGTTAAACTGATTTTTATGGGACTTTTACTGACTGATAGAGTAAGCTATGTACACATCGGTTCCTTTTTTTTCGAAATTCAGGCGGGATAGCGATTTATACGGGTATAACCGTGTTTACCATGCGCATACCTTTATAAATATGATATAACTTAACATTTAAAAAAAATCCTAAATGGATTTAAAAAAAATGGATGAAGCTGCCCCAAAGCCACTATTTCTTGATTAAATCCACCGTTACGGTGATTTTATACTATTGCAAACTGTAATTTCTTATTTCCAATAAAATTTTTCAACTTTGAATAGTCTTAAAAAATATTGACTACTTTATAATTTTAAGTGGCAAAACGCATCCAGATTGATAAATAACAATCGCAGGCGACACTTCGCGTCGGAGCTGTGCGCCGAGCGCCACGTGCGGCTCATATTCCGCGGGCGCGTGCTGGCGGACGAGGCGGCCACGCTGCGCGCGTGCGGCCTGCACGACCGCGCCGTGGTGCACTGCCTCGTGCACGCCCGCCGCGCGCGCGCCCGCGCCCCCGCTACCCCCACCACCCCCACCACCCCCACCTCCACCGCCGCCGCCCTCGGCGCGCAGGTACGTATGGGCGGTGTTAAGTTCTACCACTCAGAAGCTAATGTCTCGAAAATTAAACTATGCGGAATGTCTTTCCACAGTAGAATGCCCTCACCTACCCTGCTATATGCGGGATACAATGTGAAAAAAATACAGGAAACTTATACAACTCAACTATTAAAAATTATTTATTTGTTTTGTTTAAAAGCCAGCAGCTGAGATCGTCCAGGAAGTAATAGCAGATCCGCCGCAACCGGAAAGAACCTGGGACCTCGAGAACATTCTAATGACGTTAGTGTCCGTCTCCCTAACTGTTGTTTGGTTCTTCAGGTGAGATCATTTTTTTATATTTGTGAGTTGTGCTGTGATTTCTTTTATATTATTTTTGTTAGTTTAGTTATGATGGATGCGAATTTAATCACCATGTCTTTGAAGTTAGACCTTTTTTTTATTTGTTATGGGAATTGGTTATTCTTATATTGTAGAAAATAAAAAAATAAAGAAAAATGGTAATATAATAATTAAGTTTGCAATAATTATGATTAATATTTTATGTGGGGCTTAATATATTGTTAATATTATTAATGTCATATACGATAAAAATGATAGTAGATCATTAAATTGGCTTCCTCCATGTCAATGTTTTTATATATATCACTTGATTGTGTAATCTTAAGCATCTTTTAGTATAAATGTATTAGCTATCTGTTGTCCTGTATTTTTTATAATAAAACATATCTTAATTTAAAAATTATGTGTACATTTCAATTGATCCTCCATGTTTGTATTGTTGAATGTGCATCTTGCTTCTTTGTATACACTTTGTTCATACAATTTTTCATACTGTAACTAATGTGTTAAGTAATTTTTAGCTACTGGTACAGTAGAGCGTGGATTATCCGAGCGAATTGTGAGACATCAGTGTTTGGAAAATCGCTTTTTGCTGTTATTCGAGCTGTATTGTTTCCTCCATCAATAAGGAAATGTACAATATCTTCATATACAGTATAGCCTTAATGTAACGACTTTATCTTTCATAGCAATCAAAACGCGCATAAATTTTGGCATTTTTATTCGAGATTTTACGTTTACGCGGAACAATTTAGTATATTGTCTAGTGTTGTATGACATACTACCGTACGTACCGAGTGTTACTACAAGTCGAAACAAGTGTGTCAATAGGAACCAAGAGAAGGAATAGAGGGTCGTTCAGTTCATCGACGATCCGATAATCGACCCTGTACTGTATTACATATCGCACCTTGGCTCAAATAGTGTCACAATTCAAAAAAAATGAAAATCTCGTTTATTGTACTATTAGTTTCAAAATATCTTAAAATAGTATCTCAAGCAATGGCATAATTATAGCTTTACTATTTAAACTTAGATGGCATGTGACGTAATTACAACATTTTATCCATAAAGTGACACAACTGAATATTTTTTTATTTTTTTAATATATTTTTAATATATCTACTATACCCTTTAAAAGAGCTTAAAAAATCATAATAACTTTCTAAAAATCGTATTGCAATAATTTTGTTACTTTTTGAGTTGTGATCCAAAAATTGAGTGAAAATTTAAGCTTGCATAAATTTCAAACGCCATTTTCTCGATATTTTGGTTTTTTGAATTATGACACTATTTGAGACTAGGTGCGATATGGCAATCTTAAAATACACCTTGAAGCATTTTACAGATTCACTTCAGTTCTATTATTTTTAAAATATATTGTATCATATTATAATAATATCTGAGCGTGATGTCAGCCGAGCGAAAATGAATTAGATAGCACGCTTTAAAGTACAAAAAGTTTTTAAAGTTTAAAAAATTATTTAAAAGCTCTAAGTTTATACTATTATGATAATTATAATAAAATGTTAATTAGAAGTTTGGAACAAGTGTTCGCAGTGATCAATTAAAAAACGACTCGCTGTAATGATTATAAAAAAAAACTCTTGGAAGGGAAATTTGCCCTTCGAAGTAAAGATTTTTTTTTAGTATTTTTATAGTACAGCATTTACGACAGAAGCAATAAACTATATTCTGAATTTGCCACTGCTGCATAAAGTTTACATCCAGACATGTTTTACATTTTTTATATAATAAAATAGTAAAGATATAAAGTTTTAAACAATGGTACACACTTAAATTGGTGGAAAATACAATTATATAATGCACTACAATGCAAATGTATATACATATAATAAATATAATACTTTTATTTTTCTTTTGCCTTATGTCTTAATTAAAGAAACAAAGTAACAAATAAATAAAAAATATTAAAAAATCGACATGTTTGTATGTGTGTTAAGATATGCCTGTTCTGTATCAGAAAAGAAAGCCACAATTTTATACTTTTCTTCCATTCCAAATAATGTTAAAAAACATCAATGACATCAACATCGTTCAATGAGTAAATTTAAATCATAATATGTATATGTATACAAAAAACCTCTTATTAAGTAATTAGAACCCCAAAATAGTATATGCATGAGTGCACGAGACAATATGAGACAAAAATAATAAAAAATAAATACATATTGTAATATCATTAATGCTAGAATAATTATTTGATATTTTTGACTACCCGATCGCGGCTTCGCCCGCTGAAACTATAACTATTTACTTATTAATCTGGAGTACTTATGTGTTCTAATAAAATAAACATTTTTATGACATCATTTATTTATACATTAAAAACTATAGTTTCATTCAATTCAATAAAACAGTGATTTTACAGCAATTTACGAACTACTTTATATTGATATGACTTTTTCTTTTACGAAGCGATTGAAATAAAAGTCCAAAATATAATAGTGAAACTGCATTTAAATCGGTTACGCCGTTTCTAAGATTAGCGTAAAAAAACGCATAGACAAACGTTTTATAAATCATTGTTTTTAGTTCTATTTAGATTGTTAAATACTCCCAATAAGAATTTATCTCATATATCTTCCATGTACACATACCGATCAGTTGCGATTTTATTTTATATATAGATGTTGCTTGTAGCATTGCACTGAAGGACTTACGAATTAGAAGAAACTTTCCAAATGCATTTGGACTCTTCCTCTAGCTGGCTATTATAAAAACTAATATGCTACGAAATTGAAAGATAATTATTGTAATTATGCATTATTGATTTTCGTATTGTTAACAAGTTAAGCGCCCTGATGGTTCAATTTGAAGTATTTTTTTATTTAATCCAGTTGGCGGTAGTTTGATATAATAATTATTAACGTTTTCTTAATTGTCTCGCGTACTGCCCTGGATTCCTGCAGAATGACTTTACTGTATCTTGACCTCTGGTATGGTGGGTTCAAACCCACCATATTAGATCGTTGGCGGTAATTTCACATAATAATTATGTCAACTGACAGACGAATGCCATCACAGTCTACCCGTGACCACGGACTACTGCAAAGTGTTCGAAACGTCGGGTTTCCAAAAATGGATAATTCTAAATATACGCGTACAATCCGGTTAAAATAATTACATTTAAAAAAACACACACATTTTGACAAAACACACATTGTATTATGTATTTTCTATAATATCGCTATCGTTAAACAAAATGTTTAGTAAAATAAGGCACTAACTTGTTAACAATATTTTAGAAGCTAGCATGCCACGAACACGCATGTGTCCTTGTATGTGTATAGTATAGTGTAGTGTAGTATATCTGCATAAATAAAGATGTTAAATCAGACTTTTAAAATGAACTATTTGATAGACAATAAGGATTGTTAGGCATATTTAATATTATTCAAGATTAATGTTTTTTTATTATAATAAAACGCTTGAACTTAAAAATCCTTATTGCCATTTAGTTGTGTCATATATGAAGTAGTACCTACGATTTACCAATTCATAACTAATGAGGTAAAAATCTTTAAATTCTGTAAAAGAATCACGTAAAGGCTTCTTTCTATACTTTTACTTAAATACTTTACTACTACTATATTACTAAATTTTCAGGTAAATCATAGGTTTTGCTGTGTTAAATTTACATAAATTATAGTTCAAAAGTTTTTTAGGCGATTAACATGTATAGCATATATTGTTTCTCTTGTAGGGTTATCAGGGAGAACACCTCAATGCGTTCCCCGATATGCGATGATGACCAGTACGTGCTAAATCCCCAACCATGAATACATGTGATTCATAGTATTGATAAAGTAAATAGACCTTAATAGACCACTTAGATAGACCAGCTAAAGCCATTTTCATCTTTGGGATTTTAATTTTTTTTGGATTTTACTTACCTCTGGATTCAGCAATGAAGCGATTCCGAAGTTAATGTGTGTGAGAGAAACTTTATGTTGTCTCTATTGTCGTGATTCATCACGTCTTGTTGATATTAAATTAATGTTTATTCTTCATTTTTGATTTAATTAAAAGATTTAACAATAATGGCAGTAAGTTATATTACTTAATTTATTTTAAATTTTAAATACATTATATACTGGAGGCCAGTCGTGGCGCAGGGGCACAAAGTGTGCCTGTAAATCGACTGGTTGTGGGTTCGATCCCCACTCGAGGAGATAAAATATTTATTTACATTTATATTTTCATTTCTTCGCTCTGGTGTTGCGGGGCAAAGCGCGGCGTTGAGTTCCGCCACTCAACACGCTATGCCTGCAGAAATTGGCGGAAAGTGGGAAACGGAGTGTTTTAACACTAGGTTCCCTTTGCCTACCCTGCTGTGTGCGGGATACAGCAGGAAGCTGAAAAAAAAACATATACTTATTTATATTTCATGCTGCCTATTCGTTTACAGTTGTAAGTTAGTCTGTGGTAGGCAAAGTAATGTTATTTATTATGTATGATTAGAAAATTCGATTTATAATTTATAGGAATATTATGTGTATGTAAATTAGTATAAGTATATACAATTTAGAAATGACATTTGCTGAGTTTCTTGCCTTTATCGAAATTTTTAAAATATTATCATAAACAAAAGAAACTCAGTATTTATAGTATTATAGAGATAATACATATGTATATTGATATACAAACTTATATTACATTCTTCATGTATCATGTAGTTAATATTTAATAATTTAAAATTATAATTGCAATGAAAATTTTGGTATTTGTATGTAGTTCTCTATTTCCATATTTTTAAAATTCCAAGTATTCTTAAACTCTTGTTTTTCTTTTAATAATATTTTTTTTATTGTAATCATTTTTCACTCACACACAACATTGGTCTATTTACGATATTAATACTTTTAATACTAAGATTACGGGACACATACGTGCACCGTCAGTGCAAAAGCGGTCTAACTTAATTTTAACAGTATTTGTTAATATTATTTTAAATAATTTACCTAAATAATAATCACTAACAAATAACATCTATTTAAACGTGTACATACACGACACGATAATATATAATCATCTAATATATCACTAATTATAAATTATTTATAACAATTATTATTAAAAAAATATATAAAAGACATAAGGGTCACTTTTGCACTGTAGCACATACTATTGCTACAACATTGTGGTTGGTTCATGGGATGATCCGGCTCGAAGGACCAGAAACAAACATCATTCATTCAAGTTCAGTTTTAAGGCCGTTTTACAAATATAAAATTCAAATAGTTCATATATATGAATATGAGAATAATAAGTAAATTAGAAATAATGAATTATTAAATATACATAAATTGATTGCAAACTAAAGGGTGTGGTTAGGGTCGAGCCGCATGGTGTGCCTAATTAATACGAATCAAATAATAGTGGAAGTTTAATTAAAATATATTGGAATCAAAATAAATTTCAAAATTTTATTAAGAGAAAGACGATATGTTAATCGAATATGAATCCTACTATATCTTAGTATATTTTTTATAAATGCTGCCATTCAATTAAATTTCGAAGTTTGTCAAAATTTACATAAATTTAGATTTTTTACATTCTATTTACAATAACGTCACTCAAACACTTGCTCTATATTTTATCTCGTGTTTTGACATTTTTTTATTGTTTTTCATTTGTTTTCAAAGGAATATAAAACCTAATTAAATCATTTATGATATGAAGGAAAAGTGATTACTTTTCATAACACTGAAACCATAAAAAAAAATCTAAATATCTTTAAAGTATTAAATTATTGTCGTTGTCCTGGGGTAGAAGCGTGTGACTGTAACCGACAGGTAGTGAGTTCGATTCCCACTCAAGGAAATTTAATATTTTAATTTCTCAGCTCTATTAATGAGGAAAATCGCGAGGTTGAGTTCCGTCACTCAACAGGAAAGTCGGGGACTGAGTCTTTTAACACTAGGTTTCCAGATTTCCTCTACCTACCCTGCTATGTACGAGATACAACGCGAGGCTAAATAATACTTAGGCATTATATTAAAATTGCGTTGCATACTAAAATATTTTTCACGATTTTTATGATCTTGCGATGATGATGACTAATCCCCGAGGTGACTTATAAAACCGAAATTGAAATCATGTAGATTCCTGAGATTAGCGCGTTCAAGCAAACCAACCTTTTTGGAACACAGTACTCTTTTAGTACAATAGACTTTCCGCCAGTTTTTATTGAAAATGTGTATGTCATTCTATTAAATTCTGATTTTATTCAATGATATTGAGTCATGTGGCTTGGCGTTAGCTTCACCAGTTTCGATGAAATACATGTTAAGTTAAAATTTTGGAACTGACCATATTAAATTAATTATTAATATAAAAAAAACCTAGTAAACAAAGTTAAATTGAGTTTGAAATGTAAAAATAATCTAGGCTCTTTATACTTATGGACTTGTGGTCGTAACTAAGTACTTTTTTTTCTAAGACTGCTTTATATTATGTGTACATAATATATTGAGGTATCGTGTAATTTTAGAGCCGCCTTATTTTATATACAACAAGCAGATAAATCTACATTAATATCCTATATAATTTGTATTGTGATACTACAAATTCTTAACTATTGTTAAATCAAATTCTACATAAATTACTCATATATTATTAATTTTATTTTTGTGAATGCAGAAATTTTTATGAATTTGCGATTTTGATGTATTGAAATATATCTTAATTCTGACATATGTATGAAAAACCAACGTAATCTATAACAAATATACATGTATTTTTTAAATATTTTTTTAATAACACTTTGTTATTCCACATTTAGGGAAGATGTAAAAAAAAATTATTTTTAAATAAGTATTTTTCTAAATAAGTAATAAATATACATGTATACAGTACGGTCGACAAGACGTGACCGCCCTGAAGTTAGCTTTAAATTTGATATTACGATTTTTCTTAGTCTATAATTTTCTTCCCAAGTGAACAATGCGAAAAAGTCCAAATAATCCACCATCAGGGCGGCCGCGACATCGGTCGTATTATACAAAAGTGTATTGCGGCAATAATATTTAACGATACCTCTTTATATTTGATAAAACACTTAATACTAGAAAAATGATCATAATTATTATTAAATTACGCTTAATAAATTTTCCAGATGCGAATATTCGAACATGTTCACGGCGAGCGCGAGCGTGGCCCTGTTCGGGTTGACGGTGTTCTACAGCGTGGCCATATTTGGCCTCTACCTGTCCGATACATTCCACTTCGAGCGCCGTCCCACGCACCCCGTGCCGCCCAGCTAAATTAAACGTTACCTACATTAGTATATAGGGTCGTAGCTAAAACAACTTGAAACAGCGTATATTTTTTTAACATTTTTTAAGTGTTATTCCACACTTAGGAAAGAGAAATATTTATTTAGAAAACGTATAAAATTTTTATCGTAGCGGAACTCGAACCTGCGCCTCCTCCAATCATACATTCTCGTCAAGTTACGTCGAAATTTTTATACGCTTGTTACAACTTATTTATGTCGTTAGCATCTCTATAAGGAGATTTTTACAAATTTCCGCTACCCAAAGATAATTACTAAGAATTATCGACTGGCAAGAGAGAATGCTGTTTTTAAATAACTTTAAAATATTTAATAAATAGCATTTTCTGTTTCTTTTTCTAGTTTTACTAATTCTATGGCAGACAACCAACGTTCAACATTTGCACTGCTATGTGGCAATGTAAATAATTTTTGTGCAAGTTAAACCAATAAAAGAAACATTTAAAACGAATCTACTTCTTATTTTTTAAATATGGCGCGCTTAAATTTTTCGACCCTTGTTTATGATCATCTTCAAAGGGTTTTTTTTATTTATTTTAAACATTTTTAAAGTGTTAATCCACACTTAGGAAAGAAAAATACTTATTTAGCCATAGCATTAGCATAGGAAAAATACTTATCTACCAGGTCGACCTCGTCGGTTTCCAGGAGGCGCGGGTTCGAGTCCCGCTACGTTCAAATATTTATACGTTTTCCAAATAAGGATTTTTTATTTGTTAAGACTTTCAATGTAATTTTTTTGTTATGACTGTCTTGTTTGATCTGGATTAAAAATCTTTTTGTTCATTACAATCAAAGCAACATTGCCACCTAAATGAATGTTCTGCACTGGTAAAATGGTTATCAATTTTTCCAAAATCAATATTTAATATGTTTGTTTCTATGCTATATCATGGCCATAAATGTTTGTTTTTTTTCTGTTCTGTTTAAATATTCCGGCTTAAAAAAATTCCAGTAGTCTTGTAGCTTATAAAATATATTTCATATAGAAAGTTGAGTTGTCAGCTTTCAGATCGCATTTCTTTGTTCAAAGCATTGACGTACGGCGTCATAAGATTTAAAAAGTCCAAATATAATTTTGTGGTTGGATTTTTCAAGGATTGACTGAGCTGCAAGTAATGTGTCAGCACTTTCAAAATATAGTTCCACGCTGTTCTAGAAGCATTTTAACAACTTGTAAGACAACGTCCTTATTTGGGTATGTACACCCTGTACATACCAACTTGTATAG
Organism: Heliconius himera; assembly: GCA_021202915.1. Taxonomy (NCBI): domain Eukaryota; kingdom Metazoa; phylum Arthropoda; class Insecta; order Lepidoptera; family Nymphalidae; genus Heliconius; species Heliconius himera. The sequence continues at coordinate 716,536 of JAJHJA010000700.1, forward strand.
TGTTTTTACAAAAATTTTGACATTTATTATACAAAAAAAATTACTCCTTGTAGTCTCCAATGCGTGGACTTGGACTACTTATAAATTTGTTACTATATAAAATTGTAAACACCCCGAACAAAGCAAGCATATGAGGCACAAGAATGACCTAATACCGTTCTCGTTGGTCTACGTAAAAGGTTGCTTGTTTCCAACGTTCAGTATGTCAAGACCCAGTTCTTCCAGCGCTCCAGCAAGAGCTTCACCTCGTGTTCGCTGCCCCACCAAGTGCTCCAGGCATTTACATCCCACTCCAGGATGATGTTTGGATGTTTGAGTTCCTCCTTTACCCTCTTTAGGTGTGCTATGTAGGGTTCGATGTCCTGAGAGCCCTCGAAGTATGTGGAGATCACTCCCACCTCTCACGCGTCGGTCCTGAGTGTTACGGCCGCGATATTTGCGGTGATGTGTATTGGACTTTCAATAATTTCAATATTGTCATCAAATACCAACACCGCGCTTTTGACAGATTTTGTACCGGGTTTTGTGTTAACTTTTGTACGATTCTGAATCCCGTTCGTAGCCTGACGTAACCCTCAGCACCGACGTATGATTCTTGGATGATTCCCACTGCGATCTTCCTTCGGGTGGACTCTAAAATGAACTCCAGCCGTTTGTCTGCAGTATGCTGTAAGCTCTATCCTGAGGGAGGGTGGACCGCCCGTTTGTTGAGCCAGCTGATGTCCGGGTACCCAGTACAACTTCAGCAATAAGCTATTGTCGACGTGGCCAGCCTATCCCATCGTTTCCTTACTGGGCAGCATTCGTCGAAGCTGTTTTGTCCAACTTGGCAGCTGTACAGTTTTGGCAGGTTGGCTCCCCTCCTGCCAGCCTGATCGGGCAGTTTGCTCGCATGTGTGGGCCTGTACAGTGGCTGCATTTGTCTGTGGTCTCGGTACATAGCTTCCGGCCGTGACCGTACCCCAGGCATCTGGAGCACTGGATGAGGGGAGTCTGATTTTTAACGACCACCCTTTGGAGGTCGATATGGATCCTCCCAGCATCCGTCAGTGCCCGCCAGACTGCCGGTGACACCTGCAGTACCACATGGCTCTCCAGTTGGTTCCTCGCCCTTCTCCGGTATTTGATCTTTGCCCTGTAATCGTCATTCACGATATGGTCCACCAGGTGAGAGTTTTGAACCTTTATTGAGTTCAAAATGTCCTCGTCCGAGTTATACTCTAGTACGTCCTTTATTATGACCGTTAAGTAGATCCTTGTTCCTTTTGTCCTCCACTGTTAGGTCCGGCGGTCCTGTATTTATCCTTTCCTTTACCCTCTCGAGGTCCTCCCTGTTCGTACACCTTATGACGACATTCTGGTCCTTGGTTTTCTTGACCCGGTCCACCCCGATGCCTGTCGACTTGGCCTCAACAGCAGAGCGGCGCATTTATAACATCTCACTGCTGTCCTTGGCGTTTGTCGACGACACCTCGATGGAGTGGATCGGGAGGTCGGCTGGACCCTTGGTTGGCATAGGGTTGCACTTCTGGGCGGCCATCTCCGCGTAGGTGGGCCCTCCTTCCTCACGCTGTTTCCTTACTTCTTCCCCTAATTGCCCCATCTCCTGCCTCATACTCCTCAACGTGGCTAGCATATAATTCTTGTTGGTCTGTATCAAGTTTAATTTAAAAAAAACGTCTTTGAAAAAAAAATGTATTCAAATTCGGCTTTAGCTACGGCCCTGCTTGTATGTTGATGTAAGTCATTATTGTATTCTCAAGTGTAATTTATTGTAAGAACTTTAATTACTAGATACTAGTAAATTATTGTGGTATTTTGTTTATATTGTGTTAACAACTGGTTTTATTTATATTAGATTCAAAGTATTTTTTTATGTTCGTTTGTTGTTTATAACATAGTTATTTTTTTATTATTAAGATGTAGTATATATATTTTTAGTGTAAATATGTAATATAATTTCATTATAAAGAGGTAAATTTAGTTTTTGTCTTCAACAGTCTTTATCAATTATGGCTTACATTAACAACAATTTGTTTTAATGTATTTCAAGATAAAACTGATCATACATTTTATAATGTATTGAATTATAGACTAATCTGTGCTTAATCCTAACATTAATGTATTACTCTGCCCCATATTCAATATGAATGTCAAATAATAATGTAACCTTTTTGAAGTCTAGAAATATTTATACCTGTAGATTTAGCTTATAAAATAATGTAAAATTATAAATATTTTTGGTATAAAAAGACAAAATTTTCATTTGTCACTCATCTTGTATAGCCTCGCTTTTATTATAATCTTCATTAGATTACAGTTAATGCATAATTGATTTAATCTATTGCTTAACTGATTATATGTGTATTTATTGTTATAAATGAACATTACAGTAGATAACTAGTACCGTTACAGCACAAAACTGTTCAATGTTTATTATTAAGTAATCTCATATTTCTTTCAACCATTTACATCTTCCTGGGTAATCTATAATTGAAATTTTGATGGAATTAATTAGAATAGTTATTGATATCGTGAAATTGTGTCAAATATCATTTATTCCTATTATAACAATATACGTAATGTAAGTATAACACACATGGTGTCATTTAGATCGTTTATCAGGCAAAGAAAATAAATCATTATAAATACAGAATGATTTGGTCTCAATTGTAAATAGTGATAAAATACGTGTAAAATATTATATTTATTTATTAAGGTGATTGTTTCGAACTAAATGCTATTATTACTAAAGGCTTCAAATGTTGTTGTCTTTTGTGTAAATTTATTTTGTTATTTAATTTTTAAAATCATAAATAAACGTCACTCAAATACGGTGGTTTTTTTTTGTTTTTTTTACATTTCATTGTTGTTTTCAACTTTAGTTCACCTTTTACTTCAATCTTTTAATTCATAATCTTTTGATATTTTTATCGAGATGCTGGATGGATGCAGTTTTCCCTTATCCTGAAGTCCTTAGATAAGAACATATCTTTTATTCGTTACTAGAATTCAAAAAAAAAAAAGAAAAACAGAGCTAAATAATAATTATTACTGATGAAATGTAAGTGTTACTGTACTAAAGCAATGATGCTGGTTGTTAACGCCACTGCGACCGGCGTCGCGCGTGGTCCTTGATGAGTACGTCTTTAGTGCGAGCCGCGACGACGGAGGACGGAGGGAGAGAGGTAGTCGTAGTTCACTCGTGCTCGTATTATCAGCTTCAGAGAGAGAGATAGGCAGAAGGAACGTGACTCGTATTATCGGGCTACCTATATGATGCGGAGTTACGCTATTTTTTAACATTCGAGAACATATGGCTTAATGGTCAGACGCGCTTCAAAGGCGCCAAGGACGGATACAAATCCCGCTACATTCAATTTTTTAAACGTTTTCTAAATAAGTACGTAGTAGTAGTAAGTTAGTTCCGTATTTGATCAGGAGAAAAAAAAATATACGAGTACGTCACGTACGTATACAATCGTATTGCAGGGGCACAAAGCGCGACTGTAAAATCCTGGTTGTGGGCTTGATCCCTACTAGAGGAAATGAAATATTTAACTCTGGTGTCAAGTTCCGCCACTCAACACGCAATGCCTCCAGATTTCGGCGAAAGATGAGGAATGGAGTGTCGTAACACTAAGTCCCCTTTGCCTACACCCTGCTGTATGCGGGATACGTTTTTAATCGGTTGTAGTTTTTCGTATTCATTTCATAAAAGTTTTAAACAAAAGTATTACAAATCACAGGGATTTAATAGAAAAAAAGAATTGAGATATCACAGATTTATTATTAAAATTATAAAGTAAATATTTTGCATTGAGTAAATTCTAAAAATTCTTCCCTTGTACCTGTAAATAAAAAAGAAATATTAAGTATTGAAAGACAATTTATGTAATTAAAGGAAACTAATAAGTTTTTAGTGTTTCTCGCCGGATTGAGATTTATCGAAAATAGAAATAACGATAATCTCACCTAGACGAGATTCAATATATCCAAATTTGTTTCTCACATTAAGAACATATTAATGAGAAAAGTAACAAACAAATTTGGAGGTGTTACTAACTGACGTACTAGTTGTTTTTTGTTTATTTAATAATTTTTAAAAATTTTGACATTTTATAAAGATTTCATTTTTCTTATCTTCCTGCTCTAGGCAGACAAAGCTCAGGATTTGACATTTACACTTAGTCACAGACATCTCAAATTCAGGTGAAAAGTGGTAAATATATTTTTTTGCTATGTACAGAATAAAAACAGGATGTTCAATTCATATTCACCTTTTTATTTTACTGGAGTCTTGCCAAGCATATTATATATTGCATCTCTGCATTTACCTGAAATAAAAAGGAAGTATTTAAAATCTGAATTTACACATCAAATTTACAAACATATACAGATTATTTCAGCCATCCAAGGAAGTTATAATGCGTAGTAATCATGGTTGCGCATCTCATAAAGCATGGTATCATCACTATATAAACCTTTATCAAAAAATCTTTCAACTATTCAAAATTAGTTTGTAACCTGACTATAATAATAATAATACTGAAAAATTACAAATAATTTATCAAACAATCAGAAATTTATGCAATGAGTTAAAGAAAAAATAATAATTACCTGTATTCTTTTTGACGTAAAATGAGCTTATCCAGAAAAATCTGAAAAATAAAAAATATATATGCATTTGTGCGAACATGAAGCTAAATAAGACTTGATCTAAACTACAATGGTCATCATATCCAGAACTTTATTTAATCTTAATCTGCTGTCTGGTCTAATATTCTTTAAAATGTATGAAAACAAATTTAAATGATAAATAGTATGAATACATTTAGTTGTTAAATAATATTTAATTAAACCAAGATTGACATTGTAATAAGGATCTGACAATAAAAAAATATAATTTAAGTAAATACTCACATAAACAATATTTTGTAAGGAAGTTAATTTTTAATAAAGAAAAACTATATGATTTTATATTTTTTTTTATTTAACACTACAAACTTTCTATTTAAGAATAAATACAAAAATAGAAAGTCAATAGCATATATGAAATTATCGTTTGCGACGCAGTTGTAGGGTGTTGCGTCTTATCCAGGCGGCGCGGCGTGAGCCTCCCTTGGTTTGTGAGAACCTGTGACCCTTGCCAAGACCTCGTGAGCTCTTGCCAGCTGACGTGAGACCACGCATTTCTCTGTGCTTGTGCACTGCGTTTACTATCCAGTTGATCTTAGGATCGCGACGAATGGCCTGCAATTAATGAAAACTTGTAGATTATACAGGATTTGATAGATTTTTGGGAGTTTTAATAATTAATATCAGATAATCGGTAGGTGAGTATTCAGCAAAACCTTTCAGATTGGTGCATGACATAAAAAATCATCATATTAAAATAATACAATCATAAATATTGGTAATAAATTGATTTTCCAAAAGTTATTTACCTTGTGTGAAGGATCAACTAGGATGACTTCAAAGTATTTGTATGAAGAATCTTGTGCAACCCAGTAGGAGTTGAGTACTCTCAAACCACCACAGCGACGGCCAACACGTTCCTATGATTTTAAATGAAATATAGTCAAGTTACATTGTATAAAATTGAAATAAATAAACATATTTAATGTACTTTACAAAAAATTAAAAATTCATTTATAATTAGTGGTTTTTGTAGCCTGGTCTTGTCTGACTGTAAACACGATGGTCGTAGTTTTGATTCCCACACAGCCACATGAATTGTTTTCATTTCCTTGCTCTGGTAATAAGACAAAGCATGGTGTTGAATTGTGCCACTCAATACACTGTCTCGAAAATTGGGAACGGAATATCTTAATTCTAAGTTCCCTTAACCTAAACTTCTCTAATCGAGATACTGAAATAAAATTTATTATAATTACCTCGGCAATAGACTGTAAGTTACGTGTGGGTTTCAGCTGGTTGACTCCGTGGCTCTTGGGTTTGCCGTAAGTGGCACCCTTGGCAACCGGGCGCTTGCGGCCACCACGGCGAACACGGATTCTGAAGACAACATAACCTGTACGGAAAATACATAATAAGTTATAATACAAAAAGTAGATAATCCATTGGTAACGGCGTTATACTCTTATCATATGCACATAAAATGTCTGTAGCTGACCACGTGGTCTAATCAATGCAAACTAAGTTATCAAGTTACTTTATTACATACAACAGCTGTATGTAGCCTGTAACTTAAATTTATAGGTTATAAATTTATCATGGACGTGCGATTATCTCGCCTGGAAAATTATTTTACTAACCTTGCTTGGCGCGGTAGCCTAGTCTTCTAGCTTTGTCGGGTCTCGTAGGCCTAGGAGCCCGGTGCATGCGAGTTAATTGGCGGTACTGCCATACTCTAACACGCAAAAGGAAGCGCATAACATCGCTAAGCTTTTTACGATACAACTCTTGAATATATCTGTAAGCGCCCATCTTGGGAAGCCTGTGGCAGACCTAGCAACAAAATCAATACAAATTGATCAGAAGTCACATCATCGGTCTGGCCACAAAAGGGCCGCGTAAAAGCGACCCCTTGCAAACATGTTGTATGTAAGCATTCTGCAATTTGAAATAATATAATGTAAATGTTGAAAATATATAATAAGTCGGCACACACTGTAATTATTCTTTTAAATACAGTAAATTTAATTACAACTATTGAAAGATTACACTGATATTTAAAGATTTAAATTTCACATACGTCTCGCGTACTCCACAGGTAAGCCGGAAAAGAGAACTGAAATTTGTCAAGAAGCAAGACTGGGACAATTTGTTTTACATTGCCAGTATCGGAAACATAGAATATATAAAATATTTACTAATAATTATGTATAATAAAATAAAAATTAAAAGTGTTGATTAGATTTTTGGATGTACACCTAATATGAATGTTTTATTTACACTAAATAAGAATATATATTTAAAAAAACATTAAAAGTTATACCACATAATTGATGTTATAATTTTTCAGACAAATCGTAAAATAAAAATAAATTTATTGTATGATGGGGTGAATAGAAACATTTATTAACTTTAAGTTTTTATAATGCTCCCAACTTTAAATATAAAAACAATTTATATATAAGGGTATAATAGTACGGGAGCCGACGATGCTAAATCGGAATTTACTCGTGATAACAAAAAAAAAGTTATACAATACGTACTTTTTGATCAGTGGGGTGAACGGCTGCAGATTTTCAAAAATGTAAAAAAAAAACTGTTGCATGGATATACTCGAGCGCTCGAGCGCAGATATTAATATCATCCATGTCTTACGTATTCTTAATAATGTAAGTATGTTAATCTGATTGTTTCCATGATAGAGGTAGTCGTAAGAGTGAAAAATGAAAAAAAATTGATCGAGCGCGGCAGATTTTCTAAGGGGCATGCTAAGTAAACCTGAATAGATATAATAATCTGACGATTTGGATGTGCCATTGTTAGAATGTGCAAAAACAATTTCATTATTTTGATATACTCAAGAACGTCAGATTAAGTTATATATGGTTCATCTTCATGCCCTAGACGTGCTATCTCATAATTTGAGGATTATCTGAAGAGAATATATATTAAATCATTGATCGTAATCAATAAAAAAGCTCAAGAAATAATATGTAAATAAAAGAGTATATGTTTGAAGTAGAATACTTGTATTTATAAGTGTTTTTTTTTTAAATTATCATCTTCATCGATGAGTCAGAAAGTAAAAGATAGAGAAAGAATGAGAGAGGAATTACACGGAGATGAATATAGGCAACCTGTAGCTGCACTAAATTTATTGATAAAAATTGACTGCTACAGATTATATATAATATTTTTCGTAACTCTTGAAATTTTTTTGTTATTCAAAATAATTTTAAAATAAAATAAGCAACACTCGAGTATGTCCAGATAACGTTTTTTTTATAAAAAAAACGTTATCTGGACATTCGCGAGTGTTGCAGCCCTTCCTTTGCAGCCCTTCCTTTTCTTTACGTCACTCTCAAATTGTCAGATTATACATGATTTAGTATGAAACTAACTCACTCTACCTTGCTTTATTTCTCTTTTTTGGTGGAAGTACTTAACTGAGTACAAGGAATCCCGAAGTCCCCGATCGGCTATTATAAGATCAGTCTTAATAATAGGAGTATCATTAAGACTGATCTTAGAATTACTATGCAATAAAATGCGTTTTTATATTCAAAGTTATAATTCATTTCTATTTCACTGTATGTGACTCTACATACGCCATTTTATGTGTTGTGAGAAAAATGTTAGGTCCTAATTAAATATTATTACGGGCAATAGTATTGAGAAGAAAAATATTTATAACAGGTCCGCGGGGGTTTATAAAGATATCCTGTGACAGGATACCTTCATAAATCACTTCTATTCTATATCCTATAAAGGAATATATGTTCCTTCCACAGGATAAAGAGTATAAATGTTCCTATGACCTGATCCTGTAAACCCGGCCGTGGCGGAGGATGGGCACAAGAAAAAATATATTGGCCATACGTATTCTGTGATAGTTAATGATTGAGATATTATTATTGTTAAGGTTATTATTAAACATAACTACAAATCTATAATGGTTGTAAAAATAACGTAAATATGTAATAGGTTTGAAACTCGAAATTCATTCTCTTACGCTTTAAATTTCTTTACCTTTTTTTCGATCTCAAATTTGTTCTTTTAAGCCACTTCTGCTCGGCAGATCTGCCAGGCCGGTCAGTGGTAGCTTTATATTTATTTCACGATTCCAAAATGCTTCGTCAAGTCAAGTCGTCAGTCAAATCTAAGAATACTTTAAATTTGAACTTGAAAATTGATACACATAGAAAATAAAAAGAGGGTAACGTTGCATAGGGGCACACGCGTGTGACTGTGTACGACAGGTTGTGGGTTCAATTCCCACTCCAAGAGATGAAATATTTAATATTTTCAGTTTCTTCGCTATGGTGTCGGGGTAAAGCGTGGCGTTGAGCCCCGCCACTCAACACGCCATGCCCCTAGGACTTATCGGTAAGTAGAACGCGGAGTGTGTCAACAATAGGCTCTCTCTGCCTATCCTGTCTACACGCGGTATTCAGCGTGAAGCTGAAAAAAGTAAATAAAAAGCCGCACTTAAATTTGTTCGATCACTAGGAATCTATGATGCTAGTGCCACAGAAATACACATGTCCGACTTACAATAATAACATAATTTTTGAATAATTAAAAAGGAAACATGTCTAATTAACATATTATGAAATCGCTTACGATTTAGTTTAGTGCAAATTATAATTAACAAATTATTATTTTATGTAGTTTAGTTTAAGAACATTTCTTAATTTTCGAATTTTGTTTTGCTTAGCACTGCGCAAGTCACAGTACGTAAAAATGGTGGACTCAAATCAGTGTTGGTGCTGAAATGAAAGCGTTCAAAATAAATTTATGTAACTCCACATTAAGTGACAACATATTTACTTGGATTATTGGTGTTCTAACGTATCTGTGATGAAAAAAGTTATGTTTCTTCAAGCACTAAAAGCTCTAAATGCAACAAAAGACGTACCTGACGATGTATTGATTGTTACAAAGAGCGTCGTTTACGTAGAATGCGGAATATAACATACATTCATATTATATGCAATGTGAAGTAAGTTTGCAAATAAAACAAAAATATTTTTTATATAAAAGAAGTGTTACTCACTCAACTAAATCATCATGAATATCGTTTATAAATAACAATACGTAAATTAAATTAAGAAATATGTTATGAACATTATTTTATACATATTGAATGTACATTTATTAATTTTAATGTATATAAACGTACATATTATATTATAACTTTAAATATATCCATAGACTTCTAGTAAATAAGGCAATTGAGTTAATACAAAATGCTTAAATATAAATTTATGGATAACCTTAAGTAACAGAATATACACTTAAATCTTCAGTTCTTTTCATATATTTATACTTTTTTGGATTATCTTATGTTAATAGAGATAAAAATAAATTAATATGAATAAATATAAATATTTCTGAACGAAGATATTCGTTTATCGTGAAATCCACGGCGCCATCTTGAAAGCCTAATTGTTGTCATGTTTACGTTGTATGTGGAAGTTGAAGTTTTTAATTTGTAATTTATGAAGGTGTGCATATGTATTATATTATTATAACTTTTGTCAACTTAATGTATTAAAGTATAGTGATATAAAAATATTAAATTTTAAATGAAATTCACATTAATTTCAGGAAACTTAGAATAGGCGCCAAATTGGTTAATGTCGTTACAGTGTTTTGTTCGTGGTATTCGTGTAAAAAAGTGTGTTACAGAGTGTTTATACTTCTTTTTTTGCTTCTTTACAGGGCTAATTTGATGTAACTGATCAGATTAAGTGATTTTTCAAAATGTTTTACGCACACTTTGTGCTGGCCAAGAAGGGCCCTTTGGCCAAGATTTGGCTGGCAGCTCATTGGGACAAAAAGTTGACTAAAGCTCATGTTTTCGAGACAAATATTGAAAAATCTGTAGATGGTATTTTAAAACCTAAAGTCAAAATGGCTTTACGGACATCGGGCCATCTACTATTGGGTGTAGTGAGAATTTACTCCAGAAAAGCTAAATACCTGCTACAAGATTGTAATGAAGCATTCGTCAAAATTAAGGTACCTTCGTCACATAGGAAATTTTATTACCTTTTACAATTGTTTTAGTTTTTTGATATAGAAAAATGTTATTTCAAATAATCATATAAGAATTTAAATATACATTTTAAATAAATATTTGGATAAATGTCAATAATACATAGAAATTAAATATAAAAGTATTATTTCCATTTCTTATAGTTGGCTTTTCGGCCAGGCATGGTGGATTTACCAGAAGAACATAGAGAGGCTGCATTAAATGCTATTACATTACCTGAAGTATTTCATGATTTTGACAGTGCTATGCCAGAATTAAAGTAAGTATGCATAATTTAACTATAATAACTATATTTAATTAGAGACAAGAGACAATTTTTATACAATTCTATTTACCCTTTCATTCATTATCTTTCGTTGATTAATTATTTCACAAAATGTTGTGTACATTTTATCTTCATTTTACTTCCACAAGTTTTTTTATACATAAATTTAAAATAATATACTTTTGAATAGGCATAATTCATGCCCTCTTCATAGAAAAATACTATTGTACATAGTATTTGAAAGACAAATAACTAATAAACATTTTATTCCCAATCTCTTAGAACTGGATTTTTTTAGTAAATGTAAAAATTTAAAGTATCACATTCTCAAGATTGAAATCAAGGCAATGACGACAATGTGTATGAATTAGTTGATTGGTATATGAATTCATTAATTAATTTTTGGTAATTATTCCAATCAATTAAAGTGGAACTTTTTTGTCTATCATTCTAAACTTTTGTAACATGCTAATCATGCCTTAGGTTCTTTTTTGTCAATCAAATATTTTTGAAAAAAGATCCTAAGGCATGATTAGAATCTGAACACTAATGTGAATATAAGAAAGATAGAATCTATCGGAATGACATATTGACTGTATGTATGTATATTGTGAGTCAATTCTGAAGGTAACCCTTCAGAAATAATTCTGGGCTTTTGAGATCTTTATATTTTTAGTTGCTTCAAATAATTAAAAATAATGTGAAATATGAACATCAGTAATAATTAAAACATTTAGGATGTTAAGAATAGGAATAAATCAAAACAAATTTTAATATTACAAATACCATTAAAGTTTTATTTGTTTAGCTTTATATGCCACATATAACAGGGTACACAGAGAGAACTTAGTGTTAATATATTCATTTCCCATGTGCTGCTCAACTTTAGATACATTAATACTTATTTAGAAAACATAAAAATTTGAATGTAGTGGGACTCGAATCAGTGCTTGTATTTGGTTGGTCAGCCCTGGTCAGTTTCCAGGCGGTGCCAGTTTGAATTAAATTATAAAAATTAAAATTTTTATATGTTTTCTAAATAAGTATTTTTCTTTCCTAAGTGTGGATTAACACTTTAAAAATTTTAAAAATATTTGGACACATTGCATATTGAGTGGTGAGTTGAGTAGGACATGAAAATAATCCATTCCCATTAGTAGGATTTAAATTCACACCCATCATTTTTACAGTCAGATGGGTGTTCTGCTGTGCCACAACAGTCTCAATGATTATAACAAAACTTTGTATTTTTTAATAGTGAAGTAGATATTGAAGCCCAGTTCTCACTCAATCAGTCAAGAGCTGAAGAAATAACAATGCGTGAAGACTATGGCTCTTTGAACTTAGTTACTCATGATGATGGATTTGGAGACATGGGCTTTGATACAGATAACCCAGATATTATGCGAGAGGCTATTGGAAATGAGGGTGGATTAGAACAGGTGGGTCTGGTTTTTTTATATACCCTGTGCACCCATTTAATTTGTCTACAACCCAAACCCAAAATAGGGCAAAGTTATTTATATGTAAATATTTTCAATATTTATATTTATTTAAACCAGATGCTCATAGAGTATCATAGAGGTGCTTAACATAATAAACAATACAATTAATATGGTTGTATAATATAATATGTTCTCTTTGGATACAAAAAAAATAATAAAGAAAAAAACTCCTTAGACTTATTGTAAATAAAAATAATAGTAAATAATAAAGTGAGATATACTTTAAAATTAAAGAAATACCTTCCAAATTGGATTTTTTTTGTTTTCAATTCAATACAAAAAGTATGTCAGGTTAAAATTTATTGTAATGTTTTTTTGCTCTTTTAAGATATCCTAAAAAAATAAATTTTACAGTTTTACTCATTTCAGTTAAATAACATTATATATTACAGAGTAATCTTCTATTTGCGGATGGTTCATCTATAGAGTTGGCTAAAGATGCAGTAGCAAGTACTAGTGCCGCAGGGGTACCTGTATTGACTGCACCATCTCATGAGCCTCGTATGGAAGCAGCACCTCATGGACCAATGGATGATGGATTTGGTGGCACCATAGGAGATGTGGAGGATTTTGGACGTTAGTAATGTGTCATTGTCATGTACATATGTATGAGGCCAGACATAGCGCAGAGGCACAAAGCGTGACTGCAAAATCGACTGATTGTAGGTTTATATTTTTATATATTTTCATTTCTTCGCTCTGGTGTCGAAACAAGGCGCGGGGTTGAATTCCGCCACTTAACACGCAATGCCTCCAGATTTCGGCGGAAAGTGGGAAATGGAGTGTCTTAACACTAGGTTCCCTCTGCCTACTCTGTTGTATGCAGGATACAGTGTGAAACTGATATGATATGATGTATGTATGAATGCGATAGAGTATTTTTTTATCCGTTTCCTACTAATATTATAACTGTGAAAATTTGTGACGATGGATGTTTGTTTCACTTTAACTCAAAAAGTACTGAACTATGTACTTTTTACAACAGAATAATAAATAGGTTACAATTAAATTACATTTAAATTAAAGTCAGTATATTTTTGATAAAGTTGTGAATTTGAAACTTCTTCTTTAAAGTATATTATTTCTATTTTTACTTCTGCCTATTTTTCACAGTATGTATGTATGAATTTGATACTAAAATTGTAGATTATCTTAACCATTGTTTATTATTATTAATGATGCATGGAATTTTATTATTAAATTTGTATATACAGATGCGGGAGGTCTATTTGAGGGTGATTTATTCGGTGACGTTACGGCTGGAAGCTCCACAGGCGGAGCTGGTACTGGCATGCCTGGTACCTCTGCACAACCACAATCATTACAGGTTCAATATATATGTTATTCTTTTATATCACATTACATATTTTTTTAAAGTCACCTTTGATGTTATAGAAAATGTGTTGTTGCTATCTAGCAATATTGCACTTCATATGATTATCATCAGCTCAGCTATGTTGCGCAGGCGGAGATCGAGGCGGCGGGCGGCAGCGCGCGCGCGGCGGAGGCGGCGGCGGACGCGGACTCGGACGACGACATGCCGCCCTACGACGCGCCGCCCTCGCCCGCCTCGCCGCCCGGCGCGCCCTCGCCCGCGCACAGGTCAGGCGCCGATTAAATACTTATGTATCATATCATTTTTTCCAAATATTTTTATCTTAATCGACCCTAGGTCATGAGACTAAGTTACGTAGCTCAATAATACCGGCCTAGAATAGGATCATCCTAGTACTGGTGGTGTCGTAAGAGGCGACTAAAGTACGTGTGGTAAAGTCACGTCGCCAGCAATGGCAACACGCATGGGCAGACTCCAACAGATCATTACCACTCCCGGCATTTAAAACCGGCGTGAAGTAGTGGCTTTATGCCACTGCGTTTCGCATCAGGTAATGCCGGGCTTCGGCGCCCAACCCACCTTAAAGGCCGGCAACGCACCTGTAGCTCCTCTGGTGTTGCACGGGGCCGTGGGCGGCGGTGATCACTTACCATCAGGTGACCCGCACGCTCGTTTGCCTTGTCCTTTTCCATAAAAAAAATAAATATATTTTTAAATGCTAAATATTTTTTTATTTCTTTAAAATTAATTTTAAAAAATAATCTTTCCAGTTGGGGAGGTTCCCCCCCGCACGGGAGCGAGACGCCTCGCGACGACGCAGGACTGATGCCGCCTCCTGCCGCGCCGCGACCGCCGTCTGTTAGGCCTATGGTACTATTTAATATACTGTATTTTATATAGAAAATGTAGGTATTTTAAGACTGTAAACACGAAAGGTTGCCAATTCGATTCCCACTCACAGAAATGAGATATTCAATATTCTCACTTCCTCGCTCTGGTAAGGAGGTGAAGCGTGGCGCTGAGTTCCACCACCCAACACGGAATACCTCGAGAATTCAGCAGAAAGTGGGAAACGAAACCGAATTTGGCATGGCAGCGTGGTGGAACTCAACGTCGAGCTTTTCCCTTGGTGCCACAGCAAAGAAATGAAAATATTAAGAAATAATAATTTATTCCCTCGAATGGGGATCGAACCCGCAACCGTCGCTTTACAGTCAGAGCCACCTGAATAAGATAAATGAAAAAGAAAATTAATACCGATTATCTTATTTAACAGGAAGTAGATGACCAATTACCGGAAGAACCACAGCCAGCCGAGGAGCCCACTACTCCAGCACCCGCAATAGATTCAACTACATTATTACAAAATGATGAAGAATCCTTTGCTTTGGCACCTGTCGATGCTACTGTTCTTAAAGGTACATTTTTTTTTAATATTATTTTCAATTAGTGTTGGTTCTTAATTTTTAGGATATAGGGGAAAACATAAAATTATTGGCACTTTAAGTCTGTAAAAGAAATATTGTCTATGGAAATTGTACGCCTTTTTAAATAAAGATAATAGTGAAAGGTTACAGTGGAGATAGTTTTTATTTGGCTGAAAACAGATATTTTATTCCAATTTTATACATAATATTTAATTATTATAGTATTTCAATAACATTATCATTTTAAAGGTATTGAAAACTTAAGTTTCAGCCGATTCCATAAAAAATATTTTTTACAGCAATTTTGTCCAACAATAATGCTTTATATTAATAAAAATTTTTAATTTTGAACCGATTGTAAAAAATGAAACACTAAAATACTTAAATTAGTTTAACCGTTTCTAAGGTTAGCGTCCAGATCTGAAGCTATATGTGGCGTACAAACGTACGACTGTAAACATGATAGATATATTGATAGATTGTGGATTCGATTCCCACTTGAACAAATGAAATATTTAATACTTCCTTTTCCTCACTCTGGTGACAAGGTTACGTTATTGGAGGGTACGTATGAGGGTATGTTATTGGTAAATGCGCATATCACACTGAACAACTTTATTTGTTATGGTTTAGGTGACAATGAATTGTTTAATAATAAAATAAAGAATTTATAATTTAGCTTCAAACTCTATTATACCCAGGCATAACAAAAACAAAACGAAAACGTAAGCTAATAGTAGACGAGGTGAAGAACATATCGGGCGAGGAGATGAAGAACCAGCTGAGTAACACATCGGACATCGTGACCACGCTGGACCTGGCGCCGCCCACGCGCCGCCTCATGCACTGGAAGGAGACGGGCGGCGTGGAGAAGTTGTTCACGTTGCCCGCCAAGCCCATACCCTCCAGGGTCTTGTTCAAGGTGCGTGTTCAAGGCAGAAGATACCTTGGAAACTAGTGTTAGGACACTCCGTTCTCATTAAGACATAAGTTCCTCATTTTCCTCAACCTCACCAATGTTACATTGCATGGAGAACACACAATGATAATGTTACATTTTTAAGAAGAGCTTGGTGTGACAGTTCAATATCGACTTCACGGTTTATCCCGCAAGTAGCAGAGAGAGGCTAATGTCTCAACACTTTACTATTGTCGTTTCCAGAAGTACCAGCGCAACATGACGCTGCGCACGGAGGCGGAGGAGGGCGAGGCGGCGCGCTCGCCCGACCCCGAGCCGCCCGTCGCGCGCCGCGCCGCCCGCAAGCGGCGCCACGACGAGGTGCGTATATGTATATATTTCTAGGTCATTCCTAAGATGTGTGTGTTTTATACTATATCTTGCCTATGGCAGGATTTATAGAAGAAACTTTTCATTTTCGGAACATTGCGTGTTTGTGGCGGTACTCAAGGCCACGCTTTGTAAGAGCAACGAAATTAAACTAAATCATTCCTCGAGTTTGAATCGCACATACTTCAAATATTTCTTTAAAACTTAGAAATCTATTTTATAACATAATCAGAATTCAAAATTTAAAATTAAACTTGTTTATATTTAAAATTACAATTCATATTTATAAATTGGTATATGGTTAATATGAATATTAACAAAATATATTATGTTAAAAATGAGCTGAAAGGAGGGTGTGAAAATTATGGTTTAAGCCTGAATGTGAATAAGACACAGCTTTTGGTCTCTTTAATGAAGATAGGACGGAATGCAAGATTAGTATAAATTCCAAGATATTACAAGTGAATGAAGTAGTATATTTGGGAAGTATGTTCAGTAGATATGGAAGATACGAGATGGATGTGGAAAGGAGTATCGCTGCCGGTAACAGGGTTAACGGAGCCTTAGCTGCATTGATAAGACGGCAAAACATCAGCACAGCTGCGCGTTTGGCCGTACACAATGCAGAGTTGGTACCGACGCCGTTATACGGCAGCGAAACGTGGGTATTACAGAAGAAGAATGAAAGAAGAATGAGAGCTGTGGAGATGCAATCTCTTCGTAGGATATGCGGAGTTAGCTTAGTTGATCGAAGATAGAATCCGCAATGAAGAGATACACAGAATGGCAGATACTAGCGAGGATGTCATAATGAAAATGAAGAAGAATGTGCTAAACTGGTTTGGGCACATCGAACGAATGAGTGATGAAAGAATGGAAAAAAAGATTTATGATGGAAAAGGGAATGGTAAGAGAGAGAGAGGGCGAACTTAGTTGACTTTCGAAAACACAATACTGGCGAAAGATCACGTAAAAAAAAGTATGTAATAAAAGTATAGGCATGTATGAAGAGGTTGATAAGAGTGGACGAGGCGAAAGAGGTATTTAGAAAGCGTGAAAGTTAAGTTTTTTTTACATTTTACATAATTTTATATAATGTTTCTTTAGACAATGCATCCACCAGAGACGCCTGCACCTCAGATCGATTTAGAACCTCCGACACCTATCCCACAAGAGTATGAACCTTCAGTCGGTAAGTTCCTGTTCATCATTTATACAAGTACATATATATTTCATTTTGTTTCACTTTCACTAAAATATCATTATGTCTAAGAGCAAACTTTATAATACACAGCTTTTGATTAATGTTCAATGTTCTACTAATTTCATTCCATTAAAACAATGTCTAATATTTCTATATACTTTCTTCATAATAATGGTGTTTCATTCTAAATTCATCTGTGCTTATTAATATGTGTATAATAATAATGGGGACAGAGCTTATAGTGTATTTTTATTCAATATTTATTGCAAACAATAAATATTATACAAACTATTTATATAAAAAGAAATTTTCAATTTATTTCTAATTACATTAAAATGAAATTATTTCATATGAAATTAAATAAAAAATACACTGTGAGCCGCGCCCCCCTCCCCCACTAACCTCCTCACTGCCCCGCACCGCGCACGCACAGAGCCGGAGCGCGCGCCCACGCCCTACCGCTCGCCGCGACACGACGACGTGGAGCCGCCCACCACGCCAGGTGGGTACCTGCACCTACACATTTTTTATATACATACATGTACATATATTACATAGAAATGACAGTATTGTTAATCATATAGGAACCTGCCACCGACTCAGAAGGCAGATTCAGTCAGAAAATCTACAGTTGGTCTTTAAATAATATCATTTCTCAATAGTGATAGATTCCTGTAGGACTGACAAGATATTAGGTATTAAAAGTGGCTAACGTTTTAAAAAAAAAAAAAACATATGGTCTATATGTTTCTGAATTATTCACAACACTGATTATCTATACTGCTCTTGGGGTGGTCTTTACAACGTCACCGGGCGGAGAGGGGTTAAAGTAGCTCACCCCTGAAGAGACGCGATTGACACAATATCGTTGCTGTTATAGTCTTTTTCACCTCTTTTTTGTTTTTTTTTTTTATTTCAAGTTTTTTTTACACAACTGACATTTGTAACTTGATATTTTAAAAGTATATGGCCTAATTGAATAAACAATATTTTGACTTTGATCACTGGTTAATAAAGTTTAGATTCCTGAATTAGCAAGAACGGCACTTCAATATCTATCACTTTTGAGATGATATACATACTTCAAAAAAATCTTTACAAAAAAAGGATTAATTTAAATACATACAATACATCAACACTTATTATACATAACATGCCCATGTTACTTAAATTGATTTTTTTTACTGAAATTTTAAAATGATTCTGTAAAGTTATTTCACACAAACGCTTTATGCACTCATAATCATTGTTGTTCCTTTTTCAACATACCTTTTCATCATTGGTATTGGTATGGGATTGGTAATGAATTTGATTTGTCATAATTATTTATCTTCATTTAAATGGACCTTTAATAAAAGTTAAGAAACGAAAAATCTAATTGAACCGGTATCTAAAATAGCCAAAAACATAGCTACATCATTTAAAGGGAAAGGGAAGAACCATATTTAAACATTATTTTCTAATTTCACTAGAAAAATAAATAGTGTTAAACTATCAAATATTATAATCGACATAATATTAACTAGCTTTTTATTATTATTCAATCGTATATAAAAAGAGCAAGAAAGTATCATTAACATATAATATACAATAATACAGGTATGCTAAGTTCCCTTGGAGCTCCACTTACACCAGGAGTTTTGGGGCCTCTAACTCCCGGTACATTGTTGCAAGGTGGACTCACGCCGGGCAGTTTACAACATGGTGCTATGACACCAGGTGAGTCAAGATAAAAAAAAATATTAATTTAGTTTTTGTACAAACAGCACAGCGTCCATTATTCGAACTAATGTGCCAACTCGCGCATTCTTGTAGACCATACAAAAGATATAATAATGCTTGTAAACATGGTTTTAAAAATGTATGATTTAGACAACATAGTTTAACGACGACGACGACGTCGCCAACACCCGAAATTCCTAATTATTTCAGATAATTGACGCTCTCCTGCACTTTTATCTATGTATATGGTCTATACTGCAAAGCTATGTATGATCGTCTACAGATTAACAACAATAACTTAGGACATGTCCTTTTTTAAGACTATTTTTATTTAATTTCTGTAAATTGCTCTCCTTACAAGATATTTTCAAAAGATCGATATAAAATGCCAATTTTTGCGTTAACAAAATGTTGTTGAGCACATTATTTATGCTTTAGTGTATGTCTCTATATTGTATGTAATTACTTTTTTTTTATTAGGTGGTCTTACTCCTGGAGGATTACAGCACGGTGATCAACCCGAACTAGGTCTGGTTGGTCCACTACATGGAGGTAATCTCATCTCTCTCTCTCTCTTTCTCTCAATACATATAAAATATTAGTATGTAAATACATGCAAAACAATATTGAAAATTTTTCTTTTTTTCGTTTTTAATGTACTACATAAAATATCACTAATCTAGTATTATTAAATACCAGAGCATGCTGGATTATTGACATGGACAGATTACTATTAGATTGTTGATAATAAGTAAAGAATTTTATAAAAGAAAAAAATATTTTAAGTTTATAACATGTTCTTATTGAGGTATGTTGTTGTACTGTATAGTCATTATTCCTATTTTGTTCTACAGGAATGACGCCTGGTGGCATGACGCCAGGTGGCATGACACCGGGAGGTATGACGCCAGGCGGAATGACGCCTGGTGGCATGACGCCAGGCGGTATGACGCCGGGAGGTATGACGCCAGGACTTGGTCTTGACGGTGGTATGACGCCAGCGGGTCTCCATCATGGTACTATGACGCCTGGTAAGTTATACATTTTTTTTTGCTTTTTGTTGCATTTATTTAAGTATGAGACCAGAGCGCATGGCCAAAAGCGTGTGATTGTAAACGTGTCGGTTGTGGGTTCGATTCCTTCCCGAGGACATAAAATATATCATATTTTAATTTCTTCGTTCTGGTGTTGAAGCAAAAACGAGGCATTGAGTTCCTTTACTTATCACGCAATACCTCCTATAATTAAAAATAAAAGTAAACAATTATTTTGATGAGTGTTTTATATGCAACTAAACTTCTAAAAAAATATACAATTATAATTAATAAATATTTTTTTTATTTCACAGGTGGTCTCGACCACGGTGGCATGACACCAGCGGGTCTCCAACACGGAGGCATGACACCGGCAGGTCTCCAACACGGCGGCCTTACACCTGGTGGCCTGCAACACGGCGGAATGACGCCTGCGGGGTTACAACATGGCGGTATGACACCTTCTGGTTAGTATGTTTTGTTTATGAGTTATATGAGATATTTATTATTCATAATTCTTTGTTGTTTGGTTAGAATTGAATTAACACTAGGTTTACGGGCGTTTCTTATATACCTATCTTTACGAGCATCCGTCAAATTGACGGGTGGATGAAAATACGTATTTATTTTTAAAAAATCAATTTATTCAAATTAAATCTAATATTTTCGGTTTACTTTTATATACAGTAAGCGTGCAGTTGTCTGATTTATATAAATTTGATGAAAATAACGACATTTTGTCCTTTGTTTCTTTCGCTGGTTTTGGTAGTAGAACTGAGTATCTTTTCGATACGACATTTAGTCTGCTGCACGCTTTGAGTTGCGAATAACGCGAGGATTTGACACCCGGGCTACACAATTCGTTATCGAGGCGCTATTGAGATTATGAGTTGGGGGCGGGGGTCTTAGACCTTTCTTTCAGTCTTATATTTGCTATTGGAGGTATAATTTTACAAGCGAAGCAAATATATAAGGATTGTTGACGTAATCAGCTAACCCGTCAAATTGACGGGTTCCGTAGAAATAGGTATACAAGATACAATTTTCAAAATTTATAAAGCTTAGGAAAATACTAATTGTGCGTATAAAGTCTTTTAATGAAATTATAAATTTACGATGCAAAATAGTTAAGATTAATGCTATGGTTTTTTGCGTGTTTCATTTCAAAGTTTGAAATCCGTCAAATTGACGGGTCCCGTAAACCTAGTGTTAATATTTTAGCTAAAATAATAAGAAAAAATAGTGCCTTTGTGTACTTTTATTTTTTTGAGGATGAGAAAGTCTATATATAGAGTCCGTCATAAACGCGACGGTTGTTGATTTTTTTTGGATATAACAGCTTATAGTGTGTAATTTGAACGTATACTTTTGGAGAAAATGTAAATTTAAAATAATTCAACGCTCCGATTACGGCCACAAACGTATTATTACAACGATTTTGTTGTCTTTGCACTTTTTTAAAATTATTGAATGTATAAATTATATTGATTATATAATTTACATTGATTGTGTTATGGCAAATGCAGCATAATTAAATAATTACGAATGGGCCGCTAGTATTATACTAAAACGCACAATATGCGACGAGCAGGTCTCCAACACGGCGCGCTCCTCCAGCACAACATGGAGCTGCCCATGATGCCGCAGATGGGCGGGGAGCACCCGTTCCTCACGCAGGCGCACACGCACACGCACGCGCACGCGCACACGCACGACCTCAACACGGGCCCCATGGAGCCGCTGCCCATGCCGCTTGAACATGGGGATTATCAGGTTGGTTTATTTTTAAAGATGTCTCCAACACGACGTGGGGCTCCCCATGATGCCTCAAATGGATGGGAGCATCTGTTAAAACAACTGTATCTCAGCTCGAGACATGCATGGTCAGAATACATGACTAAAAAAAATCCATGTCTAAAGATAACTTTTTTAAATTTTATCTAATAACTAAAGTGTTCTTATTTAAACATTTTTTTATTTGTATTTCAGAATGGTATGCAAATGACAAACTTAGGATATGATGATCAACACGGTCATCACAGTCCGCAGCACGATTATGATTTACCTCTCAGTGTTGAAAATGTAAGTTTTATTATAATATTTATTATCTGTTGCAGTTATTGGTATAAATTAATTTGTGAAGTAGAAAAAGTATAAGATTAAAGAGACTTGGCGAAATCATTACAAATGTTTGATATTTCAATGTGATAAAATCCTTAGAGGTATTGAAAAGGATTTGAGGCCAGTCGTGGTGCAGAGTGGTTGCAAAGTGTGACTGTAAACGAGACAGGTTGTGGGTTTGATACGGATTCGAGGAAAAAAAAATTAAGATTTCCATTTTCGTCGCTTTGGTGTCTAGGATTCGGCGGAAAATATGGAACAGAGTGTCTTAACACTAGGTTTTCCTATGTACCCTGCTGTATGCTGTATCCAACAGCGTGATGGGCCAATTCTTGTGTACAATTAAAAACCTTTTTTTTACATAATATAAGTAAGTACGTGTGAAGCAAAAAAGTAATACTAATATACAAATATAAAATGGATGTTCCCCGTAGCCCGAGGAGCCGCTGAGCGAGGTGCGCGAGGCGGGCGAGACGGAGGAGCAGTACGAGGAGCGCGTGCTGAACCGGCGCGCCGCGCAGCTGTTCACGGCCATGCGCCCCAAGCTGGCCGCCCACCGCGTGCTGGACTTCGCCGACCTGGCGCCGCGCCACAACAACCGCAAGCAGGTACGCAACGGTGCGATAGTTGTGAGGTTACTCCCACTCGGGAGGACTGATTTCCTCGATTTCATATGAAGACAATGCGAAGCGTTGAGCAGCACTAATCAAAACGCAATCTCGAAAATTTGAGGCGGAAAGTGAAGAGTATAGTGTCTTAACGACTCCAACTTCCACCCTCCTGTCTATCCTACTACATGCCCGATACAGTGTGGAACTAAATAAAATATTTAAATAAATATAAATTTTCAATAAAGAAAAATAAAAAGTTTTATTATTATATATAATATTTAAATAATATATATTAATAAAATGTCCTTATGTTTATGTATCACAGGTGGCACAAAAGTTCTACAGTTTACTAGTTCTCAAAAAGCATCAAATGCTGAAACTGGAGCAGCACGAAACCTACGGACCTATTACAATTTCAAAGGGGGCTCAGTTCGAGACGGAAGCGATATAATTAATATAGTTATATTTATACAAAGAAACAAATATCAATTAGATATAAAAGAGGGTACTTTAATATAATTCGGTGATGAGTAGTTTCCTTTGATAGATTGAGCCAAAAATATTGTAAGTATTCGAATTCGTAGACACTTGTTACGGACCAAAATATTAACATGATGATCTCACACATCGGATGACAAAAATATTGTAAGGCTAAGTCTGTTTCTATTTTTGTATATAATAATGTATACATTGTTAAAATTACATATAATTAAAAAACAGTATTTATATGTATGTAATTTTAAATCTGTATCCTTAATTCATATAAATATAAGATATAATATATCGTTTTCTCTATATTATAACTTTACTATTCTCTTGTATGGAGGTACAAAATTTTATAATCTTAATGTTATGTTTTCTTCCTAATACATGACTAATATATCAATTCTAATGATAAAAAACATTTTAGACTGATTTATTAAATAAAACAAACGATAATTGTGTTGAATTTTAAATCGGCTCAAGGAAATAAAAAACATTTCACATTTTAAACTTTTTAAATTCTTAACTTTTCAATAAAGTGTCTATGGATTCGAAAGAGTGAGTCTATTATAGCGATTGTACGGAACGATGTAGAGAAATGCCTTAATTTGTTTTGCTCTAGGCTAAGTGAAATTATTGTATGTTTACATTGTTTGATAGCTTCCACATTTACACACCTAGTGCTAATTTGTTATGCCGTTTTACATTTTAGAGTTGAGGGTGATCTGGGATTTTTTTCTCAATTAATTTGTCATTACGAATGTTTAATATATTTATGATTTTTCTGGTTTTTTTTTTATTAAAGCTGACAATTTGGTTAGTTATGATGTACGAATATATGTACTTTTATCTTTTGTCTTCTATATTTCAAATGATATTGTATAGGTCACCCTCACTCTTTAGTAGTACAATGTTTATTATGCTCCTGCATATGTAGAGTCCGCTCGTCGATCTGTTTGTTATACACAACATTGATTATTATATAACAATTTTTTTTTTGAGTTTTATATTTTTTTGTTCACACACGTTGCACGTTTTTGTGTAGGTCAAAACTAAGAAAATCAAAATATTTTTAGAAATTAAGAAGTTTCTCGTGTATAGTTTGTCACTAATTGACTGCCTTGAACACTGAAGTTAAATATTCTTAACTTTTGGGAATTGCTCATTTTTTTTATTACCCTGTTACCTTTCGGTAAGTAAATAATGAAAAGTAAGAAAAATCCTAAAATCAAGTCTCCGCAGACTCGTCTACAATTAACTTCAAGGCGGCCACGACGCGTTGTATATGTACCGAGTGTATATGATAAGTTCTTTGATTTTCACGATTATTACCCAAATTAAATTAAACTATCATAACCGGATTAATCGCGTATAATATTATAAAAAAAGTTTAATTTAAAACGTACTGTATATATGTTTTTGTATAATTATATGTTGTGTCTAACAACGATCGTCGTTCCAAACGTGTTACGGAAAATCTATCTGCCTTACATTTTGTTGTTGTTAGTATTATAATGTTAATGAGCGTCTCTATGTAAATTATTATATGTAAGATATATTTTGATACCGAACTGTCGGACACTTAGTGGTAATGTTCTGTTCAAATCATCATTTTGATTTATATAAAAAATTGTAGAAATGGTCGATCACAAATGCTTCATATAAAATATGTTTAATTTATTAGATTAGGTAATTTAAAAGCAGGGATGTTGTGGAACTTTTTAACCGTAGTCGAATCCAATATGAAAATGTCGGAGACTTGCTATAATCTATATATATATATATATATATATATATATATATATATATATATATATATATATATATATATATATATATATATATATATATATATATGTATGTATATATTGCTATAATCTATATATATATATATATATAAAAGGACATGTACCTGACTGACTGAGGTAAGAGCCGGAACCGCTGTGCGTAGAAACGTGAAATTTGAATTTCAGACTCTTAACAATATTTCATTGAACACGTGTTTCATGGTTTTTTAGAATTCACCCCTTAAGGGTGCAAATAAGCGGGCGAAGCTGCGCGCGCCCACTTGTATGATATATATTTTGATATTGCTTGCCCCAGCTGCAAAACTTTTGTTCCAAAAAGATGAATAATAAATATCACATTGGTAAATTTCCTAAAAAATTGTCACTTAAATTACTCGAAATTAACGAATATTCCGGGTGTCCAGATCCGGAATCCGTAACATCCCTGCTTCAAAGTTCTATAATATTCTCAAATTTAAAAGAAAAATTAAATAATTTAATATATTTTTAAAAAAAACACGTTTTTAGTCGGCCATCTTTTAGAAAAAAAAGTGAAATTTGAAAAATTATGTACGAGTACAAGTAGTCGTAAGCATAGACGTAGCTAGAATCATTTATATGGGTCTTGGGAGTCTTTGAAATTGGTAATATATAGTTGTAATTTATTATTTATCACAGACATACTTCATTCACTTAAGTTAAAATATCATTTGTATTTATTTTAAATTTAAATGTAATATGGAGAAAATTATATTTTTATTTTAGCTTCACGCTGTAGTAATAGCCTACTTTAGGCAGACCTTCTGCCTAAAGTAGTTTAGTGTTAAGACACTGCTTTCCCCAATTTTAAATTTGCGCGCGCGTTGGGCATTGAGTTGCGGAACTCAACGCCGCGCTTTCTCTTAGTAGTAGCAAAGAAACCACAACCATCATGTTTAATCGGACACAGTGCCGCTGGGATACAACGGCCACAGAATCAAAATTATTTTATAGATATTATAAGATTTTTATTTAAATAGACCTCTTTTTACTAGCTACGCCTATGACATGTAAGTGATACTGAGAAACACCAAATCATGCGATGTTTATTACGAGATTCAAATATATTTACATGTTTATACAAATGTGTGCGTGGCGCGTGTGTGCGTGTGCGTGCGGGGGGCGGCTGCGGTGTAGTGTACCTCACACTGTTCAGTGGTACATTTCGGTTTCTATATTGCGTTTGTTCGATGCTTTACTACATATTTATATTAAGCTACAGACGGACTGACAACAATTTGTTCGATATGAGTTTAATTTAATCTTTTTAGTGATTAGACTATAATAATGTAAATTAAATTTTAGATTTTTTTAAAGCATCGAATACCCGCATGCGTTTTTTTTGTTTGAACCCAAATTGAATGCATTCCGTTTCAAGATTGTATTCACTTTGGTATATAAAATCTCGAAATGATGTAAAATTCTAAGCATTAAGAATGCCTGGACCTGTTTATTAAGTAAGTTAGAAGATTTTTTTTGTAAAAGTATTTAAGTGAATACCTTCGCTGGGTTTACTTAGTGTTGTCGCGCGGGAGTATTCTCTTAGATACAATCCAGTAAATATTTGCAATAAATTTGTTGATATAAATATGGAGTTTTTATATAATCTTTTTTGTTTTTTATTATCACCTGTTTTTCTTTTTTTTGTAATACTAAATGTGTTATGAGTTTAAATTTAACACAATAACAGCTGGTGACAAACATTAAATAATGTAACAAGACGTTTGATTTGAGGCACTCTGCTCTACTCTAGTCTACCCTCGACCACGGACTACTGCTGTGTTCGAAACTTCGGTTTTCCAAAAATTTATACTAATTAAATATACGGGATTAATTCAGTTATATGTAATAGTTAAATTTAAAATTAAATAATGTATTTCTTGATCGTGTCATTATAAACATAAAATCTCTAAAATCCACAGATCACGAATAAGTAATGATATTTTAAATGTCTATGTTATATTAAAAAAATATAAAACTATAAAACATTTAATAAAACTTATAAGACATTTGTTGAAGTTCTTGTTTCACTTTAGACAATAATATAAAGCTTGTTAGAGGATCTCTCTTAGTAATCATAAAAATACAAAATATATATTTTTTTAAATAGAGTTCTTACTTAAGTGATAAAGGTCATAGTAATAAAATGCTTACTGCTCAAACGAGCATTGGCTACACTTTTATCAGACCATATAAAATGTTTTTTTTAATATAATTTTCCCCCGTGGTGGATTTACACCTAGAACACATTGTATTCTCATTTAATATATTTTTTTAGCTCCAGGTTCCCGTGTAGGCAGAGGAGAACCTGGAAACCTAATGTTAAAACACTTTGTTCCCATTAAGACAGTTCCGTTCCACTTTCCGCCTTTCCTTCGCCTTCTGGAGGAATTGCGTGTTGAGTGGCGGATCTCAACGTCGCGTTTTGTCTTGTAATAGAACGAGGAAACCAATATGTTAAATATTCCATTTCCTTGGGTGAGTATCGAACCGACAACCTGTCGCGTTAGCCATACGCTTGTGCCCCTTCGCCACGTCTGGCTTTGTGACTACATATAATATGGGTTCAATGGTGATTTTTTTAGTTCATCCACCAAACTAAGGAATCTAAGATTACATTAGGTTGACAAACCACGCCCAGTCAAATAATAAAACTAGTTTTATTGTACACTTCCTCATACGCACTACGATGCCAAATACTTCAGACGTTGCAGTACTTTATTTTATAGGGTTAGCAAAAAAGTTATTTTTCTTATTCTTTAGACCAGGTAAACTATTTTAAAGTCAACGGTGCTTATAAATCTAGGATGTTAGGATGGATGTTAACATCATCTATCGGTTTATATTTAAATTTAAATGTATTTTTCCTAAGCGGAATGGTTAGTGTGCCTCCAAATCATCAAATAACATCAATAATTAAACAAAGGGGGGAGCGGAGGGTCCTGATAATGGGCTCCCTCTGCCTAACCCGCGATATACAGGAAAGGTGAATAAAGCATTAATCATTAAAAAAAATCAGCTTCACGCTGTATCTCGCACACAGCAGGGTAGGCAGAGGGAACCTAGTCTTAAGACACTCCGTTCTCCACTTTCTGCCGGATTCTGGAGGCATTGCGTGTTGAGTGGCAGAATTCAACGCCGCGCTTGGCTCAACACCAAAGCGAAGAAATGGAAATATAAATTTAAGTAAATATTTCATTTCGAGTGGGGATCGAACCCTCAACCAGTCGGTCTTACAGTGACACTTTGTGCCCCTGCGCCTTGACTGGCCTCAAAGCTCTGAATAAAGCATTAATCATATTTCCCATTTAAAAACCAGAAATTTTAGAAATACTTTGAACGGGTAAAATCCAATCGATATATCGGATACACGGCCTAGGGGGATGTCCTCGCTCCGTGGCTCTCCGTGTAGGCGGTGGGAGTAAATCCATAGTCACCGCCGCGTCGCAGCCCGCACGCCCGACATGCGCATAACTGGGTTTTTTGACCTTTTCAAGAGTGTTACGTAAACGCATTCGCACACGCGGTGCATGGTAACGATAAACGATGTACGTCGTTGTCTAAAGTATTTTGTTAATTTTTTTTTTCGTTTTCACGCTGCATCTCGTATATAGCGGGGTAGGCATAGGAAACCTAATGTGTAGACACTCCGTTCCACATATTCTGCCGAATTTTTAGAGACGACTGTACATTGAATGGGCTGGTTGGTGGAGAGCTTAACGCCTTCATTCCCCCGAGCGGGAGTCGAAGCCACAACCGTCGCGTTATATATAATTTATTTCTTCACTGTGATGACAAAGCAAAGCGCGGCAAAAGCAAAATTCGGCAGAAAGTGGAGAACGAAGTGTTTAACACTCAGGTTCCCATTGCCTATCATGTTACAAGCGGGATACAACGTGAAGCTAAAAAATAATGCTATAAAACAAGTCAAATTTAGACTTGGTTTTGTCATAAATAGGTCTAATCAGGTGACCTGTTTGCAAGACGTCGATAAAGGCATCTTTGAAACCTGCATAGGCTGCCAAGTTGTTGAGACAGTACAACTCATTGAGACAATGTTACGTAAAGAATAAACTTCTTATACATATATACAAACTATAAATGAATAAGTATTATGTAAAAGAAAATGAATATTTGTCTAAGTTTCATTGTCTTTGTAAATAAAATAAATCAGCTTCACGCTGTATCCCGCACACGGCAGGTAGGCAGAGGGAACCTAGTGTTGAGACACTCCCCACTTTCCGCCGAAATCTGGAGGCATTGCCTCGACGCCAGAGCAAAGAAAAGAAATATAAATAAATATTTCATTTCCTCGAGGGTGATTGAACCCACAACCAGTCGATTTTACAGTCCCACTTTGCGCCTTTGCACCACGACTGGCCTCATGGTCTTCTCTTTGTGGCATCCCCAATTAATTATTCATCACTATAATTATATTAATCTTCATTTCTCCGCCTTTACAGCTAGCGTGACATTGAGATCAGTCACTCATTATGCTGTCACTAACGATGCGTGCGAAATTATCAAGAAACCATTTTAATACTTATTTATAAATTCTATTTGAATACCACAACTATGAATTGCATAGAATTGACGTTATACGTAAAATTATTATAAGTCTCTTTTAAAATCGGTGTATCACATAAAAGATACTTATCGATATGGTTATCATTTAAAGGCAGGATATTTTTTACGTAAGAAAATTATTTAATTTTGTATATCTTATATAGCTTTTCCCATTTTATTATATCCCTTAGAGACCCTTTACGATATGCAATGATTTGAGTTAGCTGTAAAATATATAATTTTGGTTCAAAACTATCAATTGATTATAAGGATACTTTTTGCTTCCACTTCTATATTCTTAGTATATAGAATTGATATTAAAAATGAAATCATTTTATATAAATCCAAGTAGATTTTTTATCAGAATGTGTAACCTGTTTTAGAATAAAGGATGCAGGTTCAGTTCTTGTACATTGCTTATGTAAAAAAAAAACTAAATTTGGTTACTTTTCTTTAGCTGTATAGCATATATATGGATTTTATGCAACTCTAGGTAACATTTTTTGATATATATTTTTTTAGTTTTAGTAAAAAATTTAGAAATATAAGAAGCTTTCTCAGACAATATTAATCTCAAATTTATAATATTAGAACCTACTGCATAAGTAATGAAATTTAAAACTTTAAATACTTTCAAAATGTAGGTAAATTATGAAAAAATGCTCATCAATATGGGTTGGTATCATTTAATCGCCCTAAAAATGTACAATACAGACGCTGACATTCCCTGTGG
Source organism: Heliconius himera (assembly GCA_021202915.1). Lineage (NCBI taxonomy): Eukaryota > Metazoa > Arthropoda > Insecta > Lepidoptera > Nymphalidae > Heliconius > Heliconius himera. The sequence goes on from JAJHJA010000700.1 coordinate 747,356, forward strand.
CGGCACAGCGAGCGGACGCGCGACGACGACTCACACGCGAGGTGCTAAAACTGGCTTAAACACCGCCGCGCGCCCACCACGCTACCACCAGGAACTAGACAAATTTGAATAACAAGTTCAAATCTACAATATATAATAATATGACCAATCAATCAATAATCAGGATATAGGAATAGTCGAGTTTACGTACAACATTTTATTTGCAGATTTTATTATACTACATAATTAAATAAATTGCTTTGATGCACTGATAAGTGTAACACTTAACACAAGTCCTCGCACCACTATGAGGGTGAGGTTTCACACATTCGATTCCATGGCCGTCCACTCCAGATAGTATACACTGAAACCTCGCGGGATGGCAGTAGTGTTCTTAAAAGTAAGTAGCTTAGAAGGCGAAGAGCAGTAAGAAGGCCATCATAAGACAGAACAGTCCCATGGCCTCAGAGAGGGCGAAACCCAAGATGGCGTATGAGAACAGCTGCTGCTTGAGGGAGGGGTTCCTGGCATAGCCGATGATGAGGGAACCGAACACTGTTCCGATACCAGCACCTGGAATGAAGCATACAATATGTTACACACAAGTTCATATTTTCATATAATTATAATTAGTGTTATCTAGAGATTAGATAATTAAAAAGCAAAAACCGTAGATTTCGTTAATGTAAAAAGGTCTAAAATACTGTATTAAGATAGAAAAATTAGTTAAATTTGCAATATAAAAAAACTGATTGCAGAATTCACTTGTTATCTAGGACACATTATGTAACAGATAAAAAAAAGACTGGTAACAACCACAATAACTGTGCCATTGACAGACAACATTACACCTGCTTCTGACAACTATTAAAGTTTTAACATTATTAAATAATTCTACATTAACTTAAATATTAATTAAATTAGTTTTAAATACAACAAAAAGCAAGCAAACTCACCTCCAGCAGACTTCACATGCAATTATTAGTAAGAATGTACACATCATGCAACAAATTATTAGTCCACCCCCAGATAATATACACTGTACAAACAATTCTTAAAAATATATGGTATATTCTAAAAGGCAAATAGCATTAGAAAAGCAATCATGAGGCAGAAAAGGCCCATAGCTTCAGATAGTGCAAATCCAAGGATAGCATATGAGAATATTTGCTGTTTCAGGGAGGGGTTGCGAGCATAGCCGATTATTAAACATCCAAACACCACACCAATCCCAATACCTGTTGGACATAGTGATTGACAGATATTGGAAAATTAATTTACTAAATACTTTGTATTTGCTAAAACACAACATGTGATATTTTAAAGTTTTATATAGTACAAAATCTATGCATACAGAGGAAAGTCTTAAGAGACTCCTTTGTTACCCCTGCACTACTTAATTTTCAAGACATTGCATATTTAGTGGCAAAATTCTATGTTTCACTTTGTTTTCTTAACAGAGTGAGAAAATGAATATATTTTATAATTTTTACTGTCAGTCTGCCATAGCTGTCTGTCTCTACTTATGTAATCAATACAAAAAAAATAGGGATATACAGTTACTTAATATAGTCTTAAGTGACAATTGACTTTAATGAAAAAAAGACTAAAATCAATAATCTACCATGTTGTGTTATGCAACCAGTCAGGTTACATAAAAATCTGATTTTTTGGGGAAAATTATTTTACTTTTCAAAATATGGAAATGGTGAAATAAAATCAGTCATAAAAAAATTGTGAAAAGGTTAGCTTAACTATGTAAGTGATAATAATGAACAAATTAACAAACACAAGCAACAATCATGCATAATTATAAAAATTAAGCTAAGCCTACCAGAGCCAGCAACTCCTACTGTGGCCGCACCAGCACCAATAAATTTGGCTGCAGAATCAATATCCTTAGTGACAGAGGTGGTCTGGAAGGAGCGAACTGCGGACAGTTGGGGGGCAGCTGGTACTACTTGAGTGTGGGATGGGAGCGCCGCCAGCGGCCTTACAAGAGCTGTGTTGCTGAAGATCTGCAATATGAAGTTTAAGTTATTGTAAAACTATGAATTCATTTATTTTGTGGTTAATGTACTGTAAAAAGTTGTAGGAGTTTGAATATGAAAAAACTTTTATTGAAAATCTGTTTTGTCTATCAGGAAAGTCAAAATAATAAGTTGTATAGTTACATAAAGTTTAGTTCTAGTTCTTTTCAATCAACTAAGTCAAATTAATTAAATTTGATATGAACATTGATAAATTTTAGATATAATAATTATATCATCTCACTGTTATATAACTGTTTGTGTAGAAATCAGATAAAATAGAGTTCTCAATGTATAAGTAATATAGAACTCTTCAATAAATCAAGAATTATTTTTTCCCTGTCATTTAAGTTCAAGGAAATTAAGTCTTACATAAGCTAAAAAAATCGATTATATCTGAGTCAATAACCAAATACAATACAATTGAATCTTTAATAACTAGTATCCCATGATAATAATTCATATTCTAGAAGATAAATATGTGTACTTACAGCAGACCTGGCTGCGGGTACGATCAATCTAGCAGCATACATTTTTGTGTTTTAGTTAGGTGCGGCGATCGACAACTGAAATGAACGAGTTTATATTGAATGATAACCTGCTTTACTTCAAGTTAATCAGTAGAATAGGAAAATAGGAAGACTTGACAGTTTGACCGCAGAGCGTTACGTAATTTATGGGAGCTACGTAAGAGACTAAGTTAAGCCTATTTTCTCCGAATTTACGTTAATATTGAAAACTTTAGCACTATTCACTGTAAGCTAGGAGAATAGAGGGTATACTCTCATATATAATAATAATAGGGAGGCAGCGGAAAATGGCCGAATCGACAATCTATCTTTCTTGTTTCAAAGGCTATCTTCGGTGACAACTTACAAATTCACAATAAAATATTATCACTAAAACGCACTGTGATCTTTTCTTTAGAGAAATAGGCACTTTTATTTTCGAAATAGCTCAGGATTTTAACACTTTTTCGCGATTAGTTAGCTCACTATTTCTGTGACACTTACCAAAGAACACCGAGAAGGAGGAGACCGGCCTTTGGAATGTTCAATTTCTGAGTGGTCAAGAGAAACAGAGTATAAATGCAGTGTCGGTATTGGTTCCTTTGCGCACACTGCGCAGCTTCCGCTCGGGACAGCCAACTATTGATCGGGCTGCGCAGATGACATAAGCGTTTAGCTCTTTTTATTATAAAAAAACCATTAACATACATTTAGAGATATTATATAGTATTTATAATTATTAAATTCATTTATTAATTTGTATAAAGATAAAAATAACATTTATAATCAATTTACTCGTTAAATCTAAAAGTGTATATTTGTAGCAACATAGTTACAATTTTGACTAGTCCATTATCCACCATTCGACATGGCCGTCTTTATGATAAACATCTGTAAATTTAATGGCTGTGGCATAACTTTTCCTCGGCTTGCGGATCTCATCGAACACATAGAAGATGTTCACATAGGTAATTATTACGACTTTTGCATATTTCGTAAGCATTTTTCATATTTTGGCTTCGGAAAATTACTGTATCCTCCCTATATATACGTCTTATCATTACATCAAAGTTGCCAACATTGAACTAATTTTCAGCAGCAAATATAAATTAATTGCGGGAAATTGTTGTAAAGGTTTTGCGCAGCTATTAATACATTTTAATGATGTAAGTTCTTACAACGTTGTATATTTGATGTTATTTTTAATTGTAAACAAAAAACAGCTGATCGAAATCGGAGCTTTGACACTTAAATACAATGTAAAAGGAGTTAATTGTCAAATGTTTATTTTCAGATTACGACCCGGCCGTGGTCGAGCAAAAAGAAGCTTCCCAGCCAGCTTGCATCCCTCTTAGCTATGTATTAAAATTCTTTACGGAGGCATCTAGACGGGAGATACACAATATGCCGCCAGCGGCCGACGTGCGCCGGAGGCTACTCTCTGCTCCAAAGCCACCTTCCGTCCGAAGCAGTACACCTACAGGTTATTGCTATTAGATTTAACAAACTATGTACGTTGAAGTTTTTATGCTTATATATATTTAAGGGATTATAAGGATTTATTAGGCTTTATTTTATTTTATTGTTGACATTGCATAATATATTTAAATATTAAGTAATGGATAGATTGTTTGTTAATTCGCTATTTATTTATTTTGTTAAATCATTTTAATGTTTGAAAATAAATGATTATCTTATTAATTATACGTTTCAGGAAGCGAGGTTGATGAAGATGAATTAATGAGCCCATCAGAGGACAGCAATGATTCGTGGACTACAGTGGAGGAGTATAGCTCAGAGTTCATCTTACGATATGGTGTCAAGTATGTATTGTATATTATAACTGTTTTTTTAGATTCACGCTCTATCCCGTATACAGAAGGCTAGGGAGAGGAACCAAAGAGTTACTTAATAGTCAACAAGACATGCCATTTTGTAAATTCCGCTCAATTTTGGAGATTTTGCTTGTTGAATTGGTGTAGTTGAGGAGAAATTAAGATTTAAATAAGACTTCTAAAAAGAGAAAAAAAAACCCTTCAAAAATTAAGTCCAGATAACCTGCTGGAAAGTATTTCTAGATGCGCTATGGGCGGAACGGAAAACCTAGTATTTTATAACTAATTTATTTTAGCTTTATAAACCTTTGACAAAACCAAAAAATAAATCAGCTTCACGCTGTATACCTAATCAGAGGGAACCTAGTGTTAAGACACTGCGTTCCCCACTTTCGGCCGAATTCTGGAGACATTGCGTGTTGAGTGATGGAACTCATCGCCGCGCTTTGCGTCGACACAAGAGATTAGATAAATAAATATTACATCTATCTCACTGAGTGGAGTTCAAACTCACACCCAGTCGCGTTTTCAGTCACACTTTTTTGCCCCTGCGCCACGACGGGCCTCACTGGCCTTCGATGCATGAAGAAAGGAAAAGCGGTGGGACTTGACGATATTTCGATCGAAGCATGGAAATCTCTTGCTCATGCTTATGGACCTTTATGACCATATATTAAATAATGGGAAGATGCCACTTCAGTGACGACTTAGATTCATTATCCATATTTTCAAGGGAAGTGGTCAAGATTGTGGTAGTTATAGGGGTGGCATTAAGCTTATGGGTCATACCAGGAAAGCTCTTCGAGCCCACAATCGACTTCAGGCCGCTTCAGTAGTATACTGTCTCCGAGTCTCAATATGGATTTCAGCCAGGATTGGGCACTATTGACAACATTTTTGCCCTCAAAATTTTGATGGAGCCATACAGGGCAAAAAGGAGAGCTCTGTGTGTAACCTCTTTAGATAGCTATATCTGGATAAGCGCTGCCTAGGTCAAATGGTGAGAGATTACTGGCAAGGTTTGCGATCGCAGAATACCGCGCAAACTCGAAGGGCTGGTATACAATAGCAGTATTCGGCTGGTTCTTTTATAAGGCAGCGTATGTTAGCCAGCAATATCTCAGCACACTGAGGATCTTTACGTCACGGAAATCAAAATTCTGCGGTAAATGTGCGGCGTGACGCGGTCTGGCCGCATACGTAACACATTCGAGGTATAAGTTCCAAGAGCGTCGCCTGAGATTGTTTGGATGGGCACGTTACGCGCCAGCCTAGGAACTATGTCGGATGCAAGTGAATTGCTATATCTATCCCTGGAGTGAGACCTTCCGTACGCCCAAGTAAGCGCTGGTTGGATAACGTAATGCAGGACATTAGGCTATCCTATAAAAAAAAGTTTTTGTTACTACAAACACCCAGCCCGGTGACGCTGTCAAGACCAGTCCAGGTCAACAGCATTAAGCCAATTCGAAAAAAAGAAATTACAAACAAATCAAATTTAAAATATTTTTGGGACGTAGCTACTGAACTATGAAAACGTCTCCTCGCAAGATTATTATGCATTTGTTATAAATATTTTTATTTTTATAATTTGGAATGAATAAACTGACTTTATTACTCGTGTCCGACAATAATTAGCATAGTGACGTCTGAAAGCATTTAATTTCGGCACGGTCGAAGGTTCGGCCGTATTTTAGCCAAAACCGAACCGGATTCATATCAAAAACAATATCTGCCTATACCTAAATTGAAAAGTAAAGTTTCAATCAATTTATAAAACAGTTATGACAATTTTGTCGGCTTCTTTTACTTTAAAATGATACTTTTTTATTTACGAATCAATTGAAATAAAACTAATACAAACGTTAAACGAAAGTGTTATTGATTGTCACCCACCAGAAGTAGGATCGCGTTAAAACTGTAACCGCCATCACAATGTTGAAGATTGGTTTTAAGACAGAGGTGTTAACTTTTGCTATATCTTCAGTTAGCCTAAATAATAATAGTGGGCATCTTTATACTGTTTCACATATATAGCCAGATTTTTTGTTATGAAAGGCCAGCCGTAGCGCAGGGGCACAGAGGGTGACTGTGAAATCGACTGGTTGTGGGTCTGATCCCCACTCGAGGAAATGTATTATTTATGTACATTTATTTTTTCATTTCTTCGCGCTGGTGTCGAGGCAAAACACGGCGTTGAGTTCCGCCACTCAACACGCAATGCCTCCAGAAATCGTCGGAAAGTGGGGAACGGAGAGTCTTAACAGTAGGTTCCCTCTATCTACCCTGCTGTGTGCGGGATACAGCGTGAAGCTGATTTGAAATTTCTTTTTATTATAAAGCATAGAGAGCAAGATAGGCAAAGATATGTCTAGACTCTAGACACGTCATTTTCCACAAGTCACAAGTAATCGGAAAGTTAGGTATTCGTCGTGTGACTGAACTCATTTTATTTGTGTGTGAAAATGACGATTAAAATAATAATTTGTTAAATATTATTTCAATCTTAATTTTCATTATATTAAATAACATCTAAATAGTATTATTAAAAATCATCAAACATCTGGAAAATGATTCTAGAGTAGGATTAGGATCGAACCTTCCAATTAGATGTCTGATCTATATGTCGTTGTTTATAATATAAATCCTTAATTTATTCGCAGAATGAATGCGAATGCGGCCTCCGGTGCTTTAGGAGCGGCGGCACAAGAGAAGCCTTTCGCTTGTCCGGTCCCCGGCTGTAAGAAGCGATACAAGAATGTTAACGGCATCAAATACCACTCGAAGAATGGTCACAAGAAGGATGGCAAGTGAGTAGTGCTTATGATTTATGGGAATGTTTTTTCTTCTTCACGCTGTATCCCGCATATTGCAGGATAGACAGATGGAAACTATTGTCAAGATTCCATTCCCCGATTTCCGACCAATTAGATAGGCTTTGCGTGTTCAGTGGCGAGACCCAACCAATATTAAATAATTCATTGCGTCGAGTGGGAGTCGAATCTAAACAATATGTAACGGCGGCCGGTTCGATCTATTCCCAGGGAAATGTATTCTTTTAATTTCCCTACTTTGTAAAATAATAAAAAAAAAACTATTTGGAATAAATAGCTCATTAAATTAGATTTTTATTTTTTATGCATGTAAAAACACATTATATAATTTTTTAAATAGAAAATTTCCGGCGTTGTCTCCTCTTGATCATTTTAAAGAAAAGATTATGGCTGCTCCTAAAAAACGATTGACAGCCCAAGAATACTTTTGGAAGAAATGGGTATCATTTGCTTTTGTGTAATTAATTAAAGTAAAATAGTAAAATCATATTGGATTATCTAGCATTAGAATATTCGGTAAATAAAGATAAAATTAAAATTTAATTTTTAAAAATTAATTTTTTTTTTTAAAGATAAAATAGTTCTCTAATAAAAAAAAAAGATTGATTTCAGTTGTTATTGTAATTTTAATAGTTTAACTTTCGTTTCTTTTTGAAGTTAACGCGAGTTTTAATATATGAAAATATGCCTTATAGTAAAATTGAGATTCATTCATAGTAAATGTAGTTATATAACCATTTAGTATGTACTAGCGGCCCGCCCACGGCTTCGCCCGCTTAAAATACATGATTATTGATTTAAGCAGAATTGATTGACAACTATAATAAAATAAAATAAATAAATAAATCAGCTTCACGCTGTATCCCGCACACAGCAGGGTAGGCAGAGGGAACCTAGAGTTAAGACACTCCGTTCCCCACTTTCTGCCGAATTCTGGAGGCATTGCGTGTTGAGTGGCAGAACTCAACGCCGCGCTTAACCTCGACATCAGAGCGAAGAAATGGAAATATAAATTTATCGGTTTTGCAGTCACACCTCGTGCCGCTGCGCCACGACTGGCCTCACACCCTATAATAGAATGACAAACAAATATAAAGACAACATACAACAACATATATAATATAAAGACAACTATAATGACTTCTAATATGATTTTTTGTTACTTTAATCTGTAATGTTCTATTATGATTTTTTTACGACATTATCGTAACTTCTGTAAGGATTTTTGATTGTTTCGAACTAAAAAATATGACCAATGTCGATATTTGATATTCATAAAATATACATAAAGCTAATTATTTATTATATATATATATATAATTTGTAACATTACGTTCTTTTTACCTATGTTATGTTTTTTAAAGCTCTGTTAAATGTGCTGATGTCACTTAATAATTGTACTGCTTCAGAAACAGCCTTAAATATAAAATTATTAATTTGGTTAAGGATTCATAATATTCTTTGTAAAATAACTGTAATGTTTGCATATTAACTCCTGTTTGTATATTATTAGATAAATGAATAATTGGTAAATATGTAGTTATTACAGAGTACACGTAGAAAGGATGTTTTTAGGCATTTTTATATAGATTTATTTCAAACGAACGAACGCACCAAAAAATCTATGTATTTACTTGATATTTCTTTGAAGATCAAATCGTTCTTTATCTCTGTGTTGAATTAATTACGATTTAAACTTTACTGTTATGATTTATGAAGGTAATCTCTACTAACAATTCAATTTTGTTTACTTAAAATAAATAAATCAGCTTCACGCTGTATCCCGCACATAGCAGGGTAGGCAGAGGGAACCTAGTGTTAAGACACTCCGCTCCCCACTTTCTGCCGAATTCTGGAGGCATTGCTTGTTGAGTGGCAGAACTCAACGCCGCGCTTAACCTCGCCACCAGAACGAAGAAATGGAAATATAAATTTAAGTTAATATTTCATCTCCTCGAGTGGGGATCGAACCCACAACCAATTGGTTTTACAGTCACACTTCTTGCCGCTGCGCCACGACTGGCCTTGTTTACTTTATTGTATAAAATATTGTATAATAGTGCTTCAAAAATATATATTTTTATCAACAGTCATATAATCAAGACGTTTCGAATGTCATTCTTTAGCCAGGGTCATACCAGCGCGATTTCTATATAACATTCGCTGGCAAGCTAATGCCTTGAGTTCATTCAAATGACGATAACTTTTTTTTTAATGAACCGATTTTGATGAACCAAACTTTAGAACCTAAATTGAGTTAAAACAAAGCAATTGGTGAAATTTTCAAGTAAATCGGTTCAGTAGTTTCAGAGAAAAATGCGGACAACAATATGTCGACAGACAGACAGACAGACAGACAGACAGACAGACAAGAAATTCAAAAAAAATCTTTTTGCTTTCTATTAGTCTTTTTAAGTGTCCCTCTATCCATTTCAGTCAAAATTACTAAATGTACAGACAAAATATTTTTACTGTCTTATTATATATAGAGATTACATGTTATATATAATTTTATTAAATTAAATAAATTAGTAACACAATATAATTTTTCAATTTCCAGGGTAAAAAAGGCTTACAAATGCCAATGCGGCAAAAGCTACAAAACGGCCCAAGGGCTTAAAAGCCATTCCATATCTCAACATATAGCGACAGCGCCCGGCGATGTCCGCAATGCGCCTAAAATGCCAAACTTAGTTGTTACGGCGTCACCCGCCTCCCGACCCCATCCCACCCCAATACCTACTACAATAGAAACTATCAACGCTTCGAAACTTGTAAGAATCTATGACACAATCAAAACTAAAGATCTACCATCTTTTACAATACCAAAACATAATCTTACCCACTTAAATATCATTAATGCTCAGAGCCAAGGTCTGCGTCATTCGGTACTTCTTGCCCCGTCGGCTTCCATCGACAAAGTGAAGTACGAGAGGGCGCCAAAAGTAACTGTCACTCAGGAAGCCGCGTTTGACGTTTCTAGTTTGACACAAGCGAGCGACCGCAGAGGTTAAGACTAAGCAGTTCCTATATATGTATATATATAAAAAAAATATTCTCATTTTATTGTATGTCTCCATGGTCGTTATATGAAAAGCTATTTTTTTTAAATATTGATGTAATTTTATGATTCTTTGTTGTATGTAGTTTTGTGATATTATTTTTTTTATTTTCTATATATTAAATACATATGTGGGACATTATTTTGTCGTTTGGCGAATGTGTCGAGATATTCACGTAAGGCTTTAATATTGTAGAGGCACATAAATGTGGATTGCACCTATATTTTATTTGTTAGATTATTTATTTCTCAATAGAATTGATTTTCTTTGTTATTTTTTTGTTCATTTAGATTAGTTTGCTGTGATTCCAATTTTATGTTATTTTATTATATTGTTACCAAAGTGACAAAATCGCTAGCTTAGTGTAAATCCAAAGGATTATATTATGTATATTTAAGATATTTGATATCGTGCTGTTTTGTGCAATATTTAGTTTCAGACGTCCTTGCTTCTTTATGGCTGATGAGGGTAAAGGTATGGAGTTAATATTAAATAATAGTATAATATTAAAAAAAAAAACATGTCAGCTGATTATAAAATAACATTCTTTTGTGTAAATTTAATCTATGGTACAATTATTTGTATTACCTGTGATCGTTCTTTATTAATTTTAAAATCATAAAAATAATATTCAATTGCAAATATAATTTAATTTTATCACCATTTTAAAACAATTGCTTTTCCTGATTTTTGTTGTTTTACACAACTTCATTATTTTATTTTTTTTATATTATTTGATATTGCTCCATACTTCGACTGTCTACAGCTACGGCCAAAGGATTTTCATATCTATTACAACAGGGTAATAATATTGAAAATAGAAAAGTCCTTTGAGCTCTACAGCTTTATTGTGGAAATAATAACTCCGTTTCCATACTCAATGTGCCATTTCATACATACATGCGTACTTAACGTAAATTACATGCAAAAAATGCTTTACTGTATTTCATTTTATAAATTAGTTTTTGTATTTAAGTGAAAAAAAAAAAACAAAAATAACATTTACTCTTAAGATATCCTCTTGGGATAATAAATATACTCGTAAATGTGATAATAATTTAGAAAAGAAAAAAAAAGAAAAAAAATGCTTGTAAGCGTACCTATACTTTTTTAAACGGTAAGTAGCGTTAAGGCTGATCTTCTCTTTTGATTGCGGATTTTTCATTTAACGCTATTTCATATGTTAACATTTTAGGTATGTAATTAAATGTTTCATATTGATGATGAACATTGGGGATTTTGATGTTAATATAAAGATTTTGATAAAAAAAAAAATTTGGATTCACCGATTCTTTTTCCTATGCCACTATAAATATGGTTTTTTATTTTATAGATGACGGCTGCCTTTAAGTATTTTAATTTTCTTTTATACGTAATGTGAGTATAATAATTGAAAAGTGACACTATTTTTATTTTCCGATACTACAAGAACTTATAAAAGTGCTTAAATAATAGAGAACAGTCTTTGGATTATAATTGTAGTATAAGATTTACTTAAAAATATTAATACCTACAGCAAGAAAATTCACATAAATTTTTAATTGTACATTTATTTTTACTTTTCCAAATCGGCTTCTATTACTTTTGGCGTCTTATTAGCAGGTGTCAAAGAAATGGCTTAGGTATTATCAAAAATAAAAAAACAATACAGATATTAAATGTTACAATATTCATTTAGTTCTCAATGTGAATTTACTAAAATTCAATTTTAAAATGTTTAATAATTAAATGTTTCATAAATGTAAAATTTACTATAAAAAAAATGTTTTTAAAAAAACTTCATTCATTCATAGTATCAAAACCGTGTGTTTGGGGAAATATAAAAAATGGCGGTGCTATAGAAAAAGAAAAGGAAATTGAATTTAAATTAATGTTTTAAAAGTATACGGTGCTTAACGGGTAATTAATATGAGATGTGATATTTGCAACGTTCGAGTCGTCGAGAAAAATATGGCTTGTTTTATTCAATTATTTTCTTTTAAATATATCTTAGGTATTTCTTATATACTTAATATTTATATTGTATAGCTATATACGCTCGACCATTTTATCATAGGCATTGGTGAATATTTGGAATTAAATTATTATTATTAGAATTGCACTTAAAAAGGAAGGTCAAATTTGATTTTACTACGTACTTGGTACGTCCGTCCTTTTAATGTGAATCTTAAACGTTTTGCGTTTGTGTCGTTTTTTTAAATATGTCGATTTGCTGATTGTACTTACTGTTAGATTATTTATTTTTTACTAATTTACATGTAATAGATTGTTTGGTTTGTAAATATTTTGTATGAAATACCTACTAATATTATTTGGCTAATTTTATAAATATGTTTGTTCTTCATTTTACAGCGAAAAGTATAATTGTAATTAACAATTAATGATCTTTTTACAATTACTGTTGTACTGTAAAATTAGTCGAATATCTCTATAAAAAAATATGTATAAAAAAACAAATTTCGATCCTAATCACAACGAGTGATATTAAAGAGTGTATGTAGTTGCCTATTTATTTCCTATATAAAAATGTACATTACTTCATTTAAGACTGATTGATAAAATTGTTACAGATATAGTCATGTAATAGTTTTGGAATATTACAAATAAATATAAGCGATACAAATATGTCAGTTCCTTCTAATATTTAATAATAACTAATAAGCCATCTTGTGTACGTTTTGAGTTTGTAATTTTTTTTCTATCAATTTTTATCATTTCATTCCCAATATTACATGATTATATCGCGGTTTCTTGTTATTTTTAAATTATTCGTTACTTGAACAAAGACACTGTGCTCATTTATTTATATTTTAATATATCATTTTATTGAATGTGACTAATAAAAATTGTGGTAGGAAGTTAGCTGTGATGTAGAAGAATGAATGGAAAGTTGTCGATGAACGAATGACTGCAGCGTCGCCTTTTGTGCTTTAATATTTTAAAAGTTATTGTATTTTTAAATGAAGTTCTCAATAAATGAGAGGAAAAAAGAAATGTCACAATGCAAGGAGAAAAATGTGTTAATTTTTTAAATAAAAACGAAAACTAGCTGCGATTGCATTTGCAAGTCTTTACAACATGCCCCACGCGTTGTAATCCTTTCGGCCGAAAATAAATATTTTAATCATTTAATATAATATTCTATTGATAACGAAAACAAAAATGGTAATATAATTTGTTATGGTAATATAATTTAAATATATGGTCATAATTAAAATGTCGTCACATTATATTATGTCATTGCTTATAGCTTTAATGAACGCTAGTCGTGCCTAAATATGGCAACTTTCATATTAATACGGCGAATGTTGCTATTTAAAAAAAATGACCAATTTATCGGAATGGTGGGTTCGATGGTGTTGATTAATTTTTCAACCCGCAACTTCAAATAACTGTGTTGAAATTGAATTGTACATACCTATTATATATACATAAATAAATATTTTTTATCTATATGGACATAATTCGTGTTTACGTGAATCTGTTGATTTAGATTGATATTTTTGTTATATTATTAATAACTTAATAACAATTTCAATTTTGAAGTTATTTCCTTTGAATATCTGGTTTAAATTGCATGTATATAAATAGAAGTATAATTATATATCTATGTGTAGACTGTCAACTTATTCACGTATTAAAATAATGTATACTAAAATATCCTTTTATATTTATTTATCTATAAATGGTTGTGAATAATAAAAATTCAAAATAGCATATTTTATGTATGGATTGTATTTTATTACACTATGGCCATTTTTATAGTGGCCGTTTGAATTTGTTAATCTAAAGTTATTATCTATATATATTTTGTAAATTACTAAACATATTAGCGGTATGAGTGCAAATGTCCTAAAACATTTTGTGATTTTCATAGTAGTTTTAGTTTTTTTTTTAATTTTACGTTTATGGAAACTAAAAAAAATATTTGTTTTACGTCGATATTATAAATATATTAATTTAAAATCAATATCCTGTGGACTTTGCATCTCATATTTCCTATGAGTTAGATAAAATAGAAGGCGCTATAGCCGTTTGGTCTTCACTGTTGTTATTTATATATATATGTATGATTATAATTTTTTCTACCAATTTTATAATGTATAGCGTAGGTCTCCACTCGTCGGTGTACTGCATTGCATGCGTGTTACTGTAAACAACTAAACGTTGGTAATATCATAATTGTAAAACAAATATTAATAAAGCCAAATTGCAATCACGCCATTCAAAAATTTATTTATTTTCTTAGAACCTTCTTTATTTAACTAACTATACAGATAGTATTAAATTGGGAGACAAATAAAAAACAAGAATAAAAACTTACGGCAAAAGTATAAAGCACATCTGAAAGCGATAGTTGTAGTTTCCAACGCCATCTGATGAATTAATAAAACAGTTTTACGCTGTATCTCGTACTCACTAGAGTAAGCAGAGGGAACCTAGTGTTAAGACAGTCCGTTCCCCACTTTCCACAGAGTTTTTCGAGGCATTATGTATTGAGTGGCGGCTCGAGTTGGGGCTAGAGCGAAAAATGTAAAATATAAATAATAATTCATTCTTTCGTATCGGGATCGAACCCACAACCGTCGTTATTCACACCCTTGCGCATCTACGCTACGAGGGCCTCCATGAATTACTATATAAATAATTTTCGTTAAAGTGCGGTCGGCAAATCGTGACCATATTGAATTTGAATTTTTAAAACTTATGCACATTGTTACCTCCTTATTATAAAAATCAAAAAGTACTCGACTTGTCCACCATATCGTACTTACTCTGATCAGAGCGAAGAGTTTCAAAAATTTTAAGTAACTGCAAAAAGCCAACGGCACGCGGTGTTCCCAGGCGGTCACCCATCCAAGTACTGACCGCGCCCGACGTTGCTTAACTTCGGTGATCGGACGAGAACCGGTGTGTTCAACGTGGTATGGACGTTGGCGACAGTACGAACGAATTGCTTATTTAATATGTACTATCATAGCTTTTATAATTAGATACTAAGTTAACACAAGATTGTTTCGATTGACAATGAACCACGCGGGAGTTGTCCATATACTGCTAAGAAGGCAATTTTAAATATTTATGTAAAAATATTAAAACAAAACAAAACATATTGGAGTATTGTTTTTAATTAATAAAATTAACCTAACATAGAAGACTTGTAGCGAGACAGCGTTTGAATGTAAACGAAATGGGATGGTTGTGGTCTTATTTTTGTCGTTATTTTTTCAGTTAATATTTGCTACGTTTTTGTTCAAATGGTGGTTCAAACGAAGTGTCTCCTTTTTCAAATTTATAAATATAATTATAAATTTATATAATTTGAAAAAGGAGACACTTGGTTCCCCACTAAAGAGACATTTCACGCTGACTGGCGGAAATCAGCGCCGCGCTTTGTCAATTTTCGTAATTTGAATATAATCTAGAAAGATTCCTCTAAGTGTGAATCGACCCACAACCATCCCATACAGTTTACATTCAAACGCTGTCTCACTAGGTTCCTTGATTTAATTTAATTTTTAATTGTAGTAAATTCAAAATCATTATAAAAACTATATTATACATAGTAAATATCACATAAGTAATTCGATTGTACTGTCGCCAACGTCCATACCACGTTGAACACACCGGTTCTCGTCCGATCACCGAAGTTAAGCAACGTCGGGCGCGGTCAGTACTTGGATGGGTGACCGCCTGGGAACACCGCGTGCCGTTGGCTTATTTTTGTTGCTATAATCTATAAAAAAATTGTTGATCACGATTTTTTTGTTGTGGTGGTGTGTTCATCGTGGTATGGACGTTGGCGACAATACACCAATTTACTCAACTGATATGTACTATGTATAATATATTTGTTTACTTCATTTTAAATTTTATATCTAACGTCATCCTATATGCATAAACCTTTTAAAAACATAGTTCTTCGATTTACTTTACTTTTTTATAAGTTAAAAAATAATAAGGTATATTGAAATAAAACATTTTTATTCTTTTATATATACTTTAATATCACAAGCTGTAATGTAACATATGGGCTTACAATAATGCATACGACCTTATATTAAGGTTTCCTACCTTAAGCATTTATTTTACGTTTCTTACAATAATTAATTATTTAAATACAAGTTTCATTTCTTTTCTGGGGTGGGGGTGCTTAACAATTTTTCTAGTTCTTTATTAACTAGTTTTAATTTCAGTGGCGCTATTATTATATATAGCGACATTCAAATCTTTTATTTTGTTTAATGGTTGTGTTTAATCATATTCTAATAAATGATAATAAATGACTCCAGTCGTGGCGCAGGGGCACAAAGTGTGACTGCAATATCGATTGGTTGTGGTTTCGATTCCCACTCGAGGAAATGTAATATTTATTTAAATTTATATATCCATTTCTTCACTCTGATGTCGAGGCAAAACACGTTGAGTTTCGCCACCCAACACGCAATGCCTTTAGAATTCGGCGGAAAGTGGGGAACGGAGTGTGATAGTACTAGGTTCCCTCGGCCTGTCCTGCTGAGTGCGGGATACAGCGTAAAGATTATATGTGAATAAAAAAAAACTCAATTTATATCAATAAAACAATGTTTATATTTTGGTTATATGTACGGCAAGTACTTAGTAAATTGGTTAAAAGTTTGACAATATACTCCCAAATTATATAAATTTTATTCGATGAAATATTTTCACTTAATGTACTAGAAATAATTACGATTACTAAATAATAATAATAATAGGTTATAATAATATATCAAAATAGTAACATTACTTACATTTAATAAATAGACATTAATATTTTAAATGAAACTATTTTAACCGGATTAATCGCGTATATTTGGTACTTTTATACACTTTTGGAAACCCGACGTTTCGAACACTTTGCAGTAGTCCGTGGTCACGGGTAGACTGAGGTGGCATTCGTCTGTCAGTTGACATAATTATTATATCAAACTACCGCCAACGATTTCTTAATTGCCTCGCGTACTGCCCTGGATTCCTGCAGAATGAGCTGATAGTATCTTGCCCTCTGGTATGGTGGGTTTGAGACTTCAATGATTTTATGAGTGGGTCCCAGGTGGTAGAAAGTTTCCAGCCATCCTCTCTATTGAAATTAGGATGTTTTTGTATTTCAATAGCCTCGCGGATCATTCTAGGAATGTATCTGTTTTCCTTAGCGAGGATTTGGGGTTTATCAAACCTAATGTAGTGGCTGGGTTTATCCACAGTATGCTCACACACAGCTGACTTCGATACATGCCCATTCTTGATATCAGAGATGTGTTCTTTCACCCTAACACCGATGCTTCTCTTTGTTTGACCGATGTATGATAAGCCACAGTCACAGTCTAGTTTGTATACACCTGCACTCTGTAAAGGAATATTACTTTTTACTGGTCTCAAGAATTGGCTCACTTTCTTGTTAGGCTTGAATATGGTTTTTATGGAAGCTCTTCTTAAGATGTTGCCAATCCTGTCTGTAACCCCCTTCACATATGGAAGAAATGCTGGCTGTCTCTCTACTGTGGGTGGCTTGTTGGTCTTCTGACAACGCTGGCGGGGAACTGGCAGCTTGTTCTGATGAAGGCTATTCTTCACCTGGCGAAGCTCGTCCCCTAGGTGTTCAGCGTCGCAGAGGTGGTGGGCTCTCTGAAACAAAGATTTGCCAACGGTAGATAACTGTGTAGGGTGATGGTGAGATTCACCATTGAGGTATCTATTGGTGTGCGTGGGTTTCCTATATACTGTGTGGCCTATTGTGCCATTGGGATTTCTTATGACTAAAACATCAAGAAAAGCTAGGGAATTATTTGCCTGTAATTCTATTGTAAATTTAATATTGTCATTAATAGAATTGAGGTGGTTTAGGAATATATAAATACTGTCCGTAGGTAAAATGGTAAAAGTGTCATCTACGTACCGCTTATATATCCTAGGTAGACAGGGTGCAGAGCTAAGAGCCATCTCCTCAAAGTCCTCCATGTATATATCTGCTATTACCGGGGACACGGGCGAACCCATAGCAATGCCATCTATTTGTAAATAGAATTCTTGATTGAACATAAGGTATCCAGATGTGAGGCAATGTTCTAAAAGTTCAAGATATTCTATAGGCATATTGTTATCCTCTAGCTTCCTCTTGACAATCTTGATGCAGTCCTTGACGGGAATACTGGTGAACAGCGACTGGACATCAAAACTGACCATGGTTTCATTGTTAGCTAACTTAAGATCTTTCAGTCCGCTAACAAAATGGTAAGAGTCCCTGACATAAGATGTTGTGTGGCCACGCAGTGGAGAAAGTACTTTGGCGACATGTTGAGCCAGTTTATACGTCGGCGTATCGATTTGGCTGACTATTGGTCGAAAAGGTACATCTTTTTTGTGTATTTTTGGTAACCCATACAACTTTGGAGGTTTTACACAGCTAGGCACGAGAGATTTAATGTCAAGATGTAATGTTTTCGCGTGTTTTTTGATCAAATCGGATGTATTTTTAAGTATTTTTGTTGTAGGGTCTTTATCAACAATTTTATAAGTTTTTTGATCCGATAGCAATATTGACATTTTTTGTATATACTCGTCGGTGTCTAGTATAACCGTCGCGTTACCTTTATCGGCTTTGAGGACTGTTATATCCTCGTTTTTTCGTAGTTTACTAAGAGCTCGAGATTCATCACGAGAAAGATTTGATTTAGGTGGTTTACTACGGCGCAGTAAAGATGATATATCTTGGCGAATAACTTCAGAATCTTCCTTCAAAATCTGGTTTTTATATAAACAGTCCTCAACGTTAGTTATTATTTCCTCGATAGGTATTTTTCTAGGCGCCGGCGCAAAGTTAAAACCTTTATTTAGTACTTCAATAGTCGAATCATCTAAAGTTTGTTTTGACAGATTGACAACTGACGTTTGTGTTGTCTGTGTAGAGGTTACGGCGTTACCATAGACATTTTTCCGTTCGGATTTTAATTCGAGATTATGGTACTTTCGAATTTGTCTAATTTTATATTGATTATATTTATTTTGCGCGCGTTTATTAGTAAATTCTACACATTGATGGAAATCTGTCTTAGAAAAACACGTCTCGATATCATTGCTTAAGGCTTTTATTTGTTCGTCGAAACGATTTAAATCATAACGGTGTTCTTTAATGAGTTGACATAATAATTTTTTACTTGCCTGATTGAGTATCTTTTTGCAATATTTTATGTCTTTTTTCGGCGCGATTTGTACACAAGTTGGTATGAGATTATTATCACGGCACCTTTTTAAGAAATTAATCGATGTTAAATATCTTGCACGTTTTGTTTTTAGATACTCAAATCGACGTATTTTATTCGCGTTTTCCAGTCCGTACTGGTTCACATAATAAGTTCTTTGATTTTCACGATTATTACACATTTTAAATGAAACTATTTTAACCGGATTAATCGCGTATATTTGGTACTTTTATACATTTTTGGAAACCCGACGTTTCGAACACTTTGCAGTAGTCCGTGGTCACGGGTAGACTGAGGTGGCATTCGTCTGTCAGTTGACATAATTATTATATCAAACTACCGCCAACGATTTCTTAATTGCCTCGCGTACTGCCCTGGATTCCTGCAGAATGAGCTGATAGTATCTTGCCCTCTGGTATGGTGGGTTTGAGACTTCAATGATTTTATGAGTGGGTCCCAGGTGGTAGAAAGTTTCCAGCCATCCTCTCTATTGAAATTAGGATGTTTTTGTATTTCAATAGCCTCGCGGATCATTCTAGGAATGTATCTGTTTTCCTTAGCGAGGATTTGGGGTTTATCAAACCTAATGTAGTGGCTGGGTTTATCCACAGTATGCTCACACACAGCTGACTTCGATACATGCCCATTCTTGATATCAGAGATGTGTTCTTTCACCCTAACACCGATGCTTCTCTTTGTTTGACCGATGTATGATAAGCCACAGTCACAGTCTAGTTTGTATACACCTGCACTCTGTAAAGGAATATTACTTTTTACTGGTCTCAAGAATTGGCTCACTTTCTTGTTAGGCTTGAATATGGTTTTTATGGAAGCTCTTCTTAAGATGTTGCCAATCCTGTCTGTAACCCCCTTCACATATGGAAGAAATGCTGGCTGTCTCTCTACTGTGGGTGGCTTGTTGGTCTTCTGACAACGCTGGCGGGGAACTGGCAGCTTGTTCTGATGAAGGCTATTCTTCACCTGGCGAAGCTCGTCCCCTAGGTGTTCAGCGTCGCAGAGGTGGTGGGCTCTCTGAAACAAAGATTTGCCAACGGTAGATAACTGTGTAGGGTGATGGTGAGATTCACCATTGAGGTATCTATTGGTGTGCGTGGGTTTCCTATATACTGTGTGGCCTATTGTGCCATTGGGATTTCTTATGACTAAAACATCAAGAAAAGCTAGGGAATTATTTGCCTGTAATTCTATTGTAAATTTAATATTGTCATTAATAGAATTGAGGTGGTTTAGGAATATATAAATACTGTCCGTAGGTAAAATGGTAAAAGTGTCATCTACGTACCGCTTATATATCCTAGGTAGACAGGGTGCAGAGCTAAGAGCCATCTCCTCAAAGTCCTCCATGTATATATCTGCTATTACCGGGGACACGGGCGAACCCATAGCAATGCCATCTATTTGTAAATAGAATTCTTGATTGAACATAAGGTATCCAGATGTGAGGCAATGTTCTAAAAGTTCAAGATATTCTATAGGCATATTGTTATCCTCTAGCTTCCTCTTGACAATCTTGATGCAGTCCTTGACGGGAATACTGGTGAACAGCGACTGGACATCAAAACTGACCATGGTTTCATTGTTAGCTAACTTAAGATCTTTCAGTCCGCTAACAAAATGGTAAGAGTCCCTGACATAAGATGTTGTGTGGCCACGCAGTGGAGAAAGTACTTTGGCGACATGTTGAGCCAGTTTATACGTCGGCGTATCGATTTGGCTGACTATTGGTCGAAAAGGTACATCTTTTTTGTGTATTTTTGGTAACCCATACAACTTTGGAGGTTTTACACAGCTAGGCACGAGAGATTTAATGTCAAGATGTAATGTTTTCGCGTGTTTTTTGATCAAATCGGATGTATTTTTAAGTATTTTTGTTGTAGGGTCTTTATCAACAATTTTATAAGTTTTTTGATCCGATAGCAATATTGACATTTTTTTGTATATACTCGTCGGTGTCTAGTATAACCAATGGCACAATAGGCCACACAGTATATAGGAAACCCACGCACACCAATAGATACCTCAATGGTGAATCTCACCATCACCCTACACAGTTATCTACCGTTGGCAAATCTTTGTTTCAGAGAGCCCACCACCTCTGCGACGCTGAACACCTAGGGGACGAGCTTCGCCAGGTGAAGAATAGCCTTCATCAGAACAAGCTGCCAGTTCCCCGCCAGCGTTGTCAGAAGACCAACAAGCCACCCACAGTAGAGAGACAGCCAGCATTTCTTCCATATGTGAAGGGGGTTACAGACAGGATTGGCAACATCTTAAGAAGAGCTTCCATAAAAACCATATTCAAGCCTAACAAGAAAGTGAGCCAATTCTTGAGACCAGTAAAAAGTA
This sequence comes from Heliconius himera, assembly GCA_021202915.1. Lineage (NCBI taxonomy): Eukaryota > Metazoa > Arthropoda > Insecta > Lepidoptera > Nymphalidae > Heliconius > Heliconius himera. The sequence continues at coordinate 769,193 of JAJHJA010000700.1, forward strand.
ATATTCCTTTACAGAGTGCAGGTGTATACAAACTAGACTGTGACTGTGGCTTATCATACATCGGTCAAACAAAGAGAAGCATCGGTGTTAGGGTGAAAGAACACATCTCTGATATCAAGAATGGGCATGTATCGAAGTCAGCTGTGTGTGAGCATACTGTGGATAAACCCAGCCACTACATTAGGTTTGATAAACCCCAAATCCTCGCTAAGGAAAACAGATACATTCCTAGAATGATCCGCGAGGCTATTGAAATACAAAAACATCCTAATTTCAATAGAGAGGATGGCTGGAAACTTTCTACCACCTGGGACCCACTCATAAAATCATTGAAGTCTCAAACCCACCATACCAGAGGGCAAGATACTATCAGCTCATTCTGCAGGAATCCAGGGCAGTACGCGAGGCAATTAAGAAATCGTTGGCGGTAGTTTGATATAATAATTATGTCAACTGACAGACGAATGCCACCTCAGTCTACCCGTGACCACGGACTACTGCAAAGTGTTCGAAACGTCGGGTTTCCAAAAATGTATAAAAGTACCAAATATACGCGATTAATCCGGTTAAAATAGTTTCATTTAAAATGTGTAATAATCGTGAAAATCAAAGAACTTAAGACATTAATATTCTTTAAATATTTATTTTTTATTTGACAATTGTTCTAAAAGGGCCATTATTTTGGCGTGTTTGTTGGACTCACGTGTAGGACATTTGTTTTGAACGAAAAATAATGCGCTCTCGTCCTTCTGTTCGAACGCTACTTGAGCTGCTTCCTCGTAGAATCTGTAACATTATATATAATCAATAACATTTATGTTTTTTACGTTTTAAAAAATATAGCTTATTCAAAATTTCTTATTCAAATTAGTTTCAAATAATTATTATACTTATATATTTTATTTTTTTTGTTTTGTATGTATATATATATTGCGGCGTTGAGCTCTGCCACTCAACACGCAATGCCTCCAGAATTCGGAAGAAAGTGGGGAACGGAGTGTCTTAACACTAGGTTCCCTCTGCCTACTCTGCTATGTGCGGGATACAGCGTGAAGCAGATTTTGATTTTTTTGATGTAAATATAAATTAGGGATTATTTTTCGAATTTATGAACTGTAAGTACTTTCTACTATAAGTACTTTAACTACTTTCCAATTTAAGACTTTTGCGACTCCGCAAGGAAAAAATCATTTTTCAGTAAGTGTAAAATATCTCTTCATTCAACTTACAAAGGAAACGGAATACTTACTCAGCTTTCACATAATATTTAACTTTAATATCGTCTCTACATTTCGGTAAGTATTTCAATGCCTCATCATTTTTGCCATATTTCAAGCAAGCATCTACAAATGGCTCGTAACCGACAGGCGACTTCTTAGATTTAGAGAAACGCTCTAATTCGTCCCAATCGTCCTTTTCGGCTAGAGTTAGTATCCGGAGCCACCAGTAAAAAAATATATAATTAAAGTAAGAATTCGTAGTTACTAAAAATTCTAATTTATTATACAGGATGGAAGAGGCAGCGCTCCTTTTACGGAAACAGCATAGGGGCCGTTCAAGTATTACGTAAGCACTGTAGGGGGAGCGGGAGGTCTTGGGTTTGCTTATTTTTGATGACATGGGGAGTGGGGGTCTAGCTAGTAATTACGTAAGCAGAAGTTATTTATTTTTTTATTAATATTGTGGCTATATTTGGTAGACGTATGTATGTAAGACGATATAACTATGAGTTTATTATATTATATTTATAGTTGTAATATAATATATAAGTTTATTATATCTATTTAGCAGGAATGGCACATTGTCAAGAGTCTAAATTTCAAATTTTATAAAAATCTGTGGCGATTTAAGGATTTTTCCATACAAACTTTCAATCTCTTATTTGCACCCTTAATGAAATATTTTTAAGAGTCTGAAATTAAAGTTTTATAAAAATCGGTGCTGATTTCATTTTTTTTCCATACAAACTTCCAACTCCTATTTCATCCCTTTAGGGTTAAAATTTTTCAAATTCCCTTCTTAGTGGATTTCCAGAATTCGAAAATATAGATCTGTCCAAATTTCACGTTTCTACTATCAACGGTTACGGATGTGCGTGCGTCTTACCTCAGTCAGTGGGAACATGTCCTTTTATATATGTAGATATAAATAAAATATCAATAAAAATACCTTTAAAAAAAATTATATGCCAATGTTTACGTAAGCATTGGGGGAGGGGGTAAGAGGATTACTTATTTTTGATGAAATAGGGGAGGGGGGGGTCAATAATTGCAAAAAAACTGCTTACGTAATACTTGAACGGCCCCATATAGGATAAATATTTCAAACCTATACCTAAAGAAATTAATCAAGATGCCTCAACGGTTTGGACGTAGGATTTTTTTATCATTTCACGATTTTTATCAATACCTGTATTTCGTGTGACGCGATTACGTATAGACCCCAATAACATAAACACTTACTACTACAAAAATACTACTAAAGGTTAAACAACTTTGAACTTTATCGCCAATACTTACGACTCGATTTTGGCATGAGCCGTGTGCGGCGGTGTTCCTTTGATAGGTTTATGTATGCGTGCGTCGTCCTTACAAATGGCGTTTTATTTACAATACAATTTTATTATTTATTTTGTTAGAAAAATTAACTTTTTTATTTTTGGAAATTTATTTTTTTCTGATTTATATTAGGTTTTTATAGAGTAGTTAAAACTGTGGTTTCATTTAAAGTGGTGCTTACACTTCCACCCTGTATAATAAAAAAATGTTTATTACAACACTGCAACGTCTTCGTATGCAACACAACCATAGATTATTAGTCTGTCAAAGTTAAATTTCAATGTTATTACTGTTGAGCTTTTAAATAAATGTTTAAAACTGTTCTGGCGTCAAAAAAATAATCTTTTCAGGAAATGTATAACAAAAAACAAACAAAAAGAAATGTCAATAAATGTACCTTCTATCAGGCATTTTGTATTCAGATCGTAGTTTGTCAGCTAGTTTAATTTCGCCCTGTTCTAGAAGCTTCTTCACCGTGTCGTGTAGAGAGAGACCCACGAAACTTTCCCCGTATGTCTCTTGCAAGCTCGATTGTTGCTTGCAAAGCTTGCGGGCTTCCTCGCACATTGATACACCTAGAAAACAATGAAGGAATGAAACTCGATTCAGAATTCAAGAGCTTCACGCTGTATCCCGCACACAGCAGAGTAGGCAGAGGGAACCTAGTGTTAAGGGAGGAACCTAATGTAAACACCGTTCCCCACTTTCTGCCGAATTCTGGAGGCATTGCGTGTTGAGTGGCAGAATTCAACGCCACGCTATGCCTCGACACCAGAGCGAAGAAATGGAAATATAAATTTAAGTAAATATTTCATCTCCTCGAGTGGGGATCGAACCCACTACCAGTCGGTTTTACGGCCTCATTTTTTGAATTCAGGATCAAAAATTAATTTTAATATTTACTTAAAATATGCGGGGTAAAATATCGTTAAGCAATAAAGCTTTTATAATTAATATATCTCACATTATTCTAAATAAGTAACTTTCTTCTAAAGTAATTTTAATTTGACGACACCCAGCCTCACATTTTGTCTTGTAGTATATTTTACATGATTTAACTATTTAATATAATCAAGGTCGTCGTGTACAAGAGTAACGCGATGGTTGTGGGTTCGATCCTCATTAGGGAATGCCCACGAGGGAATTAATTATTATTTCTTAATATTTTCATTACTTCGCTCTAGCACCAAGGCAAAATCCCGGCCTGGAGTTCCGCTACTGCCTCGAAAATTTCTGCGGAAAGTTCGGAACGGAGTGTCTTAACATTAGGTTTTCCTCTGCCTACCCTGTTGTATACGGAATACAACGTGAAGCTCATTTCATTTTTTTCCCCTCAATGTGCTTACCCAAATCGTTTTTCCCTTTCTTATAGCACTCTCTGGCAGATATAAGTGAGGCCTCCACACTCCCCGGGTTGGTTTGGTCGATGGCGTCCCTTATGTGTGTGGCCGCCTGTCCCGTGAACTCGTCCTCTTGTACGTAAACTTTACGTAACGCTTCACGGTTGTGAGACGCACAGTACTTTATGTAGAGGGAATGTGCGAGTGGGAAACTTCTTATTGTTAGCTGGAATTTAGATTCCTTAGTTAATATAATAATTATAATAATAAACCCGCAGGGCAGCTTGTGGCGAGCTGTTGGGGAGTGGCGACCCCACGGACCTGAGTCCTCCGGAGGGGAATTGTAATCTATCCCCCGCCTCTGGCTTGCCTTTATTGGCCGGCAGAGTGGAGCGCAAGAGCTATGTGCTCGAAAGGGTGGAAGTGCTCAATCTGCGTAATAGCGGGGAAACCCGCTCACGAGCTCCTCGGGATGGTGAAACCGGTGCACACCTCTCTACACCCTTAGCCGACCACGCCGATGTTGCGCCCAAGGCACTACGCCGCTTTGTGGGGGCCCATCTAGTGGGAGGCGAGTCACCGTCCGCCAACCATTCAATTTGAGACTATTGTAAAGGCGGACGTCTGTTAGTCTCACTCAATAGCCCAGTAGCAGTCCATCCAAATTCCATTCCATAGTCCTAGTTTAGATTTCCACATTTTCCATAGTTCCTACGCATTAACCGGCGACCATCTCTGGGCAATTACCTGTGGTTACCCAGAGATGGATCCCGGCTATTGCGTCACAGTAAAACATTTTTATATTCTCTAAGGGGCCTCTACGTGTTGGACCTGTGTCCCCACGCAAGCCTTCCAAAGGACCGGGTTCTTTTGAACCCGTGAATTCTAAACGAGAAACATAATAATAATAATAATATACTTTATTGAAGTGACCAGCGACTATAATATTTATCTTTTAACTATACATATAATCAAAATACCATTTTTATTACGCATTACTTAATACAAAATCTGAAATTTAAAATGATTTTTCAAATACAAATGTGTTGCTATTATTTATAATTTCTTATACTAAAATATAATTATATTACCTCGAACTCATGTTTTCCCATTTTTTCCTTTAAATGTAACAACACAGTGTAAACGAGATCTGTGTCCACTCCACTCCACTTGCGGTTGCCTTTAACAGAGCTGTTTGTCCTTCACCAAGCGTTAATAACAATGGAACTTGTAATTTGCTGTGAGTTTCATATTCTAAAATCTGTAATTATAAAGTTATTAAAGTTATATTTATTTTGATTTTATTATGGAGAGCATAAGGCAAACGAGCGCACGGGACAGCTGGTGGTAAGTGATCACCACCGTCCACGACCCTGTGCAATACCAGAGGATCTATAGGTTAAAATGGAGCTAACTGCGTTTTTCGAAGGTACACGGCGTTTGTCTTATCTAAAGCGCAGGAATGTATCTCTTCCCAGAATTTGACGGGTAGCTTGAGTATATGAACTCAGGAAGGGCTTCCCTGGCACCGGAGGTGCTGATATCTTTCTTGAGTAAAATGTCTCTAAGTGTCACTATCGTTTTCTGGGAAGGAGTTGGGTATGGGCACCTGGCCCCAGCATTACCTAATGCGAAACGATTAATATCTTAAAGATTAAATTAACAATTTAAAAATTTGATAAAACACGTTTATTTAATCAGAACATATTAATAAGACCAATTAAGTCAAAGGTTCCATCAACCATCTTCCAATGCCATCATCACAGCTGTTCGATGGTACCATAATATTTTGCTGGCAAAAGAAAATGCCAACACAATATTATCGTACCACATATTATTGACAAGTTTCATAACAATGCTGTAAAACTGCTGTAAATAGCGTGTAATTCAGATTCTTAAATTACATAATTACAGCTTGATCTAATATTAAAAAGTAGACCCTATTAAAAAGTAGATCGTTCTAACAAAGTTACAGTGAATATATAATTTTGAATCGAATACGATGATAAAAAAATTCGTGATCCACAATTTTTTTATAGAATATAGCAGCAAAAAAGCCAACGGCACGCGGTGTTCCCAGGCGGTCACCCATCCAAGTACTGACCGCGCCCGACGTTGCTTAACTTCGGTGATCGGACGAGAACCGGTGTGTTCAACGTGGTATGGACGTTGGCGACAAGGTAAATGAATTACTACAATTAAAATTGAACCTATTGCGACTGCGTTTGAATGTAAATCTTTCTAGATTATATTCAAATTACGAAAGTTGACAAAGCGCGGCGCTGATTTCCGCCAGTTAGCGTGAAATGTCTCTTTAATAGGGAACGAAGTGTCTCCTTCTTCAAATTATATAAATTTATAATTATATTTATAAATTTGAAAAAGGAGACACAGACAGTGTCTCCTTTTTCAAATTATATAAATTTATAATTATATTTATACATTTGAAAAAGGAGACACTTCGTTTGAACTACCATTTGGATAAAAAAACGTAGCAAATGTAAACTGAAAAAATTATATATAATTTAAAAACTACGAGTGTAGACAGACCACAACCATCCCACCTCTTTTACATTCAAACGCTGTCTCGCTACAAGTCCCTCTATGTTAGGTTAAATTTAATAATTAAAAACAACACATGGTTTGTTTTAATATCTCTATATATAATAAGACAGTAAAAATATTTTGTCTGTACATTTAGTAATTTTGACTGAAATGGATAGAGGGATACTTAAAAAGACTAATAGAAAGCAAAAAGATTTTTTTTGAATTTCTTGTCTGTCTGTCTGTCTGTCTGTCTGTCGACATATTGTTGTCCGCATTTTTCTCTGAAACTACTGAACCGATTTACTTGAAAATTTCACCAATTGCTTTGTTTTAACTCAATTTAGGTTCTAAAGTTTGGTTCATCAAAATCGGTTCAATAAAAAAAAAGTTATCGTCATTTGAATGAACTCAAGGCATTAGCTTGCCAGCGAATGTTATATAGAAATCGCGCTGGTATGACCCTGGCTAAAGAATGACATTCGAAACGTCTTGATTATATGACTGTTGATAAAAATATATATTTTTGAAGCACTATTATACAATATTTTTTACAATAAAGTAAACAAGGTCAGTCGTGGCGCAGCGGCAAGAAGTGTGACTATAAAACCAGCTGGTTGTGGGTTCGATCCCCACTCGAGGAGATGAAATATTAACTTAAATTTATATTTCCATTTCTTCGTTCTGGTGGCGAGGTGAAGCGCGGCGTTGAGTTCTGCCACTCAACAAGCAATGCCTCCAGAATTCGGCAGAAAGTGGGGCACGGAGTGTCTTAACACTAGGTTCCCTCTGCCTACCCTGCTATGTGCGGGATACAGCGTGAAGCTGATTTATTTATTTTAAGTAAACAAAATTGAATTGTTAGTAGAGATTACCTTCATAAATCGTAACAGTAAAGTTTAAATCGTAATTAATTCAACACAGAGATAAAGAACCATTTGATCTTCAAAGAAATATCAAGTAAATACATAGATTTTTTGTTTCGTTCGTTCGTTTGAAATAAATCTATATAAAAATGCCTAAAAACATCCTTTCTACGTGTACTCTGTAATAACAACATATTTATCAATTATTCATTTATCTAATAATATGCAAACAGGAGTTAATATGCAAACATTACAGTTATTTTACAAAGAATATTATGAACCCTTAACCAAATTAATAATTTTACATTTAAGACTGTTTCTGAAGCAGTACAATTATTAAGTGACATCAGCACATTTAACAGAGCTTTAAAAAACATAACATAGGTAAAAAGAACGTAATGTTACAAATATATATATATATATATATATATATATATATATATATATATATATATATATATATATATATATATATATATATATATATATATATATATATGTATATATGTATATATATAATAAATAATTAGCTTTATGTATATGAGGTGTGACTGCAAAACCGACTGGTTGTGGGTTCGATCCCCACTCGAGGAGATGAAATATTTACTTAAATTTATATTTCCATTTCTTCGCTCTGATGTCGAGGTTAAGCGCGGCGTTGAGTTCTGCCACTCAACACGCAATGCCTCCAGAATTCGGCAAAAAGTGAGGAACGGAGTGTCTTAACACTAGGTTCCCTCTGCCTACCTTGCTGTGTGCGGGATACAGCGTGAAGCTGATTAATTAATTTATTTTATTTTATTATAGTTGTCAATCAATTCTGCTTAAATCAATAATCATGTATTTTAAGCGGGCGAAGCCGTGGGCGGGCCGCTAGTTTTTAAATAAATATTTAAAATTATCTTCTTAAAAGTATATGGACAACTCCCGCGTGGTTCATTATCAATCAAAACAATCTTGTGTTAACTTAGTAACTATACTCTATTTCATAGTCAATTTAAAATTATGTTAAAAGCTATGATAGTACATTTTAATTTAGTAATTCGTTTGTACTGTCGCCAACGTCCATACCACGTTGAACACACCGGTTCTCGTCCGATCACCGAAGTTAAGCAACGTCGGGCGCGGTCAGTACTTGGATGGGTGACCGCCTGGGAACACCGCGTGCCGTTGGCTTTTTTACTGCTATATTCTATAAAAAAATTGTGGATCACGATTTTTTTGTTGTAGTGGTGTGTTCATCGTGGTATTGACGTTGGCGACAATACAACAATTTATTTAACTAATATGTACTATATATAATATATTTATTTACTTTATTTTAAATTTTATATCTAACGTCACCTATATCAGTGATTCTCAACTACCGTGCCGCGGCACTTTTGTGTGCCGCCAAATTTCAAAAGTGTGCCGCCAAATTTTGCAAATATATAATAATGTTAATATAATTAAATTGTATCATTTAAAAAAATATATTATTCGTATATTTAAAATTTTTGTCTACTATTTATGTAGTGTGTTGTAGTAAATAATTTCTCTTTGTGTGCCGCCAAATTTTGAAATCGTTAAATATGTGCCGCAACAAAAAAAAGGTTGAGAATCACTGCCCTATATGCATAAACCTTTTAAAAACATAGTTCTTCTTTTTTTACATTTTAATAAGTTAAAAAGGAATAAGGTATATTGAAATAAAACATTTTTATTTTTTTGTATATACTTTAATATCACAAGCTGTAATGTAACATATGGGCTTACAACAATGCATACGGCCTTATATTAAGGTTACCTACCTTAAGCCTTATTTTACGTTTCTTACAATAATTAACTATTTAAATATGAGTTTCATTTTTTTCTGGGGTGGGGGTGCTTAACAAATTTGTTAATTTAGGTGGCGCTATTATTATATATAGCGACATTCAAATCTTTTATTTTGTTTAATCATATTTTAATAAATGATAATAAATAACTCCAGTCCTGGCGCAGGGGCACAAAGTGTGACTGTAAAATCGACTGATTGTGGGTTCGATCCCCACTAGAGGAAATTAAATATTTATTTAAATTTATATTTCCCTTTCTTCGCTCTGGTGTGGAGCCAAAACGCGATACAAAGTTCCGCCACTCAACATGCAATGTCTATAGAATTCGGGTAAAGTGGGGAACGGAGTGTGATAATACTATGTTCCTCTGTCTACCCTACTGAGCCCGGGATACAGCGTGAAGATAAAATTTTAATGTTATCTTAAAAAAAAACTTAATTTATATCAATAAAACAATGTTTATATTTTGGTAATATGTAGAGCAATTAATTAGTAAATTATTTAAAAGTTTGACAATATACTCCCAAATTATACAAATTTTATTCGATTAAATATTTTCACTTAATGTACTAGTAATAATTACAATTACTAAATAATAATAGGTTATAATAATATATCAAAATAGTACTACATTACTTACAGTTAATAAATAGACATTAATATTCTTTAAATATTTATTTTTTATTTGACAATTGTTCTAAAAGGGCCATTATTTTGGCGTGTTTGTTGGATTCACGTGTAGGACATTTGTTTTGAACAAAAAATAATGCGCTCTCGTCCTTCTGTTCGAACGCTACTTGAGCTGCTTCCTCGTAGAATCTGTAACATTATATATAACATAATCAATTTGTTAAAAACATTAATGTTTTTGACGTTTTAAAAATTATATTAAATTAATGTAAAATTACTTATTCAAATTAGTTTCAAATAATTGTATATATATTTTATTTTTTTTGTTTTGAATGTATCTAAATATAAATTAGGGATTATTTTTCCAATTTATGAACTTTAAATAAAAAAAAAACCAAGACTTTTGCGACTTCACAAGGTAAAAACATAATAATTTTAAAAAATCTATAATTATAAGCAATAATTATTTTTCAGTAAGTGTAAAATATCTCTTCATTCCACTACAAAAGGAAACGAAATACTTACTCAGCTTTCACGTAATATTTAACTTTGATATCGTCTCTGCATTTCGGTAAGTATTTCAATGCCTCATCATTTTTGCCATACTTCAAGCAAGCATCTACAAATGGCTCGTAACCGACAGGGGATTTCTTAGATTTAGAGAAACGCTCTAATTCGTCCCAATCGTTCTTTTCGGCTAGAGTTAGTATCCGGAGCCACCAGTATCTAAGAAAAATGATTATGGAAATGAGAAATATCTATGAATATTCAACATTTTGACTGGTTGATATTTTTTATTAAGATATATTATATGTCTTATTCTCCACTTGTGATAAAAAAATAAATAAATAAATATAAACAATATAAAGCCAGACAAATTCGTAGTTACTAAAAATTCTAATTCATTATATAATAAAAAAATGTTTATTACAACACCGCAACGTCTTTGTATGCAACACAACCATTGAGATTGTCAAAGTTAAATTTCAATGTTATTACTGTTGAACTTTTTAAATAAATGTTTAAAACTGTACTGGCGTCAAAAAAATAACCTTTTCAGGATATGTATAAGAAACAAAAAAAATGTCAATAAATGTACCTTCTATCAGGCATTTTGTATTCAGATCGTAGTTTGTCAGCTAATTTAATTTCGCCCTGTTCTAGAAGCTTCTTCACGGTGTCGTGTAGAGAGAGACCCACGAAACTTTCCCCGTATGTCTCTTGCAAGCTCGACTGTTGTTTGCAAAGCTTGCGGGCTTCCTCGCATATTGATACACCTAGAAAACAATGAAGGAATGAACCTCAATTCAGAATTCAAGATAATTAGCTTCACGCTGTATCCCGCACACAGCAGGGTAAGCAGAGGGAACCTAGTGTTAAGACATACGTATCATCGTACATAAGAATAGGATAAATTTAAGTAAATATTTCATTTCCTCGAGTGGGGATCGAACCCACAACCAGTCGGTTTACAGTCACACTTTCTGCCGACGACTGGCGTCATTTTAGGAATTCAAGATCAAAAATTAATTTTATTACTTAAAATATGTGGGGTAAAATATCAAGCTAAACAATAAAGCTTTTATAATTAATATATCTCACATTATTCTAAATAAATCTCTTTCTTCCAAAGTAATTTTTATTTGACGACACCCAGCCTTACATTTTGTTATGTAGTATATTTTATTTACCTGATTTAATTATTTAACATAATCGAGGTCGTCGTGGACAAGAGTGTGACTGTAACGCGACGGTTGTGAGTTCGATTCCCACTCGAGGGAATGAATGATTATTTCTTAATAGTTTCATTTCTTCGCTCTAGCACCAAGGCAAAACCCCGGCGTTGAGTTCCACTACACAAAACGCAATGCCTCGAAAATTTCTTCGGACAGTTCGGAACGGAGTGTCTTAACACTGGGTTCCCTCTGCTTACTCTGCTGTGTAAGGGATACAGTGTAAAGCTGATTTAATCTTTTTTATTATTTTTTTCCCCTCAATGTGCTTACTCAAATCGTTTTTCCCTTTCTTATAGCACTCTCTGGCAGATATAAGTGAGGCCTCCACACTCCCCGGGTTGGTTTGGTCGATGGCGTCCCTTATGTGTGTGGCCGCCTGTCCCGTGAACTCGTCCTCTTGTACGTAAACTTTACGTAACGCTTCACGGTTGTGAGACGCACAGTACTTTATGTAGAGGGAATGTGCGAGTGGGAAACTTCTTATTGTTAGCTGGAATTTAGATTCCTTAGTTAATATAATAATTATAATAATAAACCCGCAGGGCAGCTTGTGGCGAGCTGTTGGGGAGTGGCGACCCCACGGACCTGAGTCCTCCGGAGGGGAATTGTAATCTATCCCCCGCCTCTGGCTTGCCTTTATTGGCAGGCAGAGTGGAGCGCAAGAGCTATGTGCTCGAAAGGGTGGAAGTGCTCAATCTGCGTAATAGCGGGGAAACCCGCTCACGAGCTCCTCGGGATGGTGAAACCGGTGCACACCTCTCTACACCCTTAGCCGACCACGCCGATGTTGCGCCCAAGGCACTACGCCGCTTTGTGGGGGCCCATCTAGTGGGAGGCGAGTCATCGTCCGCCAACCATTCAATTTGAGACTATTGTAAAGGCGGACGTCTGTTAGTCTCACTCAATAGCCCAGTAGCAGTCCATCCAAATTCCATTCCATAGTCCTAGTTTAGATTTCCACATTTTCCATAGTTCCTACGCATTAACCGGCGACCATCTCTGGGCAATTACCTGTGGTTACCCAGAGATGGATCCCGGCTATTGCGTCACAGTAAAACATTTTTATATTCTCTAAGGGGCCTCTACGTGTTGGACCTGTGTCCCCACGCAAGCCTTCCAAAGGACCGGGTTCTTTTGAACCCGTGAATTCTAAACGAGAAACATAATAATAATAATAATATACTTTATTGAAGTGACCAGCGACTATAATATTTATCTTTTAACTATACATATAATCAAAATACCATTTTTATTACGCATTACTTAATACAAAATCTGAAATTTAAAATGATTTTTCAAATAAAAATGTGTTGCTATTATTTATAATTTCTTATACTAAAATATAATTATATTACCTCGAACTCATGTTTTCCCATTTTTTCCTTTAAATGTAACAACACAGTGTAAACGAGATCTGTGTCTCCACTTGCGGTTGCCTTTAACAGAGCTGTTTGTCCTTCACCAAGCGTTAATAACAATGGAACTTGTAATTTGCTGTGAGTTTCATATTCTAAAATCTGTAATTATAAAGTTATTAAAGTTATATTTATTTTGATTTTATTATGGAGAGCATAAGGCAAACGAGCGCACGGGACAGCTGGTGGTAAGTGATCACCACCGTCCACGACCCTGTGCAATACCAGAGGATCTATAGGTTAACATGGAGCTAACTGCGTTTTTCGAAGGTACACGGCGTTTGTCTTATCTAAAGCGAAGGAATGTATCTCTTCCCAGAATTTGACGGGTAGCTTGAGTATATGAACTCAGGAAGGGCTTCCCTGGCACCGGAGGTGCTGATATCTTTCTTGAGTAAAATGTCTCTAAGTGTCACTATCGTTTTCTGGGAAGGAGTTGGGTATGGGCACCTGGCCCCAGCATTACCTAATGCGAAACGATTAATATCTTAAAGATTAAATTAACAATTTAAAAATTTGATAAAACACGTTTATTTAATCAGAACATATTAATAAGACCAATTAAGTCAAAGGTTCCATCAACCATCTTCCAATGCCATCATCACAGCTGTTCGATGGTACCATAATATTTTGCTGGCAAAAGAAAATGCCAACACAATATTATCGTACCACATATTATTGACAAGTTTCATAACAATGCTGTAAAACTGCTGTAAATAGCGTGTAATTCAGATTCTTAAATTACATAATACAGCTTGATCTAATATTAAGAAGTAGACCCTATTAAAAAGTAGATCGTTCTAACAAAGTTACAGTGAATATATAATTTTGAATCGAATACGATGATAAAAAAAATCGTGATCCACAATTTTTTTATAGAATATAGCAGCAAAAAAGCCAACGGCACGCGGTGTTCCCAGGCGGTCACCCATCCAAGTACTGACCGCGCCCGACGTTGCTTAACTTCGGTGATCGGACGAGAACCGGTGTGTTCAACGTGGTATGGACGTTGGCGACAAGGTAAATGAATTACTACAATTAAAATTGAATCTATTGCGACTGCGTTTGAATGTAAATCTTTCTAGATTATATTCAAATTACGAAAGTTGACAAAGCGCGGCGCTGATTTCCGCCAGTTAGCGTGAAATGTCTCTTTAATAGGGAACGAAGTGTCTCCTTCTTCAAATTATATAAATTTATAATTATATTTATAAATTTGAAAAAGGAGACACAGACAGTGTCTCCTTTTTCAAATTATATAAATTTATAATTATATTTATACATTTGAAAAAGGAGACACTTCGTTTGAACTACCATTTGGATAAAAAAACGTAGCAAATGTAAACTGAAAAAATTATATATAATTTAAAAACTACGAGTGTAGACAGACCACAACCATCCCACCTCTTTTACATTAAAACGCTGTCTCGCTACAAGTCCCTCTATGTTAGGTTAAATTTAATAATTAAAAACAACACATGTTTTGTTTTAATATTTTTAAATAAATATTTAAAATTATCTTCTTAAAAGTATATGGACAACTCCCGCGTGGTTCATTATCAATCAAAACAATCTTGTGTTAACTTAGTAACTATACTCTATTTCATAGTCAATTTAAAATTATGTTAAAAGCTATGATAGTACATATTAATTTAGTAATTCGTTTGTACTGTCGCCAACGTCCATACCACGTTGAACACACCGGTTCTCGTCCGATCACCGAAGTTAAGCAACGTCGGGCGCGGTCAGTACTTGGATGGGTGACCGCCTGGGAACACCGCGTGCCGTTGGCTTTTTTACTGCTATATTCTATAAAAAAATTGTGGATCACGATTTTTTTGTTGTAGTGGTGTGTTCATCGTGGTATTGACGTTGGCGACAATACAACAATTTATTTAACTAATATGTACTATATATAATATATTTATTTACTTTATTTTAAATTTTATATCTAACGTCACCTATATCAGTGATTCTCAACCACCGTGCCGCGGCACTTTTGTGTGCCGCCAAATTTCAAAAGTGTGCCGCCAAATTTTGCAAATATATAATAATGTTAATATAATTAAATTATATCATTTAAAAAAATATATTATTCGTATATTTAAAATTTTTGTCTACTATTTATGTAGTGTGTTGTAGTAAATAATTTCTCTTTGTGTGCCGCCAAATTTTGAAATCGTTAAATATGTGCCGCAACAAAAAAAAGGTTGAGAATCACTGCCCTATATGCATAAACCTTTTAAAAACATAGTTCTTCTTTTTTACATTTTAATAAGTTAAAAAGGAATAAGGTATATTGAAATAAAACATTTTTATTTTTTTGTATATACTTTAATATCACAAGCTGTAATGTAACATATGGGCTTACAACAATGCATACGGCCTTATATTAAGGTTACCTACCTTAAGCCTTATTTTACGTTTCTTACAATAATTAACTATTTAAATATGAGTTTCATTTTTTTCTGGGGTGGGGGTGCTTAACAAATTTGTTAATTTAGGTGGCGCTATTATTATATATAGCGACATTCAAATCTTTTATTTTGTTTAATCATATTTTAATAAATGATAATAAATGACTCCAGTCGTGGCGCAGGGGCACAAAGTGTGACTGTAAAATCGACTGGTTGTGGGTTCGATCCCCACTAGAGGAAATTAAATATTTATTTAAATTTATATTTCCCTTTCTTCGCTCTGGTGTGGAGCCAAAACGCGATACAGAGTTCCGCCACTCAACATGCAATGTCTATAGAATTCGGGTAAAGTGGGGAACGGAGTGTGATAATACTATGTTCCTCTGTCTACCCTACTGAGCCCGGGATACAGCGTGAAGATAAAATTTTAATGTTATCTTAAAAAAAAACTTAATTTATATCAATAAAACAATGTTTATATTTTGGTAATATGTAGAGCAATTAATTAGTAAATTATTTAAAAGTTTGACAATATACTCCCAAATTATACAAATTTTATTCGATGAAATATTTTCACTTAATGTACTAGTAATAATTACAATTACTAAATAATAATAATAGGTTATAATAATATATCAAAATAGTACTACATTACTTACAGTTAATAAATAGACATTAATATTCTTTAAATATTTATTTTTTATTTGACAATTGTTCTAAAAGGGCCATTATTTTGGCGTGTTTGTTGGATTCACGTGTAGGACATTTGTTTTGAACAAAAAATAATGCGCTCTCGTCCTTCTGTTCGAACGCTACTTGAGCTGCTTCCTCGTAGAATCTGTAACATTATATATAACATAATCAATTTGTTAAAAACATTAATGTTTTTGACGTTTTAAAAATTATATTAAATTAATGTAAAATTACTTATTCAAATTAGTTTAAAATAATTGTATATATATTTTATTTTTTTTTGTTTTGAATGTATCTAAATATAAATTAGGGATTATTTTTCCAATTTATGAACTATAAATAAAAAAAAAACCAAGACTTTTGCGACTTCACAAGGTAAAAACATAATAATTTTAAAAAATCTATAATTATAAGCAATAATTATTTTTCAGTAAGTGTAAAATATCTCTTCATTCCACTACAAAAGGAAACGAAATACTTACTCAGCTTTCACGTAATATTTAACTTTGATATCGTCTCTGCATTTCGGTAAGTATTTCAATGCCTCATCATTTTTGCCATACTTCAAGCAAGCATCTACAAATGGCTCGTAACCGACAGGGGATTTCTTAGATTTAGAGAAACGCCCTAATTCGTCCCAATCGTCCTTTTCGGCTAGAGTTAGTATCCGGAGCCACCAGTATCTAAGAAAAATGATTATGGAAATGAGAAATATCTATGAATATTCAACATTTTGACTGGTTGATATTTTTAATTAAGATATATTATATGTCTTATTCTCCACTTGTGATAAAAAAATAAATAAATAAATATAAACAATATAAAGCCAGACAAATTCGTAGTTACTAAAATTTCTAATTCATTATATAATAAAAAAATGTTTATTACAACACCGCAACGTCTTTGTATGCAACACAACCATTGAGATTGTCAGTCTGTCAAAGTTAAATTTCAATGTTATTACTGTTAAACTTTTTAAATAAATGTTTAAAACTGTACTGGCGTCAAAAAAATAACCTTTTCAGGATATATATAAGAAACAAAAAAAAATGTCAATAAATGTACCTTCTATCAGGCATTTTGTATTCAGATCGTAGTTTGTCAGCTAATTTAATTTCGCCCTGTTCTAGAAGCTACTTCACCGTGTCGTGAAGAGAGAGACCCACAAAACTTTCTCCGTATGGCTCTTGCAAGCTCGATTGTTGCTTGCAAAGCTTGCGGGCTTCCTCGCATATTGATACACCTAGAAAACAATGAAGGAATGAAACTCGATTCAGAATTCAAGAGCTTCACGCTGTATCCCGCACACAGCAGAGTAGGCAGAGGGAACCTAGTGTTAAGGGAGGAACCTAATGTAAACACCGTTCCCCACTTTCTGCCGAATTCTGGAGGCATTGCGTGTTGAGTGGCAGAATTCAACGCCGCGCTATGCCTCGACACCAGAGCGAAGAAATGGAAATATAAATTTAAGTAAATATTTCATCTCCTCGAGTGGGGATCGAACCCACTACCAGTCGGTTTTACGGCCTCATTTTTTGAATTCAGGATCAAAAATTAATTTTAATATTTACTTAAAATATGCGGGGTAAAATATCGTTAAGCAATAAAGCTTTTATAATTAATATATCTCACATTATTCTAAATAAGTTACTTTCTTCTAAAGTAATTTTAATTTGACGACACCCAGCCTCACATTTTGTCTTGTAGTATATTTTACATGATTTAACTATTTAATATAATCAAGGTCGTCGTGTACAAGAGTAACGCGATGGTTGTGGGTTCGATCCTCATTAGGGAATGCCCACGAGGGAATTAATTATTATTTCTTAATATTTTCATTACTTCGCTCTAGCACCAAGGCAAAATCCCGGCCTGGAGTTCCGCTACTGCCTCGAAAATTTCTGCGGAAAGTTCGGAACGGAGTGTCTTAACATTAGGTTTCCCTCTGCCTACCCTGTTGTATACGGAATACAACGTGAAGCTCATTTCATTTTTTTCCCCTCAATGTGCTTACCCAAATCGTTTTTCCCTTTCTTATAGCACTCTCTGGCAGATATAAGTGAGGCCTCCACACTCCCCGGGTTGGTTTGGTCGATGGCGTCCCTTATGTGTGTGGCCGCCTGTCCCGTGAACTCGTCCTCTTGTACGTAAACTTTACGTAACGCTTCACGGTTGTGAGACGCACAGTACTTTATGTAGAGGGAATGTGCGAGTGGGAAACTTCTTATTGTTAGCTGGAATTTAGATTCCTTAGTTAATATAATAATTATAATAATAAACCCGCAGGGCAGCTTGTGGCGAGCTGTTGGGGAGTGGCGACCCCACGGACCTGAGTCCTCCGGAGGGGAATTGTAATCTATCCCCCGCCTCTGGCTCGCCTTTATTGGCCGGCAGAGTGGAGCGCAAGAGCTATGTGCTCGAAAGGGTGGAAGTGCTCAATCTGCGTAATAGCGGGGAAACCCGCTCACGAGCTCCTCGGGATGGTGAAACCGGTGCACACCTCTCTACACCCTTAGCCGACCACGCCGATGTTGCGCCCAAGGCACTACGCCGCTTTGTGGGGGCCCATCTAGTGGGAGGCGAGTCACCGTCCGCCAACCATTCAATTTGAGACTATTGTAAAGGCGGACGTCTGTTAGTCTCACTCAATAGCCCAGTAGCAGTCCATCCAAATTCCATTCCATTGTAGTGAATATTATCTTTTATAAAATTAAATAAATAATAATAATAATAATACATGTAAACTTCTATTTCATTCGATATTAATATTATATACTTACACTACATTCTATTTTCAAATTTACTTAAAACTAAATTGTTAATATTTATATTTAATATTCATCCGCACGCAGCGCATTCGCATGACAAACTTGTTTCGAGTTTTTTTGCTGTGCGTGACGTAGCCTGCTTGCTAGCTACGAGTAAAGAGTCGGCTACTATCGCTTGCGACGTTCACTTGTTTAAATATTGTACTCATTGCTTGTATTCAATTTTAAGCCTTATCTTCTTGCTAATACGTATCTGTTTCGCTTATCTATTTCTTTTAGTATTTCTTTAAATTTCTTTATTTCCTTCTGTGATTGTGTAAAATTATTTTCTTTGTATATCTTCTTAAGTGTTAATAAATTTGGACAATTATTCCACAAAATTTTGGAAATTTAATTTCACTTCATAATTAAAAATATAAAATATTATTAAATAGCGTATTTCACAAAAACCGCTATATTGGTGACCCCGAAATTAGTGAACACTACATTAAATATCTACGTTTTCTGCTGGCAAGAAGATTAAAAACGGCAAGAGGCCATATTGACGACCTTTGCAAGGTGACCTCTAGTACACGATGGAGGACGCGACTACATCCAACGTTTGTAGGATTGGCGTGCGTATTCCACCATTCTGGCCGGAAGAACCAGCCCTTTGGTTTTCACAAATTGAAGGTCAGTTTGCTTTATCTAATATAACAAGTGATGCTACAAAATTTTATTACGTTGCCGCTCAGTTGGACAATCAATTTGCTGTCGAGGTGAAGGATATTATAATTTCTCCTCCCGAGACGGATAAATACGTCACTCTTAAAACGCAGCTGATTAAAAGATTATCTGCGTCTCAAGAAAAGAAGGTGATGCAGTTGCTGAGGCATGAGCAGCTAGGTGATCGCAAACCATCGCAGTTTCTGCGATACATACAAGATCTTGCGGGTTTGTCTGTCCCCAAAGATTTTTTAAAAACATTATGGTCTAGTAGATTACCACAAAACATTCAAACTGTTATAGCTTCGCAGCCTGATCTACCTATAGAAAAATTAGCTGACCTGGCAGACAAGGTGCACGAAATAGCACCCTCATCACCACAAGTCGCAAGCACGTCTGCGATGGCCACACCCCCTGCACCCTCCATGTTGGAAGAAATGGCCAAGCAGATCCAACTCCTGACCAAGCAGGTATCTGAACTCTCGACCCAGGTACGTCACAATTCGATACCATTCAAGTTCAGAGAGCGTTCCCGGAGCCATTCCAGGCATCGTCGGAAGTTAACTTCCCACCAAAAATGTTGGTACCATTTTAAATTTGGTTCCAACGCAAAAAAATGTGTACAGCCATGTACTTACGGAGAGTCGGAAAACTCTCTGGGCAGCCGGAAGTAGCGGCCAACGTCTGCCCTTTACCTACAGGCCGTCTTTTCATTACCGACCGTATTTCAAAAATGCTTTTCCTCATAGATACTGGTTCTGATCTCTGCGTTTTTCCACGGTTGGCTACCAAGGCGCCCTGTACCAAGACGAAGTATGAACTTATGGCAGCCAACGGTACAGTCATTCACACTTATGGTCCTACATTATTGCAGTTGGACCTAGGACTGAGACGTACTTTCACCTGGAAATTTACCATCGCTGATGTTTCGAAACCAATTATCGGCGTAGATTTTTTGATATTTTACAATCTTCTTGTAGATTGCAGATATCAGCGCCTCGTCGACGGAACTACTACTCTATCAGTGCAAGCACTAAAAGAAAATATCTCCGATGACCTTGCGTCAGTCAAAGCCATTTCGGGAGAATCAAAATACCATCAGCTGCTTCATGAGTTCCCAGAGGTAACGAGACCATCAGGTACGTCTTCCCTACCTAAGCATAATACTGTACATTACATCAAAACCATACCCGGACCACCAGTTACCAGTAGACCTCGTCGTTTAGACCCAGTTAGACTGAAAGCGGCCAAAAAAGAATTTGATGATATGCTCTCACAGGGAACTGCCCGCTCGTCTAACAGTTCGTGGTCTTCTGCTCTGCACTTAGTTAAGAAGAAGGACGACGGATGGAGACCATGTGGTGATTATAGAGCACTCAATGCTCGCACAGTTCCTGACAGGTATCCTATACGCCACATCCAAGATTTTTCCTACCAACTCTCTGGTTGTTCAGTATTTTCAACGATCGACTTGGTTAAGGCGTACAATCAGATACCGGTACACGTCGATGATATCCACAAAACAGCCATTACAACTCCTTTTGGACTTTTTGAGTTCCCGTACATGACCTTCGGACTGCGCAATGCAGCACAAACATTTCAGAGGTTCATGGACGAAGTACTACGTGACTTTGATGAGTTTTGTTTTGGTTACTTAGACGACATTTTGGTATTTTCCAGTTCTGAAGAGCAACATCAGCGCCATCTCAGACTACTCTTCACCAGGCTCAAGGAGTATGGTGTTTTGATAAACACATCCAAATGTGTCTTCGGGCAGCGACAGGTAAAATTTCTTGGTTACCTAGTGTCAGGTTCTGGGACTCAACCTTTAGAAACGAACGTAAAGAGCATACAGGAGTGCAGCGTGCCTAAAACTGCTAAGGAATTAAGACGTTTCCTTGGTATGTTTAACTTTTATCGTCGTTTTATTCCCGGCGCCGCAAACATTCAAGCACCATTAGACTCTGCGCTTTTAGGACCCAAGATGAAAGGAGCTAGGCCGATCACAATGACACCTGAGATGATGGAAGCTTTTGATAAATGTAAGACTTGTTTATCTCAAGCCACGTTATTGGCTCATCCAGATTCATCTGCAGAGCTAGCTATTGCCACTGATGCATCCGATGTCGGTATTGGAGCAGTACTTCAACAACGTGTCAACAACGTATGGCAACCTCTTGGTTTCTTTTCTAAGAAATTAACATCTGCACAAAAGAAGTATAGTCCTTACGACCGAGAGCTTTTAGCTATTTATGAAGCCATTAAATATTTTCGACACATGGTTGAAGCTAGAAACTTTGTGATTCACACTGATCATAAACCTCTCACCTATGCATTCAACATTAATAGGGAGAAATGCTCACCGCGCCAATATCGGTACTTTGACTATATTTCACAGTTTACAACCAGCATTCAATACTTACCAGGACGTTTGAACGTAGTGGCTGATACACTGTCACGACTGGAAGAGGTGAGTCGTTCTATTGATTACCAGGCTCTGGCATTTGCTCAAGATACTGATCCTGAACTGCTAGGTCTGCTTCAAAAAGGCTCATCGTTAAAACTGGTTAAGGTAGACTTGCCAGACTCTAACCAGAAGATCTACTGTGACGTATCAATGTCTTCTCCACGCCCGTTCATTACTGAGAAATTTCGCCGACAAGTTTTTGAAGCGTTACACAGCTTGAGCCATCCTGGTAGGACAGCTACAGTGCGACTGGTAACACAGAGATTCGTATGGCCAGGGATTCGCAAGGACTGTAGAGAGTGGACACGAGAGTGTATACTTTGTCAAAAGAGCAAAGTTCACCGTCATACCCTTGCTCCCTTATCCTCAATCCCAACTCCTACGTCGAGGTTTGCACACATCCACCTCGACATCGTCGGACCTTTAACAATTTCGTCTGATTTCAGGTATTGCCTTACAGTCATCGATCGTTTCACACGATGGCCTGAGGCATACCCACTCAAAGACATCACAGCTGATTCCTGTGCTGCCGCCCTTCTCTCTGGTTGGATAGCAAGATTTGGTTGCCCTCTTCGAATTACAACCGATAGGGGACGTCAATTCGAGTCGCATCTCTTCAGGGCACTATCAGCCATGATTGGTGCACATCATTTTAGAACCACTTCATATCACCCAGCTTCCAACGGCTTGATCGAGAGACTCCATCGGCAGCTAAAAGCAGCTATCATGTGCCATCCCTCTTCAACCTGGACGGAAGCACTTCCGTTAGTGCTGCTGGGCATCCGTAGCGCCTGTAAGGACGACATTCAGGCTTCAGCAGCTGAGCTGGTCTACGGGGAGCCACTTCGTCTTCCAGGACAATTTCTCGCACCCTCTGAAGATTACAAGACAGGTGATATCACAAATCTGGTTACTCGTCTTCGTGCTAGTATGGCACGACTTTCACCGAAGCCCACGTCATGGCATAGGACAGGTCCTTTTCATATGCCGGCCGACCTTGCAGACTCGACACATGTTTTTTTACGGCAGGACCACGTCCGCAAACCACTGGAACCACCATATGCAGGCCCGTACAAGGTTCTTAAAAGGACGCCTAAATATTTTCAGATAGACATATCTGGTAAGCCTAACAACGTGAGTGTGGATAGGCTCAAGCCCGCATATGTTACGCGAGAGTCCGTTCCTGTATTAAACCGACCAGCTACTGCACCAAAGGCAATCTCTCAGTCTGATGTGGAGCAGAAACCTGAGAAGCGGACACGCAGCGGAAGAACAGTTAGATTTCCAGACTACTATCGCCCTTAACCAGGTCTCTGGGGGGGAGTACTGTAGTGAATATTATCTTTTATAAAATTAAATAAATAATAATAATAATAATACATGTAAACTTCTATTTCATTCGATATTAATATTATATACTTACACTACATTCTATTTTCAAATTTACTTAAAACTAAATTGTTAATATTTATATTTAATATTCATCCGCACGCAGCGCATTCGCATGACAAACTTGTTTCGAGTTTTTTTGCTGTGCGTGACGTAGCCTGCTTGCTAGCTACGAGTAAAGAGTCGGCTACTATCGCTTGCGACGTTCACTTGTTTAAATATTGTACTCATTGCTTGTATTCAATTTTAAGCCTTATCTTCTTGCTAATACGTATCTGTTTCGCTTATCTATTTCTTTTAGTATTTTTTTAAATTTCTTTATTTCCTTCTGTGATTGTGTAAAATTATTTTCTTTGTATATCTTCTTAAGTGTTAATAAATTTGGACAATTATTCCACAAAATTTTGGAAATTTAATTTCACTTCATAATTAAAAATATAAAATATTATTAAATAGCGTATTTCACAAAAACCGCTATACATAGTCCTAGTTTAGATTTCCACATTTTCCATAGTTCCTACGCATTAACCGGCGACCATCTCTGGGCAATTACCTGTGGTTACCCAGAGATGGATCCCGGCTATTGCGTCACAGTAAAACATTTTTATATTCTCTAAGGGGCCTCTACGTGTTGGACCTGTGTCCCCACGCAAGCCTTCCAAAGGACCGGGTTCTTTTGAACCCGTGAATTCTAAACGAGAAACATAATAATAATAATAATATACTTTATTGAAGTGACCAGCGACTATAATATTTATCTTTTAACTATACATATAATCAAAATACCATTTTTATTACGCATTACTTAATACAAAATCTGAAATTTAAAATGATTTTTCAAATACAAATGTGTTGCTATTATTTATAATTTCTTATACTAAAATATAATTATATTACCTCGAACTCATGTTTTCCCATTTTTTCCTTTAAATGTAACAACACAGTGTAAACGAGATCTGTGTCTCCACTTGCGGTTGCCTTTAACAGAGCTGTTTGTCCTTCACCAAGCGTTAATAACAATGGAACTTGTAATTTGCTGTGAGTTTCATATTCTAAAATCTGTAATTATAAAGTTATTAAAGTTATATTTATTTTGATTTTATTATGGAGAGCATAAGGCAAACGAGCGCACGGGACAGCTGGTGGTAAGTGATCACCACCGTCCACGACCCTGTGCAATACCAGAGGATCTATAGGTTAAAATGGAGCTAACTGCGTTTTTCGAAGGTACACGGCGTTTGTCTTATCTAAAGCGCAGGAATGTATCTCTTCCCAGAATTTGACGGGTAGCTTGAGTATATGAACTCAGGAAGGGCTTCCCTGGCACCGGAGGTGCTGATATCTTTCTTGAGTAAAATGTCTCTAAGTGTCACTATCGTTTTCTGGGAAGGAGTTGGGTATGGGCACCTGGCCCCAGCATTACCTAATGCGAAACGATTAATATCTTAAAGATTAAATTAACAATTTAAAAATTTGATAAAACACGTTTATTTAATCAGAACATATTAATAAGACCAATTAAGTCAAAGGTTCCATCAACCATCTTCCAATGCCATCATCACAGCTGTTCGATGGTACCATAATATTTTGCTGGCAAAAGAAAAAGGCCAACACAATATTATCGTACCACATATTATTGACAAGTTTCATAACAATGCTGTAAAACTGCTGTAAATAGCGTGTAATTCAGATTCTTAAATTACATAATTACAGCTTGATCTAATATTAAAAAGTAGACCCTATTAAAAAGTAGATCGTTCTAACAAAGTTACAGTGAATATATAATTTTGAATCGAATACGATGATAAAAAAATTCGTGATCCACAAATTTTTTATAGAATATAGCAGCAAAAAAGCCAACGGCACGCGGTGTTCCCAGGCGGTCACCCATCCAAGTACTGACCGCGCCCGACGTTGCTTAACTTCGGTGATCGGACGAGAACCGGTGTGTTCAACGTGGTATGGACGTTGGCGACAAGGTAAATGAAT
The DNA here is from genome assembly GCA_021202915.1 of Heliconius himera. NCBI lineage: Eukaryota > Metazoa > Arthropoda > Insecta > Lepidoptera > Nymphalidae > Heliconius > Heliconius himera. The sequence continues at coordinate 794,527 of JAJHJA010000700.1, forward strand.
TACTACAATTAAAATTGAACCTATTGCGACTGCGTTTGAATGTAAATCTTTCTAGATTATATTCAAATTACGAAAGTTGACAAAGCGCGGCGCTGATTTCCGCCAGTTAGCGTGAAATGTCTCTTTAATAGGGAACGAAGTGTCTCCTTCTTCAAATTATATAAATTTATAATTATATTTATAAATTTGAAAAAGGAGACACAGACAGTGTCTCCTTTTTCAAATTATATAAATTTATAATTATATTTATACATTTGAAAAAGGAGACACTTCGTTTGAACTACCATTTGGATAAAAAAACGTAGCAAATGTAAACTGAAAAAATTATATATAATTTAAAAACTACGAGTGTAGACAGACCACAACCATCCCACCTCTTTTACATTCAAACGCTGTCTCGCTACAAGTCCCTCTATGTTAGGTTAAATTTAATAATTAAAAACAACACATGTTTTGTTTTAATATTTTTAAATAAATATTTAAAATTATCTTCTTAAAAGTATATGGACAACTCCCGCGTGGTTCATTGTCAATCGAAACAATCTTGTGTTAACTTAGTAATTATAAAAGCTATGATAGTACATATTAAATAAGCAATTCGTTCGTACTGTCGCCAACGTCCATACCACGTTGAACACACCGGTTCTCGTCCGATCACCGAAGTTAAGCAACGTCGGGCGCGGTCAGTACTTGGATGGGTGACCGCCTGGGAACACCGCGTGCCGTTGGCTTTTTTACTGCTATATTCTATAAAAAAATTGTGGATCACGATTTTTTTGTTGTAGTGGTGTGTTCATCGTGGTATTGACGTTGGCGACAATACAACAATTTATTTAACTAATATGTACTATATATAATATATTTATTTACTTTATTTTAAATTTTATATCTAACGTCACCTATATCAGTGATTCTCAACTACCGTGCCGCGGCACTTTTGTGTGCCGCCAAATTTCAAAAGTGTGCCGCCAAATTTTGCAAATATATAATAATGTTAATATAATTAAATTGTATCATTTAAAAAAATATATTATTCGTATATTTAAAATTTTTGTCTACTATTTATGTAGTGTGTTGTAGTAAATAATTTCTCTTTGTGTGCCGCCAAATTTTGAAATCGTTAAATATGTGCCGCAACAAAAAAAAGGTTGAGAATCACTGCCCTATATGCATAAACCTTTTAAAAACATAGTTCTTCTTTTTTTACATTTTAATAAGTTAAAAAGGAATAAGGTATATTGAAATAAAACATTTTTATTTTTTTGTATATACTTTAATATCACAAGCTGTAATGTAACATATGGGCTTACAACAATGCATACGGCCTTATATTAAGGTTACCTACCTTAAGCCTTATTTTACGTTTCTTACAATAATTAACTATTTAAATATGAGTTTCATTTTTTTCTGGGGTGGGGGTGCTTAACAAATTTGTTAATTTAGGTGGCGCTATTATTATATATAGCGACATTCAAATCTTTTATTTTGTTTAATCATATTTTAATTATTTTTTTATTTAAATGATAATAAATAACTCCAGTCGTGGCGCAGGGGCACAAAGTGTGACTGTAAAATCGACTGGTTGTGGGTTCGATCCCCACTAGAGGAAATTAAATATTTATTTAAATTTATATTTCCCTTTCTTCGCTCTGGTGTGGAGCCAAAACGCGATACAGAGTTCCGCCACTCAACATGCAATGTCTATAGAATTCGGGTAAAGTGGGGAACAGAGTGTGATAATACTATGTTCCTCTGTCTACCCTACTGAGCCCGGGATACAGCGTGAAGATAAAATTTTAATGTTATCTTAAAAAAAAACTTAATTTATATCAATAAAACAATGTTTATATTTTGGTAATATGTAGAGCAATTAATTAGTAAATTATTTAAAAGTTTGACAATATACTCCCAAATTATACAAATTTTATTCGATGAAATATTTTCACTTAATGTACTAGTAATAATTACAATTACTAAATAATAATAATAGGTTATAATAATATATCAAAATAGTACTACATTACTTACAGTTAATAAATAGACATTAATATTCTTTAAATATTTATTTTTTATTTGACAATTGTTCTAAAAGGGCCATTATTTTGGCGTGTTTGTTGGATTCACGTGTAGGACATTTGTTTTGAACAAAAAATAATGCGCTCTCGTCCTTCTGTTCGAACGCTACTTGAGCTGCTTCCTCGTAGAATCTGTAACATTATATATAACATAATCAATTTGTTAAAAACATTAATGTTTTTGACGTTTTAAAAATTATATTAAATTAATGTAAAATTACTTATTCAAATTAGTTTCAAATAATTGTATATATATTTTATTTTTTTTGTTTTGAATGTATCTAAATATAAATTAGGGATTATTTTTCCAATTTATGAACTTTAAATAAAAAAAAAACCAAGACTTTTGCGACTTCACAAGGTAAAAACATAAAAAAAAATTAAATCAGCTTCACGCTGTATCCCGCACACAGCAGGGTAGGCAGAGGGAACCTAGTGTTAACGACACTCCGTTCCCCACTTTCTGCCGAATTCTGGAGGCATTGCGTGCTGAGTGGCAGAACTCAACGCCGCGCTTAACCTCGACACCAGAGCGAAGAAATGGAAATATAAATTTAAGTAAATATTTCATCTCCTCGAGTGGGGATCGAACCCACAACCAGTCGGTTTTACAGTCACACCTCGTGCCACTGCGCCACGACTGGCCTCTGAAAAACATAATAATTTTAAAAAATCTATAATTATAAGCAATAATTATTTTTCAGTAAGTGTAAAATATCTCTTCATTCCACTACAAAAGGAAACGAAATACTTACTCAGCTTTCACGTAATATTTAACTTTGATATCGTCTCTGCATTTCGGTAAGTATTTCAATGCCTCATCATTTTTGCCATACTTCAAGCAAGCATCTACAAATGGCTCGTAACCGACAGGGGATTTCTTAGATTTAGAGAAACGCTCTAATTCGTCCCAATCGTCCTTTTCGGCTAGAGTTAGTATCCGGAGCCACCAGTATCTAAGAAAAATGATTATGGAAATGAGAAATATCTATGAATATTCAACATTTTGACTGGTTGATATTTTTAATTAAGATATATTATATGTCTTATTCTCCACTTGTGATAAAAAAATAAATAAATAAATATAAACAATATAAAGCCAGACAAATTCGTAGTTACTAAAAATTCTAATTCATTATACAATAAAAAAATGTTTATTACAACACCGCAACGTCTTTGTATGCAACACAACCATTGAGATTGTCAAAGTTAAATTTCAATGTTATTACTGTTGAACTTTTTAAATAAATGTTTAAAACTGTACTGGCGTCAAAAAAATAACCTTTTCAGGATATGTATAAGAAACAAAAAAAAATGTCAATAAATGTACCTTCTATCAGGCATTTTGTATTCAGATCGTAGTTTGTCAGCTAATTTAATTTCGCCCTGTTCTAGAAGCTTCTTCACCGTGTCGTGTAGAGAGAGACCCACGAAACTTTCCCCGTATGTCTCTTGCAAGCTCGACTGTTGTTTGCAAAGCTTGCGGGCTTCCTCGCATATTGATACACCTAGAAAACAATGAAGGAATGAACCTCAATTCAGAATTCAAGATAATTAGCTTCACGCTGTATCCCGCACACAGCAGGGTAAGCAGAGGGAACCTAGTGTTAAGACATACGTATCATCGTACATAAGAATAGGATAAATTTAAGTAAATATTTCATTTCCTCGAGTGGGGATCGAACCCACAACCAGTCGGTTTACAGTCACACTTTCTGCCGACGACTGGCGTCATTTTAGGAATTCAAGATCAAAAATTAATTTTATTACTTAAAATATGTGGGGTAAAATATCAAGCTAAACAATAAAGCTTTTATAATTAATATATCTCACATTATTCTAAATAAATCTCTTTCTTCCAAAGTAATTTTTATTTGACGACACCCAGCCTTACATTTTGTTATGTAGTATATTTTATTTACCTGATTTAATTATTTAACATAATCGAGGTCGTCGTGGACAAGAGTGTGACTGTAACGCGACGGTTGTGAGTTCGATTCCCACTCGAGGGAATGAATTATTATTTCTCAATAGTTTCATTTCTTCGCTCTAGCACCAAGGCAAAACCCCGGCGTTGAGTTCCACTACACAAAACGCAATGCCTCGAAAATTTCTTCGGACAGTTCGGAACGGAGTGTCTTAACACTGGGTTCCCTCTGCTTACTCTGCTGTGTAAGGGATACAGTGTGAAGCTGATTTAATCTTTTTTATTATTTTTTTCCCCTCAATGTGCTTACCCAAATCGTTTTTCCCTTTCTTATAGCACTCTCTGGCAGATATAAGTGAGGCCTCCACACTCCCCGAGTTGGTTTGGTCGATGGCGTCCCTTATGTGTGTGGCCGCCTGTCCCGTGAACTCGTCCTCTTGTACGTAAACTTTACGTAACGCTTCACGGTTGTGAGACGCACAGTACTTTATGTAGAGGGAATGTGCGAGTGGGAAACTTCTTATTGTTAGCTGGAATTTAGATTCCTTAGTTAATATAATAATTATAATAATAAACCCGCAGGGCAGCTTGTGGCGAGCTGTTGGGGAGTGGCGACCCCACGGACCTGAGTCCTCCGGAGGGGAATTGTAATCTATCCCCCGCCTCTGGCTTGCCTTTATTGGCCGGCAGAGTGGAGCGCAAGAGCTATGTGCTCGAAAGGGTGGAAGTGCTCAATCTGCGTAATAGCGGGGAAACCCGCTCACGAGCTCCTCGGGATGGTGAAACCGGTGCACACCTCTCTACACCCTTAGCCGACCACGCCGATGTTGCGCCCAAGGCACTACGCCGCTTTGTGGGGGCCCATCTAGTGGGAGGCGAGTCACCGTCCGCCAACCATTCAATTTGAGACTATTGTAAAGGCGGACGTCTGTTAGTCTCACTCAATAGCCCAGTAGCAGTCCATCCAAATTCCATTCCATAGTCCTAGTTTAGATTTCCACATTTTCCATAGTTCCTACGCATTAACCGGCGACCATCTCTAGGCAATTACCTGTGGTTACCCAGAGATGGATCCCGGCTATTGCGCCACAGTAAAACATTTTTATATTCTCTAAGGGGCCTCTACGTGTTGGACCTGTGTCCCCACGCAAGCCTTCCAAAGGACCGGGTTCTTTTGAACCCGTGAATTCTAAACGAGAAACATAATAATAATAATAATAATAATATACTTTATTGAAGTGACCAGCGACTATAATATTTATCTTTTAACTATACATATAATCAAAATACCATTTTTATTACGCATTACTTAATACAAAATCTGAAATTTAAAATGATTTTTCAAATACAAATGTGTTGCTATTATTTATAATTTCTTATACTAAAATATAATTATATTACCTCGAACTCATGTTTTCCCATTTTTTCCTTTAAATGTAACAACACAGTGTAAACGAGATCTGTGTCTCCACTTGCGGTTGCCTTTAACAGAGCTGTTTGTCCTTCACCAAGCGTTAATAACAATGGAACTTGTAATTTGCTGTGAGTTTCATATTCTAAAATCTGTAATTATAAAGTTATTAAAGTTATATTTATTTTGATTTTATTATGGAGAGCATAAGGCAAACGAGCGCACGGGACAGCTGGTGGTAAGTGATCACCACCGTCCACGACCCTGTGCAATACCAGAGGATCTATAGGTTAAAATGGAGCTAACTGCGTTTTTCGAAGGTACACGGCGTTTGTCTTATCTAAAGCGCAGGAATGTATCTCTTCCCAGAATTTGACGGGTAGCTTGAGTATATGAACTCAGGAAGGGCTTCCCTGGCACCGGAGGTGCTGATATCTTTCTTGAGTAAAATTTCTCTAAGTGTCACTATCGTTTTCTGGGAAGGAGTTGGGTATGGGCACCTGGCCCCAGCATTACCTAATGCGAAACGATTAATATCTTAAAGATTAAATTAACAATTTAAAAATTTGATAAAACACGTTTATTTAATCAGAACATATTAATAAGACCAATTAAGTCAAAGGTTCCATCAACCATCTTCCAATGCCATCATCACAGCTGTTCGATGGTACCATAATATTTTGCTGGCAAAAGAAAATGCCAACACAATATTATCGTACCACATATTATTGACAAGTTTCATAACAATGCTGTAAAACTGCTGTAAATAGCGTGTAATTCAGATTCTTAAATTACATAATTACAGCTTGATCTAATATTAAAAAGTAGACCCTATTAAAAAGTAGATCGTTCTAACAAAGTTACAGTGAATATATAATTTTGAATCGAATACGATGATAAAAAAATTCGTGATCCACAATTTTTTTATAGAATATAGCAGCAAAAAAGCCAACGGCACGCGGTGTTCCCAGGCGGTCACCCATCCAAGTACTGACCGCGCCCGACGTTGCTTAACTTCGGTGATCGGACGAGAACCGGTGTGTTCAACGTGGTATGGACGTTGGCGACAAGGTAAATGAATTACTACAATTAAAATTGAACCTATTGCGACTGCGTTTGAATGTAAATCTTTCTAGATTATATTCAAATTACGAAAGTTGACAAAGCGCGGCGCTGATTTCCGCCAGTTAGCGTGAAATGTCTCTTTAATAGGGAACGAAGTGTCTCCTTCTTCAAATTATATAAATTTATAATTATATTTATAAATTTGAAAAAGGAGACACAGACAGTGTCTCCTTTTTCAAATTATATAAATTTATAATTATATTTATACATTTGAAAAAGGAGACACTTCGTTTGAACTACCATTTGGATAAAAAAACGTAGCAAATGTAAACTGAAAAAATTATATATAATTTAAAAACTACGAGTGTAGACAGACCACAACCATCCCACCTCTTTTACATTCAAACGCTGTCTCGCTACAAGTCCCTCTATGTTAGGTTAAATTTAATAATTAAAAACAACACATGGTTTGTTTTAATATTTTTAAATAAATATTTAAAATTATCTTCTTAAAAGTATATGGACAACTCCCGCGTGGTTCATTATCAATCAAAACAATCTTGTGTTAACTTAGTAACTATACTCTATTTCATAGTCAATTTAAAATTATGTTAAAAGCTATGATAGTACATATTAATTTAGTAATTCGTTTGTACTGTCGCCAACGTCCATACCACGTTGAACACACCGGTTCTCGTCCGATCACCGAAGTTAAGCAACGTCGGGCGCGGTCAGTACTTGGATGGGTGACCGCCTGGGAACACCGCGTGCCGTTGGCTTTTTTACTGCTATATTCTATAAAAAAATTGTGGATCACGATTTTTTTGTTGTAGTGGTGTGTTCATCGTGGTATTGACGTTGGCGACAATACAACAATTTATTTAACTAATATGTACTATATATAATATATTTATTTACTTTATTTTAAATTTTATATCTAACGTCACCTATATCAGTGATTCTCAACTACCGTGCCGCGGCACTTTTGTGTGCCGCCAAATTTCAAAAGTGTCCCGCCAAATTTTGCAAATATATAATAATGTTAATATAATTAAATTGTATCATTTAAAAAAATATATTATTCGTATATTTAAAATTTTTGTCTACTATTTATGTAGTGTGTTGTAGTAAATAATTTCTCTTTGTGTGCCGCCAAATTTTGAAATCGTTAAATATGTGCCGCAACAAAAAAAAGGTTGAGAATCACTGCCCTATATGCATAAACCTTTTAAAAACATAGTTCTTCTTTTTTACATTTTAATAAGTTAAAAAGGAATAAGGTATATTGAAATAAAACATTTTTATTTTTTTGTATATACTTTAATATCACAAGCTGTAATGTAACATATGGGCTTACAACAATGCATACGGCCTTATATTAAGGTTACCTACCTTAAGCCTTATTTTACGTTTCTTACAATAATTAACTATTTAAATATGAGTTTCATTTTTTTCTGGGGTGGGGCTTAACAAATTTGTTAATTTAGGTGGCGCTATTATTATATATAGCGACATTCAAATCTTTTATTTTGTTTAATCATATTTTAATAAATGATAATAAATGACTCCAGTCGTGGCGCAGGGGCACAAAGTGTGACTGTAAAATCGACTGGTTGTGGGTTCGATCCCCACTAGAGGAAATTAAATATTTATTTAAATTTATATTTCCCTTTCTTCGCTCTGGTGTGGAGCCAAAACGCAATACAGAGTTCCGCCACTCAACATGCAATGTCTATAGAATTCGGGTAAAGTGGGGAACGGAGTGTGATAATACTATGTTCCTCTGTCTACCCTACTGAGCCCGGGATACAGCGTGAAGATAAAATTTTAATGTTATCTTAAAAAAAAACTTAATTTATATCAATAAAACAATGTTTATATTTTGGTAATATGTAGAGCAATTAATTAGTAAATTATTTAAAAGTTTGACAATATACTCCCAAATTATACAAATTTTATTCGATGAAATATTTTCACTTAATGTACTAGTAATAATTACAATTACTAAATAATAATAATAGGTTATAATAATATATCAAAATAGTACTACATTACTTACAGTTAATAAATAGACATTAATATTCTTTAAATATTTATTTTTTATTTGACAATTGTTCTAAAAGGGCCATTATTTTGGCGTGTTTGTTGGATTCACGTGTAGGACATTTGTTTTGAACAAAAAATAATGCGCTCTCGTCCTTCTGTTCGAACGCTACTTGAGCTGCTTCCTCGTAGAATCTGTAACATTATATATAACATAATCAATTTGTTAAAAACATTAATGTTTTTGACGTTTTTAAAATTATATTAAATTAATGTAAAATTACTTATTCAAATTAGTTTCAAATAATTGTATATATATTTTATTTTTTTTGTTTTGAATGTATCTAAATATAAATTAGGGATTATTTTTCCAATTTATGAACTTTAAATAAAAAAAAAACCAAGACTTTTGCGACTTCACAAGGTAAAAACATAATAATTTTAAAAAATCTATAATTATAAGCAATAATTATTTTTCAGTAAGTGTAAAATATCTCTTCATTCCACTACAAAAGGAAACGAAATACTTACTCAGCTTTCACGTAATATTTAACTTTGATATCGTCTCTGCATTTCGGTAAGTATTTCAATGCCTCATCATTTTTGCCATACTTCAAGCAAGCATCTACAAATGGCTCGTAACCGACAGGGGATTTCTTAGATTTAGAGAAACGCCCTAATTCGTCCCAATCGTCCTTTTCGGCTAGAGTTAGTATCCGGAGCCACCAGTATCTAAGAAAAATGATTATGGAAATGAGAAATATCTATGAATATTCAACATTTTGACTGGTTGATATTTTTAATTAAGATATATTATATGTCTTATTCTCCACTTGTGATAAAAAAATAAATAAATAAATATAAACAATATAAAGCCAGACAAATTCGTAGTTACTAAAATTTCTAATTTATTATATAATAAAAAAATGTTTATTACAACACCGCAACGTCTTTGTATGCAACACAACCATTGAGATTGTCAGTCTGTCAAAGTTAAATTTCAATGTTATTACTGTTGAACTTTTTAAATAAATGTTTAAAACTGTACTGGCGTCAAAAAAATAACCTTTTCAGGATATGTATAAGAAACAAAAAAAAATGTCAATAAATGTACCTTCTATCAGGCATTTTGTATTCAGATCGTAGTTTGTCAGCTAATTTAATTTCGCCCTGTTCTAGAAGCTTCTTCACCGTGTCGTGTAGAGAGAGACCCACGAAACTTTCCCCGTATATCTCTTGCAAGCTCGACTGTTGCTTGCAAAGCTTGCGGGCTTCCTCGCATATTGATACACCTAGAAAACAATGAAGGAATGAACCTCAATTCAGAATTCAAGATAATTAGCTTCACGCTGTATCCCGCACACAGCAGGGTAAGCAGAGGGAACCTAGTGTTAAGACATACGTATCATCGTACATAAGAATAGGATAAATTTAAGTAAATATTTCATTTCCTCGAGTGGGGATCGAACCCACAACCAGTCGGTTTACAGTCACACTTTCTGCCGACGACTGGCGTCATTTTAGGAATTCAAGATCAAAAATTAATTTTATTACTTAAAATATGTGGGGTAAAATATCAAGCTAAACAATAAAGCTTTTATAATTAATATATCTCACATTATTCTAAATAAATCTCTTTCTTCCAAAGTAATTTTTATTTAACGACACCCAGTCTTACATTTTGTTATGTAGTATATTTTATTTACCTGATTTAATTATTTAACATAATCGAGGTCGTCGTGGACAAGAGTGTGACTGTAACGCGACGGTTGTGAGTTCGATTCCCACTCGAGGGAATGAATTATTATTTCTTAATAGTTTCATTTCTTCGCTCTAGCACCAAGGCAAAACCCCGGCGTTGAGTTCCACTACACAAAACGCAATGCCTCGAAAATTTCTTCGGACAGTTCGGAACGGAGTGTCTTAACACTGGGTTCCCTCTGCTTACTCTGCTGTATAAGGGATATAGCGTAAAGCTGATTTAATCTTTTTTATTATTTTTTTCCCCTCAATGTGCTTACCCAAATCGTTTTTCCCTTTCTTATAGCACTCTCTGGCAGATATAAGTGAGGCCTCCACACTCCCCGGGTTGGTTTGGTCGATGGCGTCCCTTATGTGTGTGGCCGCCTGTCCCGTGAACTCGTCCTCTTGTACGTAAACTTTACGTAACGCTTCACGGTTGTGAGACGCACAGTACTTTATGTAGAGGGAATGTGCGAGTGGGAAACTTCTTATTGTTAGCTGGAATTTAGATTCCTTAGTTAATATAATAATTATAATAATAAACCCGCAGGGCAGCTTGTGGCGAGCTGTTGGGGAGTGGCGACCCCACGGACCTGAGTCCTCCGGAGGGGAATTGTAATCTATCCCCCGCCTCTGGCTTGCCTTTATTGGCCGGCAGAGTGGAGCGCAAGAGCTATGTGCTCGAAAGGGTGGAAGTGCTCAATCTGCGTAATAGCGGGGAAACCCGCTCACGAGCTCCTCGGGATGGTGAAACCGGTGCACACCTCTCTACACCCTTAGCCGACCACGCCGATGTTGCGCCCAAGGCACTACGCCGCTTTGTGGGGGCCCATCTAGTGGGAGGCGAGTCACCGTCCGCCAACCATTCAATTTGAGACTATTGTAAAGGCGGACGTCTGTTAGTCTCACTCAATAGCCCAGTAGCAGTCCATCCAAATTCCATTCCATAGTCCTAGTTTAGATTTCCACATTTTCCATAGTTCCTACGCATTAACCGGCGACCATCTCTAGGCAATTACCTGTGGTTACCCAGAGATGGATCCCGGCTATTGCGCCACAGTAAAACATTTTTATATTCTCTAAGGGGCCTCTACGTGTTGGACCTGTGTCCCCACGCAAGCCTTCCAAAGGACCGGGTTCTTTTGAACCCGTGAATTCTAAACGAGAAACATAATAATAATAATAATAATAATATACTTTATTGAAGTGACCAGCGACTATAATATTTATCTTTTAACTATACATATAATCAAAATACCATTTTTATTACGCATTACTTAATACAAAATCTGAAATTTAAAATGATTTTTCAAATACAAATGTGTTGCTATTATTTATAATTTCTTATACTAAAATATAATTATATTACCTCGAACTCATGTTTTCCCATTTTTTCCTTTAAATGTAACAACACAGTGTAAACGAGATCTGTGTCTCCACTTGCGGTTGCCTTTAACAGAGCTGTTTGTCCTTCACCAAGCGTTAATAACAATGGAACTTGTAATTTGCTGTGAGTTTCATATTCTAAAATCTGTAATTATAAAGTTATTAAAGTTATATTTATTTTGATTTTATTATGGAGAGCATAAGGCAAACGAGCGCACGGGACAGCTGGTGGTAAGTGATCACCACCGTCCACGACCCTGTGCAATACCAGAGGATCTATAGGTTAAAATGGAGCTAACTGCGTTTTTCGAAGGTACACGGCGTTTGTCTTATCTAAAGCGCAGGAATGTATCTCTTCCCAGAATTTGACGGGTAGCTTGAGTATATGAACTCAGGAAGGGCTTCCCTGGCACCGGAGGTGCTGATATCTTTCTTGAGTAAAATTTCTCTAAGTGTCACTATCGTTTTCTGGGAAGGAGTTGGGTATGGGCACCTGGCCCCAGCATTACCTAATGCGAAACGATTAATATCTTAAAGATTAAATTAACAATTTAAAAATTTGATAAAACACGTTTATTTAATCAGAACATATTAATAAGACCAATTAAGTCAAAGGTTCCATCAACCATCTTCCAATGCCATCATCACAGCTGTTCGATGGTACCATAATATTTTGCTGGCAAAAGAAAATGCCAACACAATATTATCGTACCACATATTATTGACAAGTTTCATAACAATGCTGTAAAACTGCTGTAAATAGCGTGTAATTCAGATTCTTAAATTACATAATTACAGCTTGATCTAATATTAAAAAGTAGACCCTATTAAAAAGTAGATCGTTCTAACAAAGTTACAGTGAATATATAATTTTGAATCGAATACGATGATAAAAAAATTCGTGATCCACAATTTTTTTATAGAATATAGCAGCAAAAAAGCCAACGGCACGCGGTGTTCCCAGGCGGTCACCCATCCAAGTACTGACCGCGCCCGACGTTGCTTAACTTCGGTGATCGGACGAGAACCGGTGTGTTCAACGTGGTATGGACGTTGGCGACAAGGTAAATGAATTACTACAATTAAAATTGAACCTATTGCGACTGCGTTTGAATGTAAATCTTTCTAGATTATATTCAAATTACGAAAGTTGACAAAGCGCGGCGCTGATTTCCGCCAGTTAGCGTGAAATGTCTCTTTAATAGGGAACGAAGTGTCTCCTTCTTCAAATTATATAAATTTATAATTATATTTATAAATTTGAAAAAGGAGACACAGACAGTGTCTCCTTTTTCAAATTATATAAATTTATAATTATATTTATACATTTGAAAAAGGAGACACTTCGTTTGAACTACCATTTGGATAAAAAAACGTAGCAAATGTAAACTGAAAAAATTATATATAATTTAAAAACTACGAGTGTAGACAGACCACAACCATCCCACCTCTTTTACATTCAAACGCTGTCTCGCTACAAGTCCCTCTATGTTAGGTTAAATTTAATAATTAAAAACAACACATGGTTTGTTTTAATATTTTTAAATAAATATTTAAAATTATCTTCTTAAAAGTATATGGACAACTCCCGCGTGGTTCATTATCAATCAAAACAATCTTGTGTTAACTTAGTAACTATACTCTATTTCATAGTCAATTTAAAATTATGTTAAAAGCTATGATAGTACATATTAATTTAGTAATTCGTTTGTACTGTCGCCAACGTCCATACCACGTTGAACACACCGGTTCTCGTCCGATCACCGAAGTTAAGCAACGTCGGGCGCGGTCAGTACTTGGATGGGTGACCGCCTGGGAACACCGCGTGCCGTTGGCTTTTTTACTGCTATATTCTATAAAAAAATTGTGGATCACGATTTTTTTGTTGTAGTGGTGTGTTCATCGTGGTATTGACGTTGGCGACAATACAACAATTTATTTAACTAATATGTACTATATATAATATATTTATTTACTTTATTTTAAATTTTATATCTAACGTCACCTATATCAGTGATTCTCAACTACCGTGCCGCGGCACTTTTGTGTGCCGCCAAATTTCAAAAGTGTGCCGCCAAATTTTGCAAATATATAATAATGTTAATATAATTAAATTGTATCATTTAAAAAAATATATTATTCGTATATTTAAAATTTTTGTCTACTATTTATGTAGTGTGTTGTAGTAAATAATTTCTCTTTGTGTGCCGCCAAATTTTGAAATCGTTAAATATGTGCCGCAACAAAAAAAAGGTTGAGAATCACTGCCCTATATGCATAAACCTTTTAAAAACATAGTTCTTCTTTTTTACATTTTAATAAGTTAAAAAGGAATAAGGTATATTGAAATAAAACATTTTTATTTTTTTGTATATACTTTAATATCACAAGCTGTAATGTAACATATGGGCTTACAACAATGCATACGGCCTTATATTAAGGTTACCTACCTTAAGCCTTATTTTACGTTTCTTACAATAATTAACTATTTAAATATGAGTTTCATTTTTTTCTGGGGTGGGGCTTAACAAATTTGTTAATTTAGGTGGCGCTATTATTATATATAGCGACATTCAAATCTTTTATTTTGTTTAATCATATTTTAATAAATGATAATAAATGACTCCAGTCGTGGCGCAGGGGCACAAAGTGTGACTGTAAAATCGACTGGTTGTGGGTTCGATCCCCACTAGAGGAAATTAAATATTTATTTAAATTTATATTTCCCTTTCTTCGCTCTGGTGTGGAGCCAAAACGCAATACAGAGTTCCGCCACTCAACATGCAATGTCTATAGAATTCGGGTAAAGTGGGGAACGGAGTGTGATAATACTATGTTCCTCTGTCTACCCTACTGAGCCCGGGATACAGCGTGAAGATAAAATTTTAATGTTATCTTAAAAAAAAACTTAATTTATATCAATAAAACAATGTTTATATTTTGGTAATATGTAGAGCAATTAATTAGTAAATTATTTAAAAGTTTGACAATATACTCCCAAATTATACAAATTTTATTCGATGAAATATTTTCACTTAATGTACTAGTAATAATTACAATTACTAAATAATAATAATAGGTTATAATAATATATCAAAATAGTACTACATTACTTACAGTTAATAAATAGACATTAATATTCTTTAAATATTTATTTTTTATTTGACAATTGTTCTAAAAGGGCCATTATTTTGGCGTGTTTGTTGGATTCACGTGTAGGACATTTGTTTTGAACAAAAAATAATGCGCTCTCGTCCTTCTGTTCGAACGCTACTTGAGCTGCTTCCTCGTAGAATCTGTAACATTATATATAACATAATCAATTTGTTAAAAACATTAATGTTTTTGACGTTTTTAAAATTATATTAAATTAATGTAAAATTACTTATTCAAATTAGTTTCAAATAATTGTATATATATTTTATTTTTTTTGTTTTGAATGTATCTAAATATAAATTAGGGATTATTTTTCCAATTTATGAACTTTAAATAAAAAAAAAACCAAGACTTTTGCGACTTCACAAGGTAAAAACATAATAATTTTAAAAAATCTATAATTATAAGCAATAATTATTTTTCAGTAAGTGTAAAATATCTCTTCATTCCACTACAAAAGGAAACGAAATACTTACTCAGCTTTCACGTAATATTTAACTTTGATATCGTCTCTGCATTTCGGTAAGTATTTCAATGCCTCATCATTTTTGCCATACTTCAAGCAAGCATCTACAAATGGCTCGTAACCGACAGGGGATTTCTTAGATTTAGAGAAACGCCCTAATTCGTCCCAATCGTCCTTTTCGGCTAGAGTTAGTATCCGGAGCCACCAGTATCTAAGAAAAATGATTATGGAAATGAGAAATATCTATGAATATTCAACATTTTGACTGGTTGATATTTTTAATTAAGATATATTATATGTCTTATTCTCCACTTGTGATAAAAAAATAAATAAATAAATATAAACAATATAAAGCCAGACAAATTCGTAGTTACTAAAATTTCTAATTTATTATATAATAAAAAAATGTTTATTACAACACCGCAACGTCTTTGTATGCAACACAACCATTGAGATTGTCAGTCTGTCAAAGTTAAATTTCAATGTTATTACTGTTGAACTTTTTAAATAAATGTTTAAAACTGTACTGGCGTCAAAAAAATAACCTTTTCAGGATATGTATAAGAAACAAAAAAAAATGTCAATAAATGTACCTTCTATCAGGCATTTTGTATTCAGATCGTAGTTTGTCAGCTAATTTAATTTCGCCCTGTTCTAGAAGCTTCTTCACCGTGTCGTGTAGAGAGAGACCCACGAAACTTTCCCCGTATATCTCTTGCAAGCTCGACTGTTGCTTGCAAAGCTTGCGGGCTTCCTCGCATATTGATACACCTAGAAAACAATGAAGGAATGAACCTCAATTCAGAATTCAAGATAATTAGCTTCACGCTGTATCCCGCACACAGCAGGGTAAGCAGAGGGAACCTAGTGTTAAGACATACGTATCATCGTACATAAGAATAGGATAAATTTAAGTAAATATTTCATTTCCTCGAGTGGGGATCGAACCCACAACCAGTCGGTTTACAGTCACACTTTCTGCCGACGACTGGCGTCATTTTAGGAATTCAAGATCAAAAATTAATTTTATTACTTAAAATATGTGGGGTAAAATATCAAGCTAAACAATAAAGCTTTTATAATTAATATATCTCACATTATTCTAAATAAATCTCTTTCTTCCAAAGTAATTTTTATTTAACGACACCCAGTCTTACATTTTGTTATGTAGTATATTTTATTTACCTGATTTAATTATTTAACATAATCGAGGTCGTCGTGGACAAGAGTGTGACTGTAACGCGACGGTTGTGAGTTCGATTCCCACTCGAGGGAATGAATTATTATTTCTTAATAGTTTCATTTCTTCGCTCTAGCACCAAGGCAAAACCCCGGCGTTGAGTTCCACTACACAAAACGCAATGCCTCGAAAATTTCTTCGGACAGTTCGGAACGGAGTGTCTTAACACTGGGTTCCCTCTGCTTACTCTGCTGTATAAGGGATATAGCGTAAAGCTGATTTAATCTTTTTTATTATTTTTTTCCCCTCAATGTGCTTACCCAAATCGTTTTTCCCTTTCTTATAGCACTCTCTGGCAGATATAAGTGAGGCCTCCACACTCCCCGGGTTGGTTTGGTCGATGGCGTCCCTTATGTGTGTGGCCGCCTGTCCCGTGAACTCGTCCTCTTGTACGTAAACTTTACGTAACGCTTCACGGTTGTGAGACGCACAGTACTTTATGTAGAGGGAATGTGCGAGTGGGAAACTTCTTATTGTTAGCTGGAATTTAGATTCCTTAGTTAATATAATAATTATAATAATAAACCCGCAGGGCAGCTTGTGGCGAGCTGTTGGGGAGTGGCGACCCCACGGACCTGAGTCCTCCGGAGGGGAATTGTAATCTATCCCCCGCCTCTGGCTTGCCTTTATTGGCCGGCAGAGTGGAGCGCAAGAGCTATGTGCTCGAAAGGGTGGAAGTGCTCAATCTGCGTAATAGCGGGGAAACCCGCTCACGAGCTCCTCGGGATGGTGAAACCGGTGCACACCTCTCTACACCCTTAGCCGACCACGCCGATGTTGCGCCCAAGGCACTACGCCGCTTTGTGGGGGCCCATCTAGTGGGAGGCGAGTCACCGTCCGCCAACCATTCAATTTGAGACTATTGTAAAGGCGGACGTCTGTTAGTCTCACTCAATAGCCCAGTAGCAGTCCATCCAAATTCCATTCCATAGTCCTAGTTTAGATTTCCACATTTTCCATAGTTCCTACGCATTAACCGGCGACCATCTCTGGGCAATTACCTGTGGTTACCCAGAGATGGATCCCGGCTATTGCGTCACAGTAAAACATTTTTATATTCTCTAAGGGGCCTCTACGTGTTGGACCTGTGTCCCCACGCAAGCCTTCCAAAGGACCGGGTTCTTTTGAACCCGTGAATTCTAAACGAGAAACATAATAATAATAATAATATACTTTATTGAAGTGACCAGCGACTATAATATTTATCTTTTAACTATACATATAATCAAAATACCATTTTTATTACGCATTACTTAATACAAAATCTGAAATTTAAAATGATTTTTCAAATACAAATGTGTTGCTATTATTTATAATTTCTTATACTAAAATATAATTATATTACCTCGAACTCATGTTTTCCCATTTTTTCCTTTAAATGTAACAACACAGTGTAAACGAGATCTGTGTCTCCACTTGCGGTTGCCTTTAACAGAGCTGTTTGTCCTTCACCAAGCGTTAATAACAATGGAACTTGTAATTTGCTGTGAGTTTCATATTCTAAAATCTGTAATTATAAAGTTATTAAAGTTATATTTATTTTGATTTTATTATGGAGAGCATAAGGCAAACGAGCGCACGGGACAGCTGGTGGTAAGTGATCACCACCGTCCACGACCCTGTGCAATACCAGAGGATCTATAGGTTAAAATGGAGCTAACTGCGTTTTTCGAAGGTACACGGCGTTTGTCTTATCTAAAGCGCAGGAATGTATCTCTTCCCAGAATTTGACGGGTAGCTTGAGTATATGAACTCAGGAAGGGCTTCCCTGGCACCGGAGGTGCTGATATCTTTCTTGAGTAAAATTTCTCTAAGTGTCACTATCGTTTTCTGGGAAGGAGTTGGGTATGGGCACCTGGCCCCAGCATTACCTAATGCGAAACGATTAATATCTTAAAGATTAAATTAACAATTTAAAAATTTGATAAAACACGTTTATTTAATCAGAACATATTAATAAGACCAATTAAGTCAAAGGTTCCATCAACCATCTTCCAATGCCATCATCACAGCTGTTCGATGGTACCATAATATTTTGCTGGCAAAAGAAAATGCCAACACAATATTATCGTACCACATATTATTGACAAGTTTCATAACAATGCTGTAAAACTGCTGTAAATAGCGTGTAATTCAGATTCTTAAATTACATAATTACAGCTTGATCTAATATTAAAAAGTAGACCCTATTAAAAAGTAGATCGTTCTAACAAAGTTACAGTGAATATATAATTTTGAATCGAATACGATGATAAAAAAATTCGTGATCCACAATTTTTTTATAGAATATAGCAGCAAAAAAGCCAACAGCACGCGGTGTTCCCAGGCGGTCACCCATCCAAGTACTGACCGCGCCCGACGTTGCTTAACTTCGGTGATCGGACGAGAACCGGTGTGTTCAACGTGGTATGGACGTTGGCGACAAGGTAAATGAATTACTACAATTAAAATTGAACCTATTGCGACTGCGTTTGAATGTAAATCTTTCTAGATTATATTCAAATTACGAAAGTTGACAAAGCGCGGCGCTGATTTCCGCCAGTTAGCGTGAAATGTCTCTTTAATAGGGAACGAAGTGTCTCCTTCTTCAAATTATATAAATTTATAATTATATTTATAAATTTGAAAAAGGAGACACAGACAGTGTCTCCTTTTTCAAATTATATAAATTTATAATTATATTTATACATTTGAAAAAGGAGACACTTCGTTTGAACTACCATTTGGATAAAAAAACGTAGCAAATGTAAACTGAAAAAATTATATATAATTTAAAAACTACGAGTGTAGACAGACCACAACCATCCCACCTCTTTTACATTCAAACGCTGTCTCGCTACAAGTCCCTCTATGTTAGGTTAAATTTAATAATTAAAAACAACACATGGTTTGTTTTAATATTTTTAAATAAATATTTAAAATTATCTTCTTAAAAGTATATGGACAACTCCCGCGTGGTTCATTATCAATCAAAACAATCTTGTGTTAACTTAGTAACTATACTCTATTTCATAGTCAATTTAAAATTATGTTAAAAGCTATGATAGTACATATTAATTTAGTAATTCGTTTGTACTGTCGCCAACGTCCATACCACGTTGAACACACCGGTTCTCGTCCGATCACCGAAGTTAAGCAACGTCGGGCGCGGTCAGTACTTGGATGGGTGACCGCCTGGGAACACCGCGTGCCGTTGGCTTTTTTACTGCTATATTCTATAAAAAAATTGTGGATCACGATTTTTTTGTTGTAGTGGTGTGTTCATCGTGGTATTGACGTTGGCGACAATACAACAATTTATTTAACTAATATGTACTATATATAATATATTTATTTACTTTATTTTAAATTTTATATCTAACGTCACCTATATCAGTGATTCTCAACCACCGTGCCGCGGCACTTTTGTGTGCCGCCAAATTTCAAAAGTGTGCCGCCAAATTTTGCAAATATATAATAATGTTAATATAATTAAATTGTATCATTTAAAAAAATATATTATTCGTATATTTAAAATTTTTGTCTACTATTTATGTAGTGTGTTGTAGTAAATAATTTCTCTTTGTGTGCCGCCAAATTTTGAAATCGTTAAATATGTGCCGCAACAAAAAAAAGGTTGAGAATCACTGCCCTATATGCATAAACCTTTTAAAAACATAGTTCTTCTTTTTTTACATTTTAATAAGTTAAAAAGGAATAAGGTATATTGAAATAAAACATTTTTATTTTTTTGTATATACTTTAATATCACAAGCTGTAATGTAACATATGGGCTTACAACAATGCATACGGCCTTATATTAAGGTTACCTACCTTAAGCCTTATTTTACGTTTCTTACAATAATTAACTATTTAAATATGAGTTTCATTTTTTTCTGGGGTGGGGGTGCTTAACAAATTTGTTAATTTAGGTGGCGCTATTATTATATATAGCGACATTCAAATCTTTTATTTTGTTTAATCATATTTTAATAAATGATAATAAATGACTCCAGTCGTGGCGCAGGGGCACAAAGTGTGACTGTAAAATCGACTGGTTGTGGGTTCGATCCCCACTAGAGGAAATTAAATATTTATTTAAATTTATATTTCCCTTTCTTCGCTCTGGTGTGGAGCCAAAACGCGATACAGAGTTCCGCCACTCAACATGCAATGTCTATAGAATTCGGGTAAAGTGGGGAACGGAGTGTGATAATACTATGTTCCTCTGTCTACCCTACTGAGCCCGGGATACAGCGTGAAGATAAAATTTTAATGTTATCTTAAAAAAAAACTTAATTTATATCAATAAAACAATGTTTATATTTTGGTAATATGTAGAGCAATTAATTAGTAAATTATTTAAAAGTTTGACAATATACTCCCAAATTATACAAATTTTATTCGATGAAATATTTTCACTTAATGTACTAGTAATAATTACAATTACTAAATAATAATAATAGGTTATAATAATATATCAAAATAGTACTACATTACTTACAGTTAATAAATAGACATTAATATTCTTTAAATATTTATTTTTTATTTGACAATTGTTCTAAAAGGGCCATTATTTTGGCGTGTTTGTTGGATTCACGTGTAGGACATTTGTTTTGAACAAAAAATAATGCGCTCTCGTCCTTCTGTTCGAACGCTACTTGAGCTGCTTCCTCGTAGAATCTGTAACATTATATATAACATAATCAATTTGTTAAAAACATTAATGTTTTTGACGTTTTAAAAATTATATTAAATTAATGTAAAATTACTGATTCAAATTAGTTTCAAATAATTGTATATATATTTTATTTTTTTTGTTTTGAATGTATCTAAATATAAATTAGGGATTATTTTTCCAATTTATGAACTTTAAATAAAAAAAAACCAAGACTTTTGCGACTTCACAAGGTAAAAACATAATAATTTTAAAAAATCTATAATTATAAGCAATAATTATTTTTCAGTAAGTGTAAAATATCTCTTCATTCCACTACAAAAGGAAACGAAATACTTACTCAGCTTTCACGTAATATTTAACTTTGATATCGTCTCTGCATTTCGGTAAGTATTTCAATGCCTCATCATTTTTGCCATACTTCAAGCAAGCATCTACAAATGGCTCGTAACCGACAGGGGATTTCTTAGATTTAGAGAAACGCTCTAATTCGTCCCAATCGTTCTTTTCGGCTAGAGTTAGTATCCGGAGCCACCAGTATCTAAGAAAAATGATTATGGAAATGAGAAATATCTATGAATATTCAACATTTTGACTGGTTGATATTTTTAATTAAGATATATTATATGTCATATTCTCCACTTGTGATAAAAAAATAAATAAATAAATATAAACAATATAAAGCCAGACAAATTCGTAGTTACTAAAAATTCTAATTCATTATATAATAAAAAAATGTTTATTACAACACCGCAACGTCTTTGTATGCAACACAACCATTGAGATTGTCAAAGTTAAATTTCAATGTTATTACTGTTGAACTTTTTAAATAAATGTTTAAAACTGTACTGGCGTCAAAAAAATAACCTTTTCAGGATATGTATAAGAAACAAAAAAAAATGTCAATAAATGTACCTTCTATCAGGCATTTTGTATTCAGATCGTAGTTTGTCAGCTAATTTAATTTCGCCCTGTTCTTGAAGCTTCTTCACGGTGTCGTGTAGAGAGAGACCCACGAAACTTTCCCCGTATGTCTCTTGCAAGCTCGACTGTTGTTTGCAAAGCTTGCGGGCTTCCTCGCATATTGATACACCTAGAAAACAATGAAGGAATGAACCTCAATTCAGAATTCAAGATAATTAGCTTCACGCTGTATCCCGCACACAGCAGGGTAAGCAGAGGGAACCTAGTGTTAAGACATACGTATCATCGTACATAAGAATAGGATAAATTTAAGTAAATATTTTATTTCCTCGAGTGGGGATCGAACCCACAACCAGTCGGTTTACAGTCACACTTTCTGCCGACGACTGGCGTCATTTTAGGAATTCAAGATCAAAAATTAATTTTATTACTTAAAATATGTGGGGTAAAATATCAAGCTAAACAATAAAGCTTTTATAATTAATATATCTCACATTATTCTAAATAAATCTCTTTCTTCCAAAGTAATTTTTATTTGACGACACCCAGCCTTACATTTTGTTATGTAGTATATTTTATTTACCTGATTTAATTATTTAACATAATCGAGGTCGTCGTGGACAAGAGTGTGACTGTAACGCGACGGTTGTGAGTTCGATTCCCACTCGAGGGAATGAATTATTATTTCTTAATAGTTTCATTTCTTCGCTCTAGCACCAAGGCAAAACCCCGGCGTTGAGTTCCACTACACAAAACGCAATGCCTCGAAAATTTCTTCGGACAGTTCGGAACGGAGTGTCTTAACACTGGGTTCCCTCTGCTTACTCTGCTGTGTAAGGGATACAGTGTAAAGCTGATTTAATCTTTTTTATTATTTTTTTCCCCTCAATGTGCTTACCCAAATCGTTTTTCCCTTTCTTATAGCACTCTCTGGCAGATATAAGTGAGGCCTCCACACTCCCCGGGTTGGTTTGGTCGATGGCGTCCCTTATGTGTGTGGCCGCCTGTCCCGTGAACTCGTCCTCTTGTACGTAAACTTTACGTAACGCTTCACGGTTGTGAGACGCACAGTACTTTATGTAGAGGGAATGTGCGAGTGGGAAACTCCTTATTGTTAACTGAAATTTAGATTATTTTAGTTAATATAATATTTGTATTTTAAGTATATAATCACAATAAAAAAAAATATTACGCATGTTTTACGCACAAGCAATTTTGAATCGTCATGTTATAATGAATAAATATCAATATCAGTAGTGTCAGTCTTACAGGAAGAATTTTGTTAAGAATGGCCGGCAGTATGTTTTAAATGTAAAAATAAAAGTAAATCAAATCAGCTTCACGCTGTATCCCACACACAGCAGGGTAGGCAGAGAGAACCTAGTGGTAAGACATTCCGTTCTCCACTTTCCGCCGAGTTCTGGAGGCATTGCGTGTTGACTGGCGGAACTCAACGACTCGCTGTACCTCGACACCAGAGCCGGGAATGAAAATATAAATGTAAGTAAATATTTTATCTCCTCGAGGGGGGATCGAACACACAACCAGTGACTGTACAGTCACACTCTGTGTCACTGCGCCACGACTGGCTTAAAAAATAAAATTTGAATATAAAATCTGAAATTTATAATTATTTTTCAAATGTATTTTTATTATTTATATTTTCTTATTCTAAAATTATATTACCTCGAACTCATGCTTTCCCATTTTTTCTTTCAAATGTAACAACACAGTGTAAACGAGGTCTGTGTCTCCACTTGCGGTTGCCTTTAACAGAGCTGTTTGTCCTTCACCAAGCGCTAATAACAATGGAACTTGTAATTTGCTGTGAGTTTCATATTCTAAAATCTGTAATTGTACAATTATTAAAGTTATACTTATTTAGTTTTTTTTAAGGCAAGCATAAGGCGAACGAGCGCACGGGACAGCTGGTGGTAAGTGATCACCACCGTCCACGACCCTGTGCAACACCAGAGGATCTATAGGTTAAAATGGAGCTAACTGCGGTTTTCAAAGGTACACCACGTTTGCCTTGTCTAAAGCGCAGGAATGTATCTCTTCCCAGAATTCGACGGGTAATTTGAGTATATAGACTCAGGGAGGGCTTCCCTGGCACCGGAGGTGCTGATATCTTTCTTGAGTAAAATGTCTCTAAGTGTCACTGTCGTATTCTGGGAAGGAGTTGGATATGGGCACCTAGCCCCAGCGTTACCTAATGTGAAACGATTAATACAGCTCGATCTAATATTAAAAAGTAGACCCTATTAAAAAGTAGATCGTTCTAACAAAGTTACAGTGAATATATAATTTTGAATCGTATTCGATTGATTCGATGATAAAAAAAAATCGTGATCTACAATTTTTTTAATAGAATATAAGCAGCAAAAAAGCCAACGGCACGCGGTGTTCCCAGGCGGTCACCCATCCAAGTACTGACCGCGCCCGACGTTGCTTAACTTCGGTGATCGGACGAGAACCGGTGTGTTCAACGTGGTATGGACGTTGGCGACAGTACTATCGAATTACTTATGTGATATTTACTATGTATAATATAGTTTTTATAATTATTTTGAATTTACTACAATTAAAAATTAAATAAATTCAAGGAACCTAGTGAGACAGCGTTCGAATATAAACGGCATGTAATGGTTATAGGTCGATTCACACTTAGAGAAATCTTTCTAGATTATATTCAAATTACGAAAGTTGTCAAAGCGCGACGCTGATTTCCGCCAGTCAGCGTAAATGTCTCTTTAGTGGGGAACAAAGTGTCTCTTTTTTCAAATTATATAAATTTATAATTATATTTATAAATTTGAAAAAGGAGACACTTAGTTTGAACCACCATTTGAAAAAAAAAACCTAGCAAATATTAACTGAAAAAATAATATATATTTTAAAAACTACGAGTGTATATAGACCACAACCATCCCATCTTGTTTACAATCAAACGCTGTCTACAAGGCCGTCTATGTTAGGTTAATTTTATTGATTAAAAACAATAATCCAATATGTTTTGTTTTGTTTTAATATTTTTACATAAATATTTAAAATTGCCTTCTTAGAAGTATATCGACAACTCCCGCGTGGTTCATTGTCAATCGAAACAATCTAGTGTTAACTTAGAGATAATTATCTCTATTTCATAGTAAATTTAAAATTATGATAAAAGCTATGATAGTACATATTAAATAAGCAATTCGTTCATACTGTCGCCAACGTCCATACCACGTTGAACACACCGGTTCTCGTCCGATCACCGAAGTTAAGCAACGTCGGGCGCGGTCAGTACTTGGATGGGTGACCGCCTGGGAACACCGCGTGCCGTTGGCTTTTTTGTCGATATATTTTAGTTTTATATGTTTCGAAGTAATCAAAAATATATATTGACTAAAGGAAAACTCAAAATAATTAATATTTTGCGCAGCTATCGTATACTGGGTGGAAGAGGCAGCGCTCCATTTACGAAAACAGCATATAGGGTAAAATATTTCAAACCTATACCTAAAGAAATTAATCAAGATGCCTCAACAGTTTGGACGTAGGATTTCTTTTTCATTTCACGATTTTTATCCATACCTGTATTTTGTGTGACGCGATTACGTATAGATCCCAATCAAACATAAACACTTACTACTACAAAAATACTACTAAAGGTTAAACAACTTTGAACTTTATCGCCAATACATACGACTCGATTTCGAAATGAGGCGTGTGCGGCGGTGTTCCTTTGATAGGTTTATGTGTGGGTGCGTAATCCTTACAAATGGCGTTTTGTTTTAAAATTACAAATTTATTAATTATTTTGTTTGAAAAAAAAAACTTTTTCATTTTTGGGAATTTATTTTTTTCTGAATTATATTAGGCTTTTATAGAGTAGTTAAAATTGTGGTTTCATTTAATGTGGTGCTGACACTTCCACTCTGTATATTAATTATTTCGAACAACGTAAGTTTAAATGCTAAAAAAGCTAAATTCCTGGAAAACAACATCTCCATTTAAAAGTATCAAACAACATCTTCTGCCAATTTATCAAGATTTGTCTAGTGAAGATTTGTTAAAAATGTGCTTGGGAGACCATACCCAAATAAAAGCAAATGAAAACTTAGTCCGAAAATCTGGCGATTAGCTCCAAAGCATTGGCATTCCGGCTTAAAAAATTTAGAAATTTCGGCATACAGCATTTCGGAATCACTGCTGGCATATTTATTTAATGATGGCTTTTATTCAATCTTGAGGATTATAAACGCATTGGACATAATCGTTGGCACCAACTGCAGAGTTTTCACCAAAACCAATGAGGCGCGAATTGTACGACAAAACAGGCTGACTTAGTCTTTCTAAGACGAAAGAGGCTAGTATCGCCCTAACATATCGTATCGAATAGATGATGAAACAAAGTCAGATTTTCGCGGAAAAAGAAGGTAAAGTGGTTGTGTTACCTATTATTGGACGCGCCTGGAATTTAAACCTTAAACGCGATTATCTCGAAACTACATTTTTAAAAACTGCTCGTGTTGTAGCTCAAAAAGTTATAAATCGATGAAATTTTTTAGAGTAAAAAGGTTCCCAAATTAATAATTTTGCACTTTACTCATAATTTTATAATTACATCCTTTGATTGTGGGAAGGTATATATGTAAGTAAGCGAATCATCTGTTAATCTTTTTCACATTAACAGCAAAAGAATGATAACTGCATCAAATTTCGATGTCTCGGAAAACAAGCTTACGAAGACCCGCCATTTTGTTGGTCACCCCAAAAAATAGGTCACATTAAAATTATGCCAAAATTTGAAAATGATTAGATTATTTTATTCTTTTTAAAAAATCTATCAAAATAGACATAATGCAAATTTGCCTTAATCATGTTGTAATCCGCATACAGCAGGGTAGAGGAAATCTAGTGTTAAGACACTCACGTCTCCCATTTTGCGCCAAATTCTAGAGGCATTGAGTGTTGTGCAGCGGAACTCAACGCCGCAATTTGCCTCGAGACCAGGGCGAAGAAAATGAAAATATTAAATATTTCAATTCCTCGAGTGGAAATCAAACCAACAACTTGTCGCGTTTACTGTCACATTTGATTGGCCTATTTAATAATTTGGCCACCTATTTTATAATTAAAGAAATATATGATATACAAAATGTTCTTACTTTAATAGCCAACGTCTTCCTGCCTTTCTCGGCGGCCTTCATAGCGATCGTTGAATATGAGATGCCTGGAATATTTTTAAGTTTTTCACCTATTTCACGAGCTGCACTCTCATTGTCTAGATGTGGTTGTGTTACCTGTAATAAGATTTAAAAGTTTTTTTTTATAGATTCACACGCAGGGAACCTAATTTTAAGACACTTCATTCACCCACTTTACGTCGAATTCAATAATTGCAAAAAATCTGCTTACGTAATACTTGAACGGCCCCTCTTCTAATAACATCTTCTAATATATATTTTTTTCTAAGTAGGAATCAAATTCACAACTATCAAGCAATACTTTTTTTATTAAAATGTGAATTTACCTTGTAACACGCCCAATGTGATAAAACTCGTGTCTGTCCATCTTTAAGTTGTAGATAAGAAGCAATGTGACCGGCGAGGCAGTGGAGCCGACGCCATATTAGTCTGTCTAATAATATCCTTTCTCCTAGATTTTGAACTCTTGAATTGTGTTAAGAAATAACTATTAGTTTAAATTAGAAATTTAAATAAAATTATCAAGGTATTCCATTTTTTGATAAATATTAAATTATCTGTAGAAAAAAAATTAAGTCTCTTTTTTTAATTTTCAACAATGATGTAACAAGGAAACATTTTATTATTTTTCCCAAAATTTAGATATTATTTGTTTATGATAAACAATAAATATTATAATGTTCACTGTGCATTATATATATTTTTTTAATATTTATATTTCTTTTTATAAATACAATTTTAACTTGCGTTATCAATCTATAAACCAAATATATTAAATACAGGAACTTTTATTTTTTTTTCAAAAGGTGAATAGCAAATTCAAATCAGTCATTACTTAAAAGAATATAATTGTGTATTTTAACGTTTACAATAGCGTAAACAAAAATGTGTTACTTTTTTCTTAAAATAAATAAATCAGCTTCACGCTGTATCCCGCACACAGCAGGGTAGGCAGAGGGAACTTAGTGTAAGACACTCCGTTCCCCACTTTTTCCACTCTTTTCACTTCTCTCACTCTGTTCCACACTGCCGAATTCTGGAGGCAATGCGTGTTAAGTGGCAGAACTCAACGCCGCACTTTGCCTCGACACCAGAGCGAAGAAATGGAAATATAAATTTAAGTAAATATTTCATCTCCTCGAGTGGGGATCGAACCCACAACCAGTCGAATTACAGTCACACTTTGTACCCCTGCGCCACGACTGACCTTTTTTCTTACATTATTATATATACAATAAAATATAAATAAAATTAAAAAGGATACTGCAAAAACGTCAAAGGTATAGCAACTCTTGGGTCTCGCACAGCATTCAACACTCGTAGCCACCTGCAGGTCTTCACATAATGGTCAGTTAATATAGGATCCATAATAAATCCCTTTCCAAATTGAGCTGCGCGTATTAACATTTTCTGGACATCGGTATTAAATTCGAAGGCGGCAGCGTCTATACAATTTTGTACTGCAGTCGGTAAATCTGGTTTTACTAGGCGTATGTATTCATCAGCTCTGTGACTACGTTTCTATAACAAAATAATATAATTGACAAACACAAAACCTTTTATTATGAAGTCGGTTAAAAAAGAAAATATAACAAATTTTATTAGAAATTAAGGACAATGTTCAAAAGAAGTGCAAAAAGCCAACGGCACGCGGTGTTCCCAGGCGGTCACCCATCCAAGTACTGACCGCGCCCGACGTTGCTTAACTTCGGTGATCGGACGAGAACCGGTGTGTTCAACGTGGTATGGACGTTGGCGACAAACATTTTAAAATATTTATATACTAGCTTCATTTAAAAATTCATAATTTTTTAGCTTCACGCCATTTTCCACATATGTAGGGGTAGGCAGAGGCACCTAGTGCTAAGACACTCCAATCGCCACACACCACTAAATTCTGGAGGCATTGCGTGTAGAGTGCCAGAGCGAGGAAATGAAAGTAGCAAATATTTAATTTCCTCGAATGGGACTCGAACCCAAACACCCGTCGCGTTAACAGTCACACGCTTGTGCTCCTGCGCCACGATTAGCATCAGCAGGATAGTCGCAATTTTTAATATTATATTATATTAATTGACCTATTTAAACTATTTAAAAGATTGACTTATTTAAACTACATAAAAGAAATCGTTTTTGTAAAAACTAATAAAGATATTGACACAAGAGTTGCATAATTATAAGTGAAAACTATAATTTGTGCTTCACTCTCTAAAAGTATTCAAAATTGGGTAGTAAGTAAAGTATAAAATATAATTAAAAAAAAAACATACCTGAAATTGCTTAGACGCTTCAACCAAATACGATCCAGGAGCAGTACTATTAATTCTAAAAATCTTTTCCACCTCCACGGGGACTTTTTGCAATAACTCATGTGACATTTCCGATATAATTCTAACACAGTCCATTTCTGGTATAATATGGAACGGGCCGTCGTAGGGATATACTATAGTGGTGCTATTGAAGCCGTAGATGCACATTGTGTCGTCCCAGTGACCTATTATCGCTTGGGAACCGCACCTAGAAAATAAAAGTATGTATTTTTTATGGAAGGGATTATATAGATATTTATTCAAATTTTTACATTTCACAGCGTGAAGCTGATTTATTTATTCAAATTTTAAGACCTTTAAATGAGGAACGGAGTGCCTTAGCTGTTTTTTTTAACTCTGCTGAATTTCAATTCAAAGTAAGCAATTTGCAATTAAATATAAATATTTTCTTTACAATAAAACTTATTTTTGCAATCAATGACTTACCAAACTAACTCCTTAGGCTGTTTAATATATCCAGTGTCGATCTCACAGTATTTATTCTTAAGATCAGACGAGCCGATCCACAGTATTCCTGAATCAGTGAACAGGGCAACATGGCGGCCATTTTGGGAAGGCACTATTGTGAGAACTTGTGTGTACGGATTGGTAATTTCTGGGCGCTGTAAAATATATTTATGTTACATACATACATATGTACACACATAGACTGATTAAAACATTACCCTCCCTTGCATTGCGCAGTCGGGAAAAAAATAAGTTGACTAATTATTAGGGGTCGCAAACTGGGATCACGGGATTCAAAAATATCGAGATACTAGGAAAAAGGAGCCCTGAAATGCGACATCATTGTTTGTCACCTTAATATCTCTTTAAAGCAAAAAATTAAGAAATGATCTTGCTGGTTGACTAGACTTTAAGTTATTTACATAATTTAAAAAAAAAATGATTCAGCAAATAAATAGGATCGGTAAAAATGTTGACTCCACACATTATTTCTTTCAAAGAAGACACAAATGATGTCTATCATTTAGTGTCAAAGAGTGGTTAAAAAGCAAATGCTAAATAAAAGTAATTTGACTGACCTAGTCCAGGGTCTGCTGTTTGTCTTTATAATAAAAATAGAAATGGTTCTTTACGAAAACGGTAGATCTAAAGGAAAATATCTTAGTATGGGCTAGAACATATCAATAAATATTTCAGCAAGTGTAGGATCAGAGAAAGTTTTCTCTTCTTGTCATCAATTGAATAACAAAAGTTTAGATACGTTATTATTTCATCGATATCATTACATTGTCCAATAAAAGATGAATTAAGGTTCTTGATTATTTACACGGGAGTGTTCAGGTCGATGGCCGTCTACAGCGCAGAGAATGATGGCTATCCGCTATACAGGGTATCGGACCATCTCCTGTTAGGTGACGTGCGAGCTGTCATGCAGTGGGACTTAGATGTGATTTATCTGGCATCGATCTACTGCCGGCGTCGGAGCCTAACGTCTGGGGAACCGGCAACTCGAGCACGCGCCGAGGAGAAACGGGAAGCCGCATATAGAGTGTGGGAGTCCCGACTCGCCTGTGGTTAGCGAGGCGTCACGGCCTTACATGGCCTCCTAACGTTCCGTACCACACAGGTGTAACAAAATACAAAATTTGTCGAATCTCAAAAATATCGAAAAAATCGAAATACCGATATTTTTCTGGAGTCAGTATCAAAAACACCGCATTTATTTTACTTGAATGATCCGATGTTACTACTCCTATAAATGACATAATAAGAAAAGTCACCTTACTAATAGAATTATGTTATGGCAAAAAAGAAAATACAACAAAGTTTATTTGAAATATAAGACACCATGTTAAAGTGCAAAAAGCCAAAAGCCAACGGCACGCGGTGTTCCCAGGCGGTCACCCATCCAAGTACTGACCGCGCCCGACGTTGCTTAACTTCGGTGATCGGACGAGAACCGGTGTGTTCAACGTGGTATGGACGTTGGCGACAGGATAAATGAATTATATATGTACTAACTTTATTTAACAAACCAAAATTACAACTCTTTAAAAATATTATCCATTTGTAAGTAATAATAATAATAATAATAATGTTTATTTATTTCAATTTTTTGTATAACAATAACATTTTTTAACGATAACAGCTGCAGTAGTACAATACTGTGTCGCAGCTATTATCCCCCACCTCACAAAACACCGTTACATTCGTAAAAAGAGTTCTTTTTCAGTAAAAATTTTAATGAAAAAGAAGTGGAATCTAGTATTAAGATATTCCACTTTGTAATTTCAGCCGTATTCTGGAGGCATTGCATGACTGGCCTCATCATCATAATAATTTATAACTATTATTTTACATAATTTTAATTTTTGTGGCAGTAAAATCTGTATAGATTGTCATATGATAGAAAAATGCCTGTCGTATTATTAATATTATAAAAAAAAAACAATGCACAAACCAATAATATTGGCCTAGATTCACCAAGTTGACATCTATAGATTTCTTTATCCCTGCAAACTAGGAATCCTATAACTGCTGACGACCTTAAACCAGAGCTTATAACACACCAACAGCTTATTGGTTCATTTGCTCCTGAAAGTATAATGAGTTTTCTTTAGAAAAAAATGTTTAAATGATTTCTTGACAGAATGATGATTTATGTTTAATTTTTTTTCTAGCTGAGCTGAGCTGTTGATGAGGGAACAATGCGTAAAATTGACCGTACTGTACAGTATACAATGAGCCTCAACGTAGCAGGTCTCGAACCCGCGCCTCCTGGAAACTGACCAGGCGCTCTGACCACTAAGCGTCAGTATTTTTCTTTCCTAAGTGTGGATTAACACTTTAAAAAATGTTTTAATATGTTATGTAAAGGCACAGTTTCCCATTTTCTGTCCAATATTCCAGATATTGTACATTGAGTGACAAAAATCAACAGTTTCTCTTTTTGTTAGAGTGATAAAATGAAAATAGTTAATACCCCTAAGTGGAAATCAAACCCAGTCAGATGTGGCATCATAAATTCCATTTATTAAAAATAAACCTTTTGAACCTTTACTAATGGTTTAGTATGGTCTATCTATATTTGCCTTGTGGAAAAGCCTTAGATATACAAGTTCTAATTTAAAGATATATATATATATATATATATATATATATATATATATATATATATATATATATATATATATATATATATATATATAATTAGTCAAGTATAAATAGTTTTATGTAAAAAGGGTAAAAAATGTTTTTATTTTAAACTTACTTGGAACATCAGGCACTGTTCTAAGTTTAGGCTCAGAAACATTGCTTACTAAGAACATGCGATTTGTAGAAGTCATAACAGCCAGACCTATGCCATGTGGATTTGAGAATAATTGCGCTTTAACCACCTATAACAAATAATAATGATGTTTTTTAGCTACACACTGTATAATTTATAAGTACTTTCCCCTGTATATAGCAGAGTAGGTCAAGAAAATGCAGTGTTAAGACACTCTGTTCTGCACATTCTCCCTGAATGGGGAAATATAAATAAAACCCATCTCTAATTGGGAATTGAATAACCTTTGCAATTACAGTCAGTTAGTTATATATATCAATTGTTTAAAAAGAGAAAAATATTACAGTGCGCTGCTTATCCATAAGCAGCACTTTCAACATTGTTGATTTTGACATCCTTCTTGGAACTATTCAAGCAGTTAATGTTTCTTCCAAAGTTTTGGGCTGGTAACTACCAATGTGCCAGAGCTAATGATGTGAACAGAGAATTGGCTAGATGTCACGGCTGGCATTCCCCATTTTTTACTTTTTTTCTCTCTATATTTTTCAGAGGCAGAATTCAATGCTACGCTTTATAGCTTATTATTTTTTTCTGTGTGCAAAATAAAAAAAAGTTTAATTTTTTTTATATACCTTAGTGTCTCTTGCTTCTTGGCCCATACTAAAAGTTTTTTGATAAGCTCCGAACATGTCATATATTAGTACATCACCACTTTCTTGGACACACAACAATTGTTCCCCATCAGACCATCCCATATGAATAAGCACACCACTGTTCCACTGGAATTTTAGAATATACACTTTACTAAAAAAAAATTAAATCAACTTCACGATCAACTTAGATTTTTACTTGGGAGAAATTAATTATTTTTATTTCTTCAATCAGGTAACAAAGCTCAGCGCATTGTGTTATGGCACTCAACATGTCTTTAAAAAGTTATCAGGGTATGGAGTACTCAGCATACCCTGATACCCTGAAATCAATATGTGGAATATAAAAATAGGGATAATCCTTGTTTTGCAACTTAATAAAGTTTTACTTAGTAATTTCAATAAGTATTTAATGAGAATTTGTGTTATATTTATTATCACAAATATACAATATATGTTATTATATCATAATATATGCATTTGAAAAGCTTACCAATATTTTAGATATAACATTTCCTGCACAGTTGTATATTGTGATCACTGGTTTAGATGTTGCCATTACTCTTACAAATTGTTTCCTATCCCTAACAACTGCTACTGGTCCACCATAAGGTGCTCCGCTTACTATCATATTGCCTAAACCTTCATCCATGGACCAAATCATATTATACAAATCAAATTTACTGAAAAATAAATATATATTACATTTTATAACAGCCACAAAGTCTATGTCTAAAAAAATAATTTAATTTTAGTAACAAGTAAAAGTTATGAAAATTTAAAAATTACATACCGATAATAAGAGTCAAGTTGGAACCAATCTGCAGTTAATAGGGCCGACATGTTGATAGGTGATTAGTATTATATATTTTATTTCACTGAACAATAATTAACAATGCCAGCAGCTGAAATTTGTTATCAGTTAAAACTGTTCAGTTACTGCATAAAAATATAGAATAACTTTATGACTTTTACCAATTTCAATGTGACACAAAGAAAAAGTGTTTAATTTTTTTGGGAATTACTTATTAACAATTAAATGTATATTGAATGCAATTATTAAGATTATTAATTATTATTGTTTCATTTTCATGTTTTGTTATTTATTTTTGACATTGACAATTGTGAAGTAATATAATAATGACAGTGGATATTTTCACAGATTATCAATAGAATTGATCTAATAAAAAATGATATCATAGAGAAGTCTTACATGCCATATTGTCTACCGTAACTCAATATAATGTCCAGATTGGTCATCTAATTGGGAAAAAATATATACTAGTCTAACTGAATTAGTACTTAACCAAGTTCTTATATGCCTTAAAATACTTTGGAAAAAATTCGTGATTGTTATAGTATTATTCGTCTATTGGAAGCTTACATTATGATAAAGTAGAGGTTGACTTTATTAATTTAACTTAACTTTTATGCGGATTAATTAATTAATATAAGTTGTCTTTTATAGATTCGCACCGATTGTAAAATTACTTTTACATAACATTTCTTATTGATAGTTTTAGAAAAGTCTTAAGTAATTTCTAAGATCTTATTTTTTTAGTTCATTTAACTAGATATTATACTCCCGCCATCGGGGCTATGGAAGAATTCCTTGGCTCGCATAGCCCCGGCCTGTGGCTCCTACTCGGGCGACGTACCCATAAAAGGGTTTTCTCACGATGAGAATAATAAGGAGTTTTGTCAATGCGA
Source organism: Heliconius himera (assembly GCA_021202915.1). Classification (NCBI taxonomy): domain Eukaryota; kingdom Metazoa; phylum Arthropoda; class Insecta; order Lepidoptera; family Nymphalidae; genus Heliconius; species Heliconius himera. The sequence goes on from JAJHJA010000700.1 coordinate 829,740, forward strand.
CGTTATAATTTGATGTATATAATGTATAATTATATACTCTATGATATTTAGATCAATATTTAGGTTTGTTATCTGTTAATATTTTTAAATATATAAGTACTAGTATTACTTTTTTTTGCATATTTAGTATTATTTATTATTCTTTTTTGTTTTAAAATATTTATTTAATCGGTGAACGGTAGCATGAAACAAATTTTATGACAGATGTTGGATTACGACCGTCTGGTCATGTCTTTCGCTTTCTAATAAAAAAAATCTTTTAAAGGAAATTTGCCCAGTTATACTGCTTTCGACGTAAACAAGTCAAGTCTCTGTCATATGATGACGATTTCTTTAAAAGCCAGTTCTTTTAACCGGTGTAAACGTTAAAGCATATTTAAAATGTATTTTTAAATAAAATTTTTTTTCTATTTACTTAAATTTATATTTCCATTTCTTCGCTCTGGTGTCGAGGCAAAGCAGGGCGTTGAGTTCTGCCATTCAACACGCAATGCCTCCAGAATTCGGCAGAAAGTGGGGAATAGAGTGTCTTAACACTAGATTCCCTCTGCCTATATTGCTGTGTGCGGGATACAGTGTGAAGCTGATTATAATTTGTCATTTCTTAAGTTTCATATAAAAGTTATTTGCATTTTATAATAATTATAATAGGTAGTGTATTATTGGTAACAAAATTTTAGCTCCATGTATTCTGCAAATAGCACCGTACGCATAGGGAGCCTGGGAACTTAATTAAGAGATTTCATGACTTATCGCTGAATTATGGAGACATTGCGGGTTAAGTGGTGGAATTCAACGACACTCTTCGTCTCGTTACCAGAGCGAGGAGATGAAAATATTTATTATTCCATTTCTTCGAGGGAGGATCGAACTTACAACTTGTCGCATTTACAGCAGTTTTACTAGTAGTAATATTTGTAATATGTTGTATATTTTCCATAATAAATTAAAGAAGTTAAAATTAGAAATTTAAATTTATATTTCTTCGCGCTGGTGTAGAGGCAAAACGCGGCGTTGAGTTTCGCCACTCAGCACGTAATGTCTCCAGAATTCAGAAAAAGTGGGGAACGGAGTGTCTTAACACTAGATCCCTCTGCCTACCCTGCTGTGTGCGGGATACAGCGCAAAACTGAAAAAAAAAGCTAAAATTAGCAAATAATAATTAATACGCTTTGGTACCAACGGCCAGCAGGCAACTATTTTCTCACGACTCGTCTCTTTGGACTATTAAGTAGTCAAAGGTATTTGCTTGAATAGTTTCAATGGTGTCGTCTCTTTCTTTTGAAATGAGTTTGAAAGAGTATTGAAGTGAGAGGTATATTTTTTTACAAAAAAAATGTTGCTAGCTATAATTATCCCGTTCACCAGTATAAAAGTATTGGTTGAGTTGAGTTCCATTTTTTATTGATTAAAATAGCAATTATAAACATATATACATCCATCACGCATACAACCACATAGTCAGTTAGTTAAGTTTTTTTTATTTACTCGAAGAGTTAGTTTATTTATGAGAATTCCTTTATAAATGAAAATATGAAAATTTTCCAGTTCTCAAACTAAGTAAACTAACTGAGCTAGATAGGACTTTAACAACTACAGGGGTACTTATAATTATTAACTGATAATTTCTATTATGCAAGATCAATTTTGCACGGTGACAAGATCAAACACCGGTATAAGATAGACTTCATATTTACTTACTCCCCAAAGAATTATTTAATTATATCTATTACTTATTACATTATTACTATATTTACATCATTGAATATTCGTGATGAATATTTCAGCAGGACGTTCCCCGCCTTGCTTAAATAAGTGAATTACTCCAAAAATAATCTACAAAGATATTGAACTTAACTAAAATAAAATTTTAATTCCCGTTTACAATCTGAAATATTCTTAAAATATTAACATTAAGTCCACTTTATACTTAATGTTTTTTGATGATTTCTATATATAAAGAAGTACAGGCGATGCAAGTGCAAATGTATATATATATGAATATAGTAATTTATTCAATCGACAATCGGTTTTTGTACGCGTTGAAATCTTTTACATGTAAATAAGCTCGGACATGCCTTGCGCACGCGCAGTTATCACGTAAATACTTCTTTCCGTTTGAAAATAAATAAGTATTATTTGTTGTGATATTATAAAGCTATAATTATGAATATAATTAAAATTTATTTTAAATGTACTCAATGATGTTCTAAATGAAACTTAACCACAAAAATGTAGAGTATAAAAAGGTGTAATAGAAAAAAATCTTTACTATTATAACTGTAAACATTATACCATTTTGGTTTCGAATACAAGAATGCAATACACAAAAGTCATTAACGGTGATTCATTTAATTTTTTTACGAAATTCCATTCTTTAATAGGTCAGCTTACTGTCTTACTCACAATACAATATTATTAAATAGATAATTTACTTATTTTTTATATAGTTATATTGTTACTATTTAAATAGTAAAATTTTTATCAAGATCATTTATTTAATTTTGAATACTTACAGTTATATTATAATTTGGATTGATTTGGACTCTATATTAAAAATTACAGAATACAAAATTATAAAATTATTGTATATAACTGAATTGTAAGAAAAAAACACCAGCAATCTAAATGGCCTCCTTACGACAATAAGCTTAATCGTAACAATAGAATCATGACATCAAAAAGTAATGAAATAAATATGAAATGTCAAAGCCTATTCGACCTCGCTCCCACTCTAGAACAACGGTACTCACGTCGCGGCCGGCGCGAGCGACAGACTGCCACAGGTCTCTGCCCTCAGGTTTCATAAGCTTAGATGCGCGCGCGCACCTCTGTACATTCCACAAACTAAAAACGATATATTTAAACCTTGTGACTTAAAACATTAATATATGATACTATAAATTTAAATGTGCAAAGGGATCAGTGAAAATATGGTTGTTGATATGTGAAATGTTGCGAATTATTCCCTCAAGTTTATTCCAAGTGGTTTAAGTGCTGAGTGCTTGGATCAAAAGCTTTCAGAAGAGCATCAAAGGCGAGGTAAAACGTTTTGCATTTTAAACGGCACTTCTGAAAATCAATAAATATGAAATCCTAAGGTAATCTCGTTTCGTAGATGCTTTTAATTTGATGGATTTTTTTTTCAAAGATTTTAATATAGTAGTTTTTTAGAGAAGACGTTCTTTATTGCTATATAATTTATCAATTACTTTAAATTTGAAATTACATAATATTTTTTATTTTGATATTCCACATTAGAATATATGCATTATTAAATGAAATTGAACTATGTAATACGTATTATACAGTGAACATGGTACGCTCACATTTTAATGCATACGTGTACGCGATGCATACTTATAGAATTTAATTTGACAAATGATTGTTTTAAAAAGAATTAATAGAAAAATTGAAATGCTCATATGTTTGTATTAAATATAATTCAAATAATTATTAAAATCATTTAATATATATATATTTTTTTAAACAGAGCAAGGAATAGAAAATATTAATTAAATATTTAATGTATTCGAACGGGAATCGAACGCACTGCCTGTCGCGTTTATAGTCGCACATTTGTGCCCCTGCGCCACGACTGTGCTCATTAACTAAATAATTCAGTTTTATTTCATTAATACTTTTAAAATATATTGCATATTTAATTTTCACACGTATATTAAACACGCTATTAATATCTTTCGAGTTAATATTTCTATTATCTGCATATGTAGAGTAGCAAGAGTAACACATGTTGGTCTGCCGAGCCAACGCTGCTCTCAAGTCTAAGTTTTATATTATATTTAGTTGTAAATGTGTTATAAATTATGTAAATATAATCAATAATTATTAAATTACAACATTGACACTGAAAAGAGCAGCTTTTGAATTTCTTGCCGACTCTTCAAACCAGAACTGCTATCAGAAACGGTGGTAGATCTCCCGCTCAATTGTAGAATTTAGTAAGGCACATTCTTCTTCAATTTTTAGTATAATGCTTTTAAACAACGTTACCTAAAATACCACCATAAAATATGGTGATTTTTTGTAGGTGGTAGTTAAAACGCAGGTTATAGGTTCCCTTTGCCTACCATACCATGTACGTGGGATACAGCGTGAAGCTAAAACTAAAAAGATATATAATAAGTTTACATTTTCGTTATATTGAATATATAAATTTATTTATACATTTATAAATGTATCTGAGGCCAGTCGTGGCGCAGAGGCACAAAGTAATGTGTGATTGTAAAACAGACTGGTTGTGGGTTCGAACCCCACTAGAGGAGGTTTATATTTTCTTTTCTTAGCTCTGGTGTCGAGAACAAACGCGCCGTTGAGTTCTGCCACTCAACACGCAATACCTCCAGAATTCGGCAGAAAGTGGGGAACGGAGTGTCTTAACACTAGGTTCCCTCTGCCTACCTTGCAGTGTGAAGCTGATAAATTTATTTTTATCATAATTTACTTCTAACTAAATACCTATATGTACAATGTACAGCTTGTATGACGTGAATACCTTTTAAAGATTCTATTTATATTTAATAAAGGTTTTTACAGTAGGGTAAACCCGTCCCACGCCGTGCTATTATTTAATGACTTTTTTTTCGTATCTCGATTTACCTTTCTTGTAGCGTTGATAAATATAGCTACTTTTTAATTAGAGCCAAAAGCTATTTCGAGTTAAGAATAATATCGTTTCCAATAAAAAAATATTGAAAAATAAATGAATTTGTTCGGGAAATATGATAATTTTAGAACTTTTGTCCATATTTATCACTTAAGAGTTTAGGCAAAACTAATAAACTAAACACTTAGAAAAAACAACATTTAGAAAATGGTTGACTGTATGTGATAATTGTGACTTTAAATTGTACTTGGGCATGTTTATTGTTATAATGTATTTAATTAAATTAAATTAGCTAATGTTAGTAAAATGGGGAAAACAGTAAAAAAAGTATATATATGTATGTATGTTGTTTCCTGTCTTATCTGGAAAATATATGGGTGTGTAAATGATAAACAGAATATATATACTAATTAAATAAAGTTATTCAGTTAAATTCCCGTATACAAATGCGAAGAATATACAGTACTATCTGTTCATGAAAAAATATATATTAATTTGATTTATTTAAATTAAAATATCCAGAAATGTTACAGATGACAGAATTACGAAATTTAAATTAGTTTTTATAATTTCAAATAAACTCTCATAAATTTCCTATAAAAATTACAAAAACTCATTTAGAATGGCTAAACTACGAAATTAAGCAAAACATAAGCTATTAACCAAAGCGAAGTAAACATAAAACTGTATCATGCCATTTGAGAATTGCATTACCGCTGAACGTGGCCCACTAAGTGTTAGGGAAACAACACGAATATTTCACGAGTTACGACCGTCGAGTGGAAAGGTAATCGAGAATTTATATAATATATCTATAATATATTTAAATTTATGTAAATAAATGCAGATATATATTTATATATAATATATATAGGTATATGTTTACTTATTTTTTATCTGTTATAATAATTAAATATGTTTTTATATTAATAATAAAGAAATGAATAATAGCTTCGTCGCGCTGAGGTGTAAAGTGTAACTGTTGAAACTGTTAACGCGACTGGTTGTGGGTTCGATCTTCGTTCGAGGAAATGAAATATTTATTCAAGTTTATATTTCCATTTCGCTTCCGCCACTCAACACGCAATGCCCTCTCCCTAGCGTGCTGTATGTGGGACACAGCGTGAAGCTTTTTTTTTTTAAATAAATAATAGAGACCGTCGTGGCGCGGGGGGACGAGAGTGTGATTGTAAGACGACGGTTGTGGGTTTGATCCACACTTGAGGTAATGAATTATTGTTTATTAATATTCTCATTTCTTTGTTCTGGCACCAAGGAAAAAGCGAGGCGTTGAATTCCGCCACTCAACACACAATGCCTTGAAACATTTGGCGGAAAGTGAAGAAAGGAGTGTCTTAACATTAGAATTCTTTTAAGTACCCTGCTATATACGGGATACAGGATACAGCGTGAAACTGATTTTTATATAAACAATAAAAGCGTATTAAAAACATAACAATTACACTTTTCCACATTATAAATATTCATATTTATTGTACAACCATGGCGTAGGTACGTATTATCATATAATTGGATTAGACTGATGTAAGAAACGTCTCGTTTAAGTATAAGAGGGGATGTAGAGGACGTCCTTTATGCCTCAAAGAACACCTTAAGTGGTCGGGCTCAATTGCTACTTTAACATTTTTGACATTTCTGTTTCAAGAAATTTATAAGCTTCTGTACCTTTTACTGGTTCACTACTGGAAAAATATGGAATAATGGTTAGAATGACATATGACAGCAAATAAAGATTGCAATTTATGGAAGGATGGAATCTACAGACAATAAATTATACTTCGTATTTAATGTGTCAGCCAGTTAAATAAAAATATTTACCTATGCACTGCATTAGCAGTGCATAAATATTTTTATTTTAATTATTAAAAAAAAAATCAGTTTCACGCTGTATCCCGCACACAGCAGGGTAGCCAGAGGCAACCTAGTGTTGAGACACTCCGTTCCCCACTTTCTGCCGAATTCTGGAGGCATTGTGTGTTGAGTGGCACAACTCAACGCCGCGCTTAACCTCGACACCAGAGTGAAGAAATGGAAATATAAATTTAAGTAAATATTTCATCTTCTCGAGTGGGGATCGACCCACACCCACAACCAGTCGGTCACACCTCGTGCCGCTGCGCCACGACTGGCCTCATGGATATTAATTATTAGTTCATAAAAAATCCTGAATTGGACACATTCAAGACTCCGTTACTTTATATAACGATTAATTTAAATATCGCAAAGTATTTATTTCATTTGATGCTATTGAAATTTGAAAAAATCTAATTTACAGTTATTTGAATCAATTTAGAATTACAGAATTCTGATTTACTAATTGCAAACTAGAATTGTAAAAATTGTATAGATAAAATAAAATTTTCAAAGATTACAAGTATCGATTAGTCCAATTTTAAGGAAACTATGTATTAATATTTTTTACACAAAAAATAGATAAATATTTTAAAACATGTAAAAGAATTTGAAAGATTCAAGTTTTTAAAAAACATTATTAAAAAAAATCAGCTTCACGCTGTATCTACAGCTGTAGCACACAGCAGCAGGCTGGGGGGACCTAGTGTAAAGACACTCCGTTCCCCACTTTCTGCCGAATTCTGGAGGCTTTGCGTGTTGAGTGGCAGAACTGAAGAAGAAATGGAAATATAAATTTAAGTAAATATTTCATCTCCTCGAGTGGGTATCGAACCACAACCAGTCGGTTTTACAGTCACACTTTGTGCCACTGCGCCACGACTGGCCTCAATCCTCTTGAATATTGTAAATAACAATTATTTTTGTGCCGTAATCGTAGAATACAAGTAATCATATAAAAAAGATAGAAAGTATTGTACATTACATTGTATAGGAAACCATAGCTTGACAAATCCATGTTCTCAATCGAAATGATATTTCACGCTAAGTTACACAATTTATTACATAAATATTTGATGGTCTTAAAGAATTTTCTTGTAGAAATCTCGTTTTATATAATAAATTTGTTTTTCTCACTTATAGGCTGGTATATTGTAATCATAATGTAATCTTCTACTTAAGAATCTACTATATTATTTTAATAATTTAGATCAGCTTCACGATGTATCCTGCACACAGCAGGGTAGGCAGAGGGAACCTAGTGTTAAGACACTCCGTTTCCCACTTTCTGCCGAATAATAATAATTTAAATAGTTTAAAAATTATGAAGGTTAAATTTAAGCAAGTGTTTTGGTCATTATTAACCCTTTAACGATTACACTACTACACTGAATATATTAATTCCAAACGTAAGTCAATATAGAAAAGGTCGACCATCGATTTCTCAATTTTACTTAATTTTTATTAAATTTTTATTCTTTTCTTTCATATTTCGAAAAACTTAGCTATTCACTTCTTAAGTAGCTAATAATTCTTGACACAAGCCTTTGGGGTTCTTTAGAAGTATAAAACTTATTTATCCTCTATCATATAAAACGACGGCTTTGCTGTTTGTTTATAACTTATATTCTAATATTAATACATCTGGTGCAGGGGTACAAAGTATGACTGTAAAATCGCTGCTTGTGGGTTTGATCCCCACTCGAGAACATGAAATATATTTTTAAATGTATATTGCCATTTCTTCACTCTGGTGTCACTCAACATGCAATATCCGTAGAATTCGGTGGAAAGTGGGGAACGGAGTGTCTGAACACTAGGTTTCCTCTACCTACCCTGCTGTGTGCGGGATACAGCGTGAAGCTGATTTATTTAAATTTCTTGAATACCGTTATAAAGGCCTCTCTAGAAACAATGTTATATTAAATACATTTGTCACACGATTGTTGACGAGAAAGTGAGTAAAAGTATAAATATATAGGATTTCACAGTAAGACGAGCATGTATGTAATAATATACGTGACATCTATATGTGAGATAATGTTACTATACGCTTTAAACGAAAACACGTTCTGAGAGTTCGTTTTTCTTTATTTGTACTGTCTAAGAGTGTTTATTTATGTAGTAATAAAGAAAATATAAGACATTAGACGTATTTTATTTTCACTTTACTACATCGTACGTAATGGCAGAGAGGACTTAAAAAAGAAGAAAGCTAAAAAAAATTATAATTATAGAAATTATACAATTAATTAATTATTTGGCTTAACGCTATATCCCGAACATCGTATGGTAGGCACAGGAAATGTAGGAATCTAAGGTAAAGATACTCCACTATATATACAAAAGAGATCAGAAGAGAAGGCATTGCGTGTTGAGTGGCGGAACTCAACGCCGCGCTTAGCCTCGACACCAGAGCGAAAAAATGAAAATATAAATGTAAATAAATATTTCTTTTCCTCGAGTGGGGATCGAACCCACAACCAGTCCATTTTACAGTCACACTTTACAATCACACAAGTAATTCAGAAATTATGCTTTACAAAGTTATAAAATGGTACCCAAGATCAAATAATTCTTATACATCTATGTCTTAGGTGATAAAAAACATTTCATTCATCATAAGAAATCATCTACAAGTTTCTACTGAAATATTTAACATCAACTTTTCTCAGTTTAATTATTTTATTACTTATACCGCCGTTTCTTTATTATGTTATGTTAATTTTGCTCAGAAATAGCTTAATTAATATATACTTAACATTCAGTGAAATGTTTGTATTTTCATTATTTGTATAGAGATTTCTAAACCGACGTCATTCTGTCATATTGGTTTTGGTTTGTGCGGGCTCTGAGCAAATATATTTAACATATTAATGTTTTAGTGAAACGGATTTGTTATATAACTAGTTTTTGTTTTTAATTTTCTTCCATAAATAAAAAATATATTTTTAAATGGTGGTTAGACTAGAAAAATAGCGTTTTCAATTCATTTGGCAATAAATAAAAGCGAAAAATAGATAAATGATAATATTTATCTCTATACAATTAGAATATGTCAGAGTATGAAGAAAAACTTGAGAAATGGACATTAAGTGTTAAGATATAATTGTACTTTAGATTTTGAAAATGAAAATATTTTAAATATAAACTAAATTTACCAATAGTGGAATTACTCTCTAAATGCGCTACATCACGTGCTGATTGTTTTAAGCTTCACGCTGTATCCTGTACATATCAGAATAGACAGAGAGAACCTGGGAACCTATTATTAAGACGCTTCGGGCCCACTTTCAGCCGAATTCTTGAGACATTGCGTGTTGAGTGGCGGGACTCAATACCGCGCTTTGCCTTGTTACCAGAGCGAGGAAATGAAAATGTTAAATATTTTATTTCCTGGAGTGGCAATCGAACCCTTTCAGACTTGCTTCTTACCTTAGTTTGGTTTATTACATTTTAGATTATCTCAACGTAGATATTTCAACAATTTAACAATTGCATAAGATGTACAAATACTATACAATTTAATATTTTTTTTATGTGAAAGATAAAAGACACGGCTTCGTTTATCTTTCACATAAAAAAAACAAAAAGTGCTGTATAAAAGTTAAAATAGCATTAAAAGTTAAACTAATTGGCTACAAGCGTGCCAAATTCCTCGCGGTCAGCTCTGGATACACCGATAATCATGTTTTCCAGCTTATGAGAGCATGACTACGTACGGCCAAGTATTTGCAACAGCTGTTGTTGTTAATTGTGAACGATTTCTAGCGAGATCTGCTATAAAAAACTTATTTTTTTGTTATATTTGATGATGAGATGGCGTAATTTTTTTTATGGGGAATAGAGTGTCTGGGTTCCCTATGTTTCCTTGCGGTGTGCGGGATATAGCGTGAAGCTAAAAGAAAGTTGTAAAAAAAATATGACTTAGAAATGTGAAATGAGTTTTCATACACGCTACGGTAAGACGAAACGTGAAATTAAGTTAACCCAAACACACAATGTCTCGAATTCAGACTGAAAGTGGAGAATGGAGGGTCTGGACTCACTGCCTAGCGTGACAAAAAACATTCAAAAATTGTATATTCTTTTTATATAAAAAATAATATTCATTTGACAGAAGTTGTCACAAAATAAAATACCCTAATTACACAATACGCTAAGCATATATTAAAAATAACTGATAAAGGTGTATCGTCCATTTTTAATGTCTATTAAGCGATTTTCGTGATTTTTAGTATTAGGTACTTCTCTTTATTATAAAACGTGCGATAGTAGCATGCCAAATTCCGACTCGATTATACCAGAGGTTATTAGTATATAAATAAATAAATAAATACATATATTTTTCGTACAAAAATATATGATTTCCTTTTAGTTAAATTATCTCAATGTTACTTCACGTTTCATCGTTCATTCGGTATAAATATAATATTTAATGTATTCTTAATTTGGAATACATATTTGTATGTAGTATATCAGAAATTTTACAACACAAACGTTTAAACAATATTGAAATGAGACAAATGTTGATATATAAAAAAAATATTCTTTTTATTTTTCCATGAAATGGAAAAATGAAAAGAATATTTTTTTTATATAAATATCAGCTTCAGTGATGATGAACCCGCAACTATCGTATATACATGACAGTGTCTGAGCACTCCCACTGCGTGACAATAGCATATCAAAAAAGAACAGGATTTTATTCGACTTCTTGTTTGTATAAATATTTTCTTGTCGAATGGAGTCCGGTACCAGCCAAGGCAAAAATAACGTTAATAGGTAAAATAAAAAAAAACACTTAAATGAATTAAATAAGTATATTTTTTTTCGTTTATTATTCTTTAATTACCTTCACTTTAAAGTAATTAAAATAATATTATCTAATTTTAGATTTTTTGGAATTTTGGTGTATACGTAGCGTAGTAGCTTTTGTTTTTATTTTTATAAATAAATTTAGTTAAATTAAATACACTGAAGTTAAGTTGGCAAAGAAGGTGAAGGTAAGCGATCATGAAGGTTTATTAATGAAGGTTCTACTACTATACTAGGATGTAGAAAATTATATATTTCTCTATTTCACCGCAAACGCCCAGACCACGTTTGAGCCAGCGAGACTTTTCCAATCACATAAGTTAAACAACATTGGGCGGAGATCAACCGCCGGTGATGTTAGTATTTAATGTTTTCGACATCAATTTAATTTAAAGTGTTAAAAAGTATTAGTCTCTATATAAAGTTTCTATATAATGTTTCATTAGAGATTTTGGATATCTATCGTAAGAGATTTTTTTTATATTATTTATTTCTAATATATTTTGTTTTTCCGCTTCGTGCTGTATCACTCATGGTGTAGTATAGGCAGAGGGAGCCTAGTGCTAAGACATTAGCCTTCCCACTTTGCGCCGAATTTGCGTGTTGAGTGGAGGAACTCAACGCCGCGCTTTGACGTGTTACCAGAATGACAAAATGAAATCATTTAATATTTCTTCTGATCAAGTGGGAATTGAACCGACAACCTATCGCCTCAAGATTATTAAAAACATAATAAAAACAATTTACAAAAATGAACTAAAACTTTTGTACAAATAAATTATGTATTTATACGTATTCATATAAATAAATACAAATTTATATTTGAGATTACAAACAGCAAAGCAGTTACACGTCTTAAATATTAGAAATTGGTTCGCTCACGTCTAACCACAATATCCTGCGTTCAAGACTATTGGGCTAATGGCCAAGATTCAGGCATATATATATGAATAAAATACGTTTCGATAATACTACGTAATTACTTCCTGCATTCGCTATGCAGCTGAGTGCATCCGGTTCGCAATAGACCAATCGTGATTGAAACGTGCTGAAGAATTTTCAACACGCAAGCTACGCTCAGTTAAACAACACATTCTTTTCAAAATCAATAACTATTTTATAAGGCTGTCGTGGCACAAGCGTGAGACTGTAAACGTGATAGGTTGTGGGTTCGATTCCTATTCGAGGAAGTAATATGTAACAAGTAATATGCGTTCCATGCCCTCGCTCTTTAAACGCGGCAAATCGCGGTGAATTTGGCGAATCTGAGAGTCTTAAGTTCTTAGTCTAGGTTCCCAGGTTCCCTCGGCTTATCCTGCTATGTGCGGGATACAGAGTCAAACTAAAAAAAAAAAAAATCCACGGATGTAAGTGAGTTAGAATAATATTCAAATTCTATTCCATTAAAAGTTCAAAATTTCTTATAATAATTTATGTGCGGGATACAGAGTCAAACTAAAAAAAATAAATTCCACGGATGTAAGTGAGTTAGAATAATATTCAAATTCTATTGTTTTTTTACTTTATTATGGCTTAAATATTTATATTTTATAGGAAACAGTGAAAGGTTTATTATTTTAATAGTTAAATATATTACTTTTGTAACAGCTTAAAACAATTTGTGAAAGTTTATTTATTAGGATCAGGTGTTGCGTTTTTAAATAACCTTTGTATTTTATATAAAAAATCATAGTGGAATTATTTATGGAAAATATCTTACACTTTTTAGCTTCACTCTCTATCCCGCATCTATTTACCACGATAGGCAGAAGGACTCTAGTGCTAAGACACTCCACTTTCAACTTTACCTTTAACTTCCGAGATATGACAGCGCGATTGAGTGGCGAAACTCAACGCCGCATTTGGTCTTACCAGAGTGCGAAAATAAAAATAATCAATTCCCACGACTGGGAATCGAACTCACAATTGCCTTTACAGTCACTACAACCTCTCACATTTTCTTACACTCAATTTCAGTATTACTACAATATATAGCTCTATAGGTACCTATCTATATAAAACAAATCAATCAGTCTTTTGACCTATCCATTTATCACTAGCAGACGTGTTCGATTGTACATACGTATTCGATCTGTATCGGAACAACCTTTTGTGCTGTGAGTTACTCTCGGGCGGAGTTCCTCTAATTCTTCAAAGTCAGCCTCATTCGTGACTTATAATGGATGGAAGTTCTTGTAAATACTGAACTTTTTAAGATTTTTTAATTTATAAGAATATTACGATGACTTTTAAAATTTGTTGATATACGATAAACATATTTAATAGCGATAGTATCGGTACAACTTTAACAAAAGGTATTCTTTGTGACAAATAGTCGAAACAAAGAAAAAAAAAACTATATTATCATAAAAAATGTAAATAAAAAATGTAAATTTCAAAACTATCTAAATGAAATATCAATTACCAAAATTTATTTTATGGATTGTTAGACCTAAATTAACGTATAAAGTATAATTACATCGTTTAGAATATAATAACATATATTCATATAAATAACAATCAAATAAAAAAAAGAATTCATGACAGTAAAAAAAAACAAATTTCACGTTAGTTCTTAGCATATGCCCAAACCATACATGCCATCACCATAGGTAATATAATACAGTTATAACGTTACTATTAACGTAACGTTTACTCTATAGTTTCTACAACTATAATTATATTTCCTCGTCGATGAAAGTTGCGTTGTTAATTTGCTTTTTTTTCTCACGATAGATCTTATCAAGTGTTGTTGTAATGCGTGGGGATATATGAGATAGTCGTCACAATGTCTCTATTTGTAGTGACATTTCACTATAATGGCGTTGACAGCATTAAGTTCTTGAGATGTAAGATTAACAATTATGTTTTCATACTTTTATGCTCTATCGTAATCGTAAGAAAATATGAAAGTGATATATTTTGATATTAACTTAATGTTGTCATACAGATTGTATGTATAAAATAAAATTAATGTTATAAGTTTTGGTAATTGGGACTTATACATATGTACTTAATTCTATACAAGTGCGTTTACATTTAAATTGGGAACATAATATATATAAAAAAATTAAGAATTTTTAACTTAAGTAGTAAAAATATAACGTTAGGTTTTGTTCTATACTTATGTGTAATCGTGCACAAACGTTATAAATTTTATTAACAGTCAAAAAAGGTTTAGGTTTCGCCAGTTGAAAGGAGAGAAAAGCAAAGGTTAAGGTTATTAAATTTTTTTTATAAAAGGTATTTTAAATAAGTGGCAATATCAACGCGCCGTACCACATTTACAGTCAGAGTGTGGGAATCTCGTAAATACGGTCGTAGATTCGCTCTTCGTTCGATTTGACTGAATCAACGAGGCGCGGTGTATAGTCTCTCCGTTTGACGTAATGTCTCAAATTCATGTGGAAGGCGAAGAACATAATGTCTTGAAAACTTGATCCAGTTTGCCTAACCCGCTGCAAGCGTGATAAACAGTATTTTTTTTTAAATTGTCATTGTTTAAGTAAGTGATTGCCAACTCGAGACATAATTATAATATATTAAAATTATATATATTGCTTTTAGAACTGTTTAGTAAGTCGAATCACATATGCTTGTAAATTACAGTCTCTTCATACATATAAATGTTATTCACACTGTAGAGTTCAAGTGTATTTTATTACCCAATCAGCACACTATACCACGTGAATAGTAAACTACTTATAAAATACGCATACCACGTTCGAAAGACTGTTTGACTATAGTTTGTAGTGCTAATAGTTTACTGTATGGAATAACGTTGACTACATTCGTATATTTGACTTATTATTATTTCTTAGTTTATCATTTATATATAGGTATACATACTGCTACATACTTTTTAAAGTTTGAGGTTATAATCACTTTTGATTTGAAGTGTTGGTTATTAATAAATGGTTCTTATTTATTCTGTGTGTTTAGTAATATTCCTTGAATTAAATCTCTACATTTTTTTTTCTTAACTTCAAGCTGTATCTCGCATATAGTAAGCTATGTATTGACACAATGTAATGATAAGACATTCGTTTCTCCACTTTCCGCTAAATTGTGGAGGCATTGACATTGCGTTTTGAGTGGCGGAAATCAACAACGTGCTTTGCCACGGTACTTAAATAAGGAAATGAAAATAGTAAATATTTCAATCCATCCAGAGGAAATCGGACCCATAACCTCTCAGTCACACAATCGTGCGTGTGCATTTGTATACACATACTTTTTAATTTCGAAGTTATAATTGCTTTTAACAGCTACTAGAATGTTAAATAGTTCGTATTTATTCTCAGTGTGGGTAGTTGATGATAATTTTTGAACGGAAACTACAAATTTAACTAAATAATATAATCAAATTAGTTGTTTAATTTAATACATACCTACGCTATATTATATTTCACACTTTAAAGTTTAAGGATACGTTAGCGAATATCGTATAGTAAAACATAGTAGAGGTGATGAAGACGAACAAAAGGTTTGTGCAATGAACGACATACAAGATCTTTTGTATTCAAAAGTTCACGACCTTCAGTTCTCGTTATCTTTTAAAATAAGCATTGTGGTGTATATTGCAATGGTTTTAGTTTTTGTTACTTATAAAATAGGTCACTTTAGACTACAAATGTACGATAGTAATATAAAAAGTAAACTGTGTAAAATATTCGAGGCCAGTCGTGGCGCAGGCGCACAAAGTGTGATTGTAAGTCGACTGGTTGTAGATTCGATCCCCACTCGAGGAGATGAAATATTTACTTAAATTTATATTTCCATTTCTTCGCTCTGGTATCGAGACAAAGCGCGGCGTTGAGTTCTGCCACTCAACACGCAATGTTTCCAGAATTCGGCAGAAAGTGGGAAACGGAGTATCTTAACACTAGGTTCCCTCTGCCTACACTGCTGTGTGCGGGATACAGCGTGAAGCTGATAAAAAAAAACATTAACAAAGTAATCTTCTTTTTCCAAAATTTAGATCACCATCAACTTATGTAATAAATACTAAAGTCTAAACAATCAAATGAAAAGGTACAATCGAATAAAATATTCAAAGCTAAAATTATCAAAACTGATACTAAATTGATACTTCAAATACAATTGTTGGATACGTAATATTCCACAGAAGCTAACTGGCTTAACTGAGTGACGCGCGGCGCTTAGAGCGGACTAAGCTCTACGCTTAGGATTGACGATGCTAAGTGACAGGTGATATTAATATAAATAATTGCTTTATCTGATAAATATAGAGAACATTTGTATGGTGATTTAATTATAATAATAAAATGATGTATAAGGCCATCATAGCGCAGCGGCTTAGCGTCTGTTTGAAAACGCGACGGTTGTGGGCTCGATTCCCACTCGAGATTTTTTTTAATACTTTCATTTCTTTACTCTGGTGTCGAGGTAAAGCGCGACGTTGAGTTATACTTCAAACGCAATGCCTCTAGAATTGGATGAAAAATTGGGAGTGGGAGAGTGTCTCAAAACTAGGCTCTTCCCGCCTACCCTATTGTGCAGTGGATACTAAAAAAGGGGAAAAACTACAAATCTAACTAAAATATCGGTCGAGGATTCCATTTCCAATATTTTCAATTCATCACATAATGTCATAAACAATTGGCGTAAGGCAGTTTCTTAATATTAGGTTCCCTCTAAATACCCTGCTCAATGCGGGATACAGCGTGAAGCTACAATAAAATATATTTTGTGAGCTGTTCTATAAATTGTGGCTACCTTGTATTTACGATTCATTAAGAAGATTAAAATATTTTCCAATAATATTTGAAGTTGTAACGAAATATTTTATATCATGCAACATTTATTTTGCTAATGGATTTTATTCGACCACAAATTTTGTAATTTATAATATTGTAATTTAATTTTAATTATTTGCGGTTAGTAAAGTGTACCTAAATAATTGTTAGTAGATAATTATGTGTAGGTTTGTTTATTACGTAATAAATAATAATCTAATTTAACAACTTCGGAAGGAAGTTGTGAGGCCAGTCGTAGCACAGGGACACAAGCGTGGGACGGTAACGGGTTGTGGGTCCGATTCCCAATCGAAGAAATGGTATATTTAATATTTAAATTTTCTCCGCCATGATGTCCAGGCAAGGCGCGGACAGCACTTAGGAAAGAGAATTAGATATTTAAAAAATATCTAATTCTCTTTCCTAAGTGTTAAGAACATTAATGTAAAATCAAGTCGAACGAATAGCAAAAAGTTCATTGATACCATATTCCCAAAATAGATTAAAATATATATTCAAATATATTTAATAATTAATTAACTTAAAGTTTTCATATTTATTGAATTAAAAAAAACTAATGTATTACATTAACTTTTTTTTTATATTTTAAAAGGAATATTTCTAGATTAATAATTTCAACTAAACTTTATATTCTTATTTATAAAACTGGTTGGTCAAGGATATTTTGATTTAAACCGTTACTTCCGATCAAAGACCTTTAGTTATCTAAGCGTATAAATAAAATACAAGTATATTAAAACTATTAGTTTCGGTTCGTAATAATCATAAATCATTTATATATTTCTTAGTATGCATGAATTGTGTAAGGAATTGCATTAATTGTGTTGTATAGTTTAAAATTGTTGTTTAAATTATATTGCAACGAAATTTTCTTTTTTTTCTAAATATGTGCAACGGAACGTGGGCAACGGAGTGTCTTAGAACTGGGTTCCCTTTTTGCTTTTTCTACTACTTGGCTATGAGGAGAAAATAGCGAGGAGCTGCTTCAGCGGTTTCTTTAATTGTTTTGAATGGTCTAAAGTGGACGGTTGGAACAAGATATGTTTAAATTTACCTGAAACTTTTTGTACTTTGTTTTAAGAAATATCTAAAGCAGGGGTTCCCAACCTTTTCTTGATCAAGGACCACTTTTATATCATTCTTGGTAGCAGGGACCACTATGCATGTAGGTATAATAAAAATTAACTGTGGCTATTAAACAGAAACTTCGCCTCACCATCCCCAGTCATAAAATTAAAATCGTTTGCGGACCATATTTAGGCTTCTGCGGACCACTGGTGGTCCGCGGATCACGAGGTGGGAACCACTGGTCTAAAGAATATAACATCAGTGACAACAGTGACAATTTTAAAATTTATCTTATTAGAGAACAAAATAAATAAAATTATAAATTTTTAAATATAACCTACGGATTGTAGCAGGTTATTAATAAAGGAAAATAAAATGAATTTCTAACTTGGAAAATTACAACTTATGACAGGTATAAAGCTTTACGATAATAAATAAGTCTGCAACACCTGTTAGCTTAGACCGACTCTGGGCTATACTTTTGAAGTAACTTTCCTGCGTAACATCTCTCATAAGAAGTTTCCTTAGACATTTTCGTCTTATTCACATTCATTATGTTTGTTGAATTTTGTATGAGGTTTTTATATTTAATGTCTATAATGTTGAAAAATTATTTTAGAAAAATTATATATTTATCTGAATTTAATTTAACAAATGTGTAACTAAAACGCAACATACGTATAGTTGTTTACTTTATTTAGTGCATAATGAATTAATTAAATATTAAAAACAATATGTTTTTATTAGTGGAATTCAAAATCGCACTTCTAATCATACAACACGAAAGACAATAATGTTTCATATCAATAATATTTTTGGGCAGAGAAGAAACCTGAGAACCTAATGTTAAGTTACTTCCGTTCCCGACTTTCTGCCGAATTATGGGGGCATTTTGTCAAAACAACAACAATCCCAAATACAATGACACTCTGTATATATGTATATAGTTCTATTTAATAAAAATACAATAACATAAGTACTGTAAGAGTTATATATAAATGACAATATATCTCGACATTATCGGGGTACGTCCGCTCCCAACCCTCGTGGCGTGAAGCAATTTTCATATCACACTCATCAAATTAAGAGCTCCAGAGATAAACAGAACAATCTCACTAAGTGGGCTCTTTGGGAGGACGGCTGGAAATATGTCTTATTACGTTTTACTTATGCAATTTATGATTTTGATCGAATTGTCGAATTAAATTAATTAAGTATCTTTTCAAAGCTTGGCGTCGAGTTACAACAACAAGCAATGCCTCGAGAATTAAAAAATGAGGAATAGTAGTGTTTTAACACTAGGTTCCCAGGTTACTTCTGCCTACCCAGCTATGTGCGGGATTCAGTTCAGTCTGCGCTATTTAACTCAGCAAAATTTTTAATTTGTAACTTCGATTATTAATTATTTTAATTTTAATATATTTTAGCTAAAGCAAAAGTCACCAAAGGCTAAGTGACTCTAATGAATCGATAAGCATCTAATCATAAATAAATTTCGTATTATACGGTTCTCTGGAAAATCGCCATCTTGTATAAAATACGGATGTTGTAAAACTTTTCCGGAAGTAAAGAGAGAAGCGCTTTAGAAAACGTCTATTTGTTAGGAAGTTTAAGTAATTAATTTCTTTACTAATTAATGTGAAATCTGTTGTTGATTTATGGTTTAGGCTTTATAATAAAAGATATTATAATCAAAATAAAAATTAGAGGTCTGTCGTGTTGCAGGGGCACAAGTGTTTGACTATAATCGCCACAGGTTATGGGTTCGATTCCCACTCGAGAGAATGAAATATTCAATAAACATGAAAAATGTTTTCCCTCTGGTTTCGAGACAAAGCGCGGCGGTGAGTTCCGCGACGAAAAGTGGATAGCGGAGAGTCCTAGCACTAGGCTCTCTCTGCCTACCCGCGGCCTGCCTGCCTACACTAAGCGGGATACAATGTGAATCTGTAAAAGAAGAGAGATTAATATGTTTTGTATGTATGTATGTATGTATGTATGTATGTATGTATGTATGTGTATATGTATGTACAAAGGAATCGAGTATACTTTTAGGTATTATTAATCAAGACAGCAATTTTTTTTAAGTATATTTGTTTGTATGAATAGGTATAAAGAAGTCGGTTTTTTGCAAGAGCAAGTTTTGTTATGTTATTTTCCTTCCTTTTAAATACACTTAATACTTTTAATACATATTCAAAATATACTCATATCTATAGTTTGTATAACTGATCTATGTGAATGATAATAATGGATGCCAGTTTTACTAGTAAAAGAGCGAGTACTATTTTTCAAGTTTTAACTTTTTTCTTTATTAGACTAATTAAATTTTATTCTAACGCAAGTTTCCTTATGGGAAGTAGGCCGGGTTTCCAGGTTCCCTCTGTCTATCATGCTAAAGATGAATGAACCAATTTAGAGTAGGTTGGGAAAATATTTACCCCGAAGTGATTACACAGCAACAATAAAATACAAGGTAATTATTTTTAACTTTTTTACTACCCAATATGAATGTACCAATCAGTAAAGTGAAAGTGCCTAAACGCTTTCTATATGTTTTCGAGTCGAGTGTTTAGTTACGCGTTAAGAGGGCATTATCACATGAAATGCAAACTTTTTGTTCATATTGTATAGCGTGCCAACGGACTATTCCATTTATATGTTTATTTTATGTTAAAATATCGCGTAATGGCTGTTTAAAACAGTATTTATTAGATTTTTTACATAAAAATTGATCATAGATCTAGACTATAAATTAAAGCACTAGTAAGTTGAGTTAATATTACAAAATATAAGTTTTATAGTTGTACCTATATAAGTTTTTAGTGCACGTATTATAACAGAGTAGTCAGAGATAATGTGATGGTGGTGATGGTGTTTGGTGTTATTTCAATTCCCATTTTAGGTGTCCCACAATCGATACTATCTTGTCGAGGCAAATCGCGGCGTTGAGTTCCACCACTCAACACGCAATGCCTCCAGAACTTGATGGAAATTGGGAACGGAGTGTCTTAACACTAGGTTTCCTCTGTTCACCTTGCTGTGTGTGCGGGATACAGCGTGAAGCTGATTTTTTTTGATACTACCTTATCTTAGAATATCTTAGAATATTATTTGATTGTTGCTTACTAACATTGTACACCACCACATAACACCGAAACTTATGTCTTTTTTATTATTTATCTTATGAATGTATTATATTAGAGCAACTAATGTCATACAAAATAGCGCTTTGTTTCGCTAAACAGAGCGAGGAATTAAAAAAATCTAATTAAATACACTAAATTCGAATCGAACAATTCACAATCAGCCGTTTGATTGAACCGTTGCGCCACGACAGTGCTAAATATACTAGTACCTACTAACCAATACAATTGACAAATTTCTTAAGCCTTTTGCAAAAATATACGAGTTCTGTCTCTATAATATAAATAATATCTATGAAAGCGAACCATACAAACTTTACCAATACAAACAAGCCAAGCAATTAAAATTTTTATGAAAATAAATTGATAACGGTGTATTGAAAATAGTTTTTAGTTCAACGGAATTGGTGCTCGAGGCGTTCACGCGTGAACAGTTTTATTCACTTTATATATATTATTGTATTGCGTTCTGCAAAATGTCACGTGGCGTGTAGAGGAGTGAAGTGTGGTTGGTGCACTCGTTAATTTATTTATTGTTATGTTTTTAGGGTTCCGTTCGTCAAGAGGTTAAACGGAACCCTTGTAAGTTCACTTTGTTGTTCCTCTGTCCGCCTGTCAAGATCACCTATCTCGAGATCATATGGTCTCGGGATAAGATCGGTGGTACCAATCTGAAATTTATATTATATGTTTAAGTCTACAGTGCCTCGGAACACGCCAACGCAATCACCAGTTTCGAGCATCTATGCACTGTTTTTACTGCTTCTGTACTAAGTTAGCCGCGTAATCAAAATCCAGACTTCGGAACGAGGTGAGAGCTTACATAACAAATAAAAAAAAATCCGAAATGTTAAAATTTATAGGTATTGAATAGAAAAATAATATGAAAAGCTAATAAATGTTCATTTCATAAAAAATGAATGTATACGCCTGCGAATTTAAACTAGTCAAGTTTTATAAGTTGTTCTTCCCGTTGATCCACAATCCTAAAATTGATACGGAACCCTCAATGGGCGAGTCTGACTTGCATTTAACCGGTTTTTTTATTTACTTCCCATTTTTGATTTATTTATTTTTCTATTAATCACGTAATTATCAAAAAAAATCAAATCAAATCGGCATCACGCTGTATCCCGCACACAGCAGGGTAGGCAGAGGGAACCTAGTGTTAAGACACTTCGGTCCCAACTTTCCACTGAGTTCTGGAGGCATTGCGTGTTAAGTGGCGGAACTTAACGTCGCGCTTTGCCGACACAGACACCAGAGCGAAGAACTGAAAAAATATAAGTGTCAACGTTATTATCAATGTATTTTTTTTGGTTCATTTACATAACTTCTATAATACATTTAGCATTTGTTTACATATAATAAACATGTTAAAACGGGGTAGAATTCGTTTGTCTGATTGTAAGTACGATGAGTGTGGGTTCCATGACATTCCACCCAACCTTCGTGATAAACTATTTTTAATTTGAGGTATTGAGTCGCACTACTCAGCACGCAACGTTTCAAATTCGGTCCTCCCATCCAACGCTGATATGCTATATATATGAAATAGAAAAACTGAAAAAAAAATTAGTCCATCCTAAAAATTTAGTACATCTAAAGTCAATATAATCAAAACAACTAAGTTCTTTCAGAATTCATTGAGACCAAATAAGGTTATTAGTATGTCAAATGTAACTGAGCCAGGCAATGAAGGACAAGTTTATTTAAGTCTCCAATCTGTTACGTAGGCGGTGGTCGACCTCGATACTCAACAGTTCAGGTTGACAGATTGTTGCTTATATATTGCCGTATTGCCTTTAAATCCTAATAGTAGACAAAAAATTGATTTGATAAAATAATATTATTTGCGTAGAATTGTTCTGAAAAGAATGTTTTTTTAGCTTCACGCTGTATTCCGCTATAGCAGGGTAGGCTGAGGGAGCCTAATATTAAGACACTTCACTCCCCATTGTCCGCTGAATTGTTGAGTTGTTGAGTGGCGGAACTCAACGCTGCGCCTTGCCTCAAAACCAGAGCGGAGAAATGAAAATAATAAATAATTCTTCGAATGAGAATTGAACCCACAACCTGTTCCGTATAAAGTCACACGCTTGTGCCCCTGCTCCACAACTAGGCTCCATGATTTTTATTTTCGATATAATTTTGTTAAATATTATTGAAACGAATCTAAGCTTTGGAAGACTGTTTGACATTTATAATGAAAATTTCTCCGAATTTTCCTTCTCTAAATGATTGTAATATCATAACTTAAATAATAGTGTTTTATAAGTAAAGTCTTACAAACGGAATAAGACAATTTGTTATCACAAATCTTGGTAGCAAATGACTCATACATTTTCCTAGAGAACTGCCAAGTACGAAGCTTTATCAAATGAATAATACGTAAAACCTTGAATAGTCTTGTCACATGAGGGAGATGTAAGAAATTTATAATACCTATAATTTTACAGTCATATTTTATGTTCTACATTTTCTTTAATATCAAAAGTAGGTACGTTTTTATAATATTTTCTACCATGTAGGTAAAGGCCGGCGGATTCGGCAGAAACTGGGGAACGGAGTGTCTTAACACTAGGTTCCCTCTGCCTACTCTGATGTATGTGGGATACAGCGTGAAGCTGTTTTTTTTTAATGTAGGTAAATGAAGCCAGTAGTGCCACAGGGGTACTGTAAAAGCGACAGGGTGTAGGTTCGATTTCCACTCGATGACATGAAATATTTAATATTTTCATTTATTCGCTCTGGTGTGTTAACATCGTGTGTTAACATTGTGTTATCTCTGTAAAGTCGACTGGTTGTGGGTTCGATCCCCACTCGAGGAAATGAAATATTTATTTACATTTATATTTTAATTTCTTCGCTTGGGTATTCAGGCAAAGCGCGGCGTTAAGTTCTGCCACTCAACACGCAATACCTCCAGAACTCGGCGGAAAGTGAGGAATATAGCCTGAGGCTGATTTGATTTGATTTTTTAAAACTTTTTATCCTACCAATATACAGAATATACAAATGGATATTTGTACCGCTTTCACGCAAAAATGACTTAACTGATTTAGATGAAACTTTAAATTTAATATACCTTATACATAAGAAACACATAAGCTACAATTTATATAATAATTTTGTATAATTTGGCTAGTATTTCTCTAGATTAAAATATCTAGAAAATATTTGGATCATAAAATCGTTACAATAAAACTTAGTGTCGTACTGCTTGAATTACATGTCAAAATTTTAGTCTTCTTTTTATATTATTTAAGAAAATGTACCTGCGAAAATACCATTCTAGAAAATTATCATAAATCGCTTATCTAAATTTGTCTTCGAGTTCTCAAGAAGATATTGGCAAAGTTTTGGACGCATCTCTAAATGTTTGTTGAGGTATTGGTTACAAATGACTTATTTTTTTTCTTGAAAATGTAAGAATTGCTAAAGAAATGACAGTTTGAGAGCTTTGGAAACTTTATGACTAGATAACTGATATGTTTTTGATCGTTGATAACTAGAAGAGCAAAGAAGAAGAGTATATAATTTTATATAAATAAATATTTCACTGTATTAGTTATTAAATATATTACTAAAGTGTTGGTTCCATACTTTTTTATATCAAGTTTTTAGTTTATTGCATGGCACTTTAAGTAATAGTATGTTCTTTTAACAAATATTATTTATATAAATTTTATAATTAATTTTTCATTTACTTACGTATAACATTAAAACGAGTAATATACCCATACAAAATTAGGCCAGTTGTGGCGCAAGTGTGTGACTGTAAACACGACTGTTTGTGGGTTCGAGTAGTCGAGGAAATTAAATATTTAACTAAAGGGTGTCATGGCAAAGCGTGGCGTTGAGTACCGCCATCTAACACGCAAAGCCACCTGGATTGCGGATTGAAAATGCAGAATAGAGTGTCTTAACTATAGGTTCCCTCTGTCTACTCTGCTGGGTGCGGGATACAGCGTGAGGCTGATTCATTTTTTTAAAATTTTTACATAAAAAATAAGCCCAAGTTTTATTAAAGGAAGAAGCTTTATCATCATAAAGCTTAAATAAACAAAAAAAAGAAATAAGAAAGGCGATTAAGCTCAATGTTGGCAAAGTAAACAGAATTCACAGGAGCGCCCCTCCATCTTTGCTCTGTAAATACTACGCCTTGCTGCGTAAGTGTATATGAATGAGAATATTCTTCTCAATGGTTATTAATGTTACTTATTTAAATTTGAAAATGTAATGTGAATGTTTGTTTTGTATATTTGTCTTTCTTTGTTACGTGAAGCTTTGTATATACATACACGCAATGTCTGGAAAATTTGGCGATAAGCGGGGAACGGAGTGTCTTAACACTAGGTTTCTTCTGCCTAACAGAGAAGATTGGTAATATATGCGGGATAATCAGAAAAATCTATAAATTACGTTTTGTATTAGAGGAAATATGCTTTATTTAAATATTTTTTTTAGATCTTATGCCACATATTAGAGAGGACAATGTGTATTGAGTGGCGGAATTGAACGCAGCCAAGCTTTGTTTTGTAACCAGAAAAAATTAAAACAATTCATTCCCTTGAATGAGAATCGAACTCACAACCGTCACGTTTACAGTCATTTAAACGTCATTAATTTTGAACGGCATATTTATATAATTTAAGTCGTAGTTGCAGAATTGGGCTGATATGACACTGTACACTGGTCGCAGGATCAAACATCAAGTCTTACGGCTATTTATATTTAAAATATATATTTGTTGACCCGCTTGGTTGGTTTTTCCAACCAATACGCAATATTCTCAAATTCAAATCATCTTAGCACTCTATAATCCCAATAAGGTATCGACGAAGCGTGGGTGCAAATTCTGATACGTTCAAAACTTTATAGAGAAATATAATATTTGTATAATGTAAAGCACATGGACGAAATACTTTAAAATATAATAAAATTACGTTGAAAAATAAATTAAAATATTCAAAAAATCATATGTTTGTCAGTTTTTTGTCGAATTTAATACAAAAGAGGATAGAATTAGCTAATTAGCTACTAGCTCTTCATAGTTAGTGGTTGTGATAGAATGGTAACAATGGTAATGCAGATATATAAAGAGGCAAAGGTCAGAGCTATATATAAATAACAATATACATGCTTGAATCAGAAATTTCATATTGTTTTAAAGGTTTTTTAATTAACCCGTTTTAAAGAGTTTTCATTAGTAAGTTTCGTATAGTATATTTTACTTATATAGTTGAAACAGAAATATGTGAAATATATGTATTGTGCAGGATTTAACTAAACTCAATGTCTTTTTTCTTTTCAAAAAGAAAGAGGTTGTGGGTTTGATCCCCCACTCGAGGAGATGAAATATTTACTTAAATTTATATTTCCATTTCTTCGCTCTGGTCGAGGAAAGCGAGGCGTTTAGTTCTGCCACTTAACACGCAATGCCTCTAGAATTCGGCAGAAAGTGGGGAACGGAGTGTCTTAACTCTAGGTTCCCTCTGCCTACCCTGCTGTATGCGGGATACAGCATGAAGCTGATTTGATTTTTTTTTAGAGTTTTGACGTTCTGAAGTCACGTAATAATTTTGTTGAAATTTAAATTATTAAATTATGTAAATAATTCTTACTATTGATTATAATTACACATTTCAAACTATTCTTAAAAAGAAATTGATTTTCATTGTACCTTACGAGTAAAAGTCTGTAATAAGAAATATAAAACCAATATATTTTATTCTAAATATTAAGCGACAATAAGAAATATTCGATCTATACTCGTATATTACATTTAAAAGGTAAGCACGGATAAAAGTATTTATAAAACTCAAAGGAAATGTCAAGAGTTCAATACAGCGGGAAATAACGAAGGCCCAAAGAGACGCAAGGTAGCAAATTGCCAATAAAAAGCCAACAAAATGCTGTGGGTAAGCATTTCGGTCAAAGCTGTAAATCCGACAGCTGCGGTAATAAATCCTGCCAAAATATATATGTGAAGCCCTGTAATACAGTAACATATTGACAAGGCCGCCTTGTAAGATCATCTTAATTTGGCTGGATTATCAAGTGCTATAAAAAAAGCTTTTATGATGATTTGAGAAACTCTGGTCTAGAGCTTTGAAAGTTTAATAATCGTATGTGTAATTTTTAATGTAAATATTGTGGGTGGTTAAATACAAAGGTTGGTTTTTTTGGCTTCACGATGTATCGCACATACTGCAGGCATAGGGAACCTGGGAACCTAGTCTTAATACTTCTATTAGGACAATTGCGTTAGCCATTTTCCAACAAATTCTGGAGGCATAATAGCAATATTAACAAATATTATAAAGTATTATATTAAGAGCGATTAAGAACATCTTCATATAAGTGTCATATAAGATACGACTTGAAGGCAAAGATGGTTCAAATCTTGATACGTCTTTTTCCGTGTTTTAGAATATAAATAAAAGTAAAATATTTTAAGGAAAAAAAAATATTTGTAAAAACAAAAACCCCGACTGCATCAAACTAAAAAGAAAATAAACAAGCCCAATAGTTTATTAGGATTAACAGTAGGGACCTCTTTAAATTATGCGGGGTTCCTGGTAAAGATTTTATTGATTGAAGAATTACTTATAGGTCCCGACTGTTAATCCTAATAAACTATTGGGCTTGTTTATTTTCTTTTTAGTTTGATGCAGTCGGGGTTTTTGTTTTTACAAATATTTTTTTATTTTTCATTTTTTTGTTAGAATTTAATATGGTAATGATAATCACGATATACCTTTTTGAAATCCTGAAATTGAGCTCTTGAATTTGATACCCATATTTTAGTATTCGAAACGAAAATATTTTTTTTTACTAAGTCCAATGGCGTATCACAGCCGCCATGATTATTTTTTATTAACGTCACCTATCTAAGAACACTTGGGCTGCTAATACGAATCTAACGATACCTCAAATATGTAAATCCGTTCAGCGGTTCTGGAGATACGAGGTAATAAAGAATATTACATACATACAAGATACGCGCGAAAAACATAACCCTTCCTTAGCAGTCGGGAAAAACTATAAATACATGGGAAAAACCAAATAAAAAATGTAACTAATATTATCCTTATGAGCTACACCCTTTAATATTATATTTTATTTTCCTATTGGCTTTTAATTGATTTTTATAGACAACTATACTTTTAAAATTCTTGATTTTTTGAAATCAGGTTTCGAGGTCAATCGTGGCGCAAGGGCAAAAGTGTGTGACTGTAAACGCGACAGGCTGTGGATTTGATTCCCACTCGAGAAAAACAAATTTACAATATTTTAATTTCCTCGCTCTGGTAACGAGACAAAGCACGGCGTTCTGTTCTGCCACTCAAAACGCAATGACTCAAGAAATCGCAAAAAGTGTAAAGCAGAGTGTCTTAACATTGGGCCCCTGCCTACATAGCTCTCTGCTGGAGGCAGCGTGAAACTGAAAAAAAAAGATCATCACCTTAGATATTTCGAATAAACATTTATTCTGCTTAATTAGTTCAAATTATTAAAAAGAGAAATATCTCTATATATTATATAATATTTAATATCTCTTATAGTACAAGGTATAAAGATTATTACCATGTATACAACTGAACTACTAAAATATTTAGACCGGTTATAATACGAAGGCTGTTATTAAATTGAACGAACACAATTTTAACTACGTGAGAGAGTTAAAATAATTAGGCATGTAATACTCGAATTACTTTCTAGTTTGGTGTTGTTTTGGTTTCAAAATTTAATATAATGTATTAAGTTTTTCTGTAATTAATTTTAATATACTTTTTGATTTAAATAAATTAAATTTTTACTATGTTTTTCTTTGTTACTATGTTCTTACCATCTAATTGTCATTCATCCACTTCCACTATTGCAGACGGCTTGAAGAGATCTCTTTTATCTTTGTAAACTAAATATTTTTAAATGTTTTGTTATGTATTTTAGTACATTAGAAATAAAACATATATGTATAAGCTTCTCGTTATATTATTTTACTAGCGCCCGAAACTCGGCTTCACTCTCTTAAACATATAATATAACAATATTATAACCAAATCAGATTAAAGCTGTATCCCGCACACAGCAGGGTAGGCAGAGGGAACCTAGTGTTAAGACACTTCGTTCCCCACTTTTTTTTTATTATAACCCAATTATGCAAAATCTTTTCATAGATAGCCTATGTTTTGTTTATATTATTGTATAGTTAAATTCAAATCCGTTCAGTAATATTCGTGTGAAAGTGGAACAAACACCCATCCTCACAAAGATTCACATTAATAATATTAGTAGGAGTAGGACTAGCAGCTACTTTTTCCACTCTATTTCGGGGGTTTTTCGAATGTTTTTAAAAAACCATTAAGCTTATTTCTATAGTTTTTACATTTTTTTTGTACAGAATCAAAACTAACCCAAAGTTTGTTCTGCAATTCCAAGCCAGTTCGTAGAATTTCCCATACAATTTGTTCAGCCGCTTTGTGATAAGCCCAGATAAACAAACTGACGAACAACAAGTTTGTAAACGTATGCAATACGCATCGAACTCAAAACAAAAATAGTTTTGAGTTCGATTAATAGTATACAAATACAAAAATTATATAAATTTGTAAAAAATGTTAATGTAAAGTATCCTTAAGCTAATAGTATCGCATATTTAATTGGAAGTTATTTGGAATATTTCTGAATAGTGACCTTATAAATGTTCCGTTTTTACATTTTGAGGTACGGAACCGGAAAGTAGCTGCTAGTCCTAAAAGCTGGTGTGGTGTGATAACAACGTATAGGTTAACTATCTAGAGATATAAAACATTTAAAAATAATAATGAAATAAACAAGTTTACAGATTTTACATAAAAATGTAGATCCATGATAAGCTTGTATTAATAGATCTTCTATTTAATAGATCGTATAATATTGCTGTAGAGCACTATTTTTATAACAAGACTAAAGAATGAAAATGGATGGATGTATAAAACATTACTACAACATTTCAGTTTTACTTTTAACATAAAACTAATAATATAGAAAATTTATAATAATATTCCAATCCCATTAAAATATAAAATAAATGCGGTAATATAAAGTGAAACAAGACTAAAGTACTGCGGGGAAGCGATAACCGGGTCAGTACATTCTGAATAAATATCGCTGTGTGTTTAACTGTTTGCTGTGCAAAGGCTATTTAGGGTTGGCCAGATGACATTTACTTTACATAGTTTATGTACGTTGCGGCCACAATGACGTAATAGTTGTAGGTTCAATTCTAAATTGAGGGAATGTTTATATTAAATTAAAAAACTGGTTCTGTTCCTAACATTTAATGTCTTAAAAATCAAATCAGCTTCACGCTGTATCCCGCAGAGGTAGGCAGAGGGAACTTAGTGTTAAGACACTCCGTTGTCCACTTTCTGCCGAATTCTGGAGGAAATGCGTGTTGAGTGGCAGAACTCAACGGCGCGCTTTGCCTTGTACCAGAGTGAAGAAATAGAAATATAAATTTAAGTAAATATTTCATATCCTCGAGTGGGGATCGAGCCCACAACCAGTCGGTTTTACAGTCACATCTTGTGCCGCTGCGCCACGACTGGTCTATAATGTCTTAAAATGAGGAATTGATAAATGTATCTTTAAAAAATTACTACTATTAGCGTAGAAACTACAATTTTTACAGTTATGTCAAGGTTAAGCGACAAATTGTGATGAATAACTGTAGTATTGAGTGTATACAAAAGAATATGTAAAAAGTTTTTCTGAAGGATATCTATTTAACTATAGAAATTAGTGTATTTAAATTCTAATAATCGTGATTTTTTTATAATTCCCGTATATAGGTTGGTATGCTTTTTAAGAGAAATATTTAATTCTTACATTTCCGCGCTGTGGTTACAAGGTAAAATGTGGCGTTGAGCTCCGCCACTCAATGCCTCGAGAATTCGGTGGATGATGGGGAATGGAAATATCCTATATTAGAACATAGTGTCTTAAAATTAGTGTCTAAGGCAACGTGAAACTAATAAACAATTAGTAATAATCTAATATACATTTTAAAATTAATAAACATTCATTAGACTATGAAACACAGCACAAGTTAACTTACCTCCGCATTCACTCTTAAAAATGTACGTAGAAAACATTTATAACAGTACCGAAGGCCGTTTTAACGGTACTGTGGAGACTACTTTTTGAGTACTCTGATGGAAGGACAGGCTTCTAAGAAGCAACGGTCAGTACCTTTCTTATAATTATCAGGTGTAGATGAGGCTCGCCGGATGGTAGATGGCTGTTTAGAAAAAAAATGCATTTTAATTGTAGAGTAGCTGGTTTAAGATATGTTGTATGAGTTAAGTAGGTAGTGGTATCTATGGATTTGATTATAGGGATGTGTGAGATAATTATAATTACTATTAATAATTAATTACATATCATATATGCATATGTCGAAATTATGAAAAACGAATAAAACTAAAGAATATGTGTATTTTTTTGTGACAAATAATTTATTTCAGTCTTAGGATGCCTAACTACATTTCGTAAAATATTCACAAAATTGTTCGTTTACGTTTTATGTATGCCCGTACTATTTAGGTATACTTTAAGGTTTTTTTAATTTTGTTAATTCCCAGGTTATTACAAAAAATATAATATCTGTATAGAATAAATGTAAATATAGGTTTTTTAACAATGGCAACACTATTATGTTTTCTGATGCAGGGTATTTGGCTGTTTCAAAATCACAATAGTAAAAAAAAATAAAAATAAATAAAAAAAAAATAATAATCTTTTATTATCAAGCACCATAGGCTCATAGTTGGTTAGTACAATGAATTACTTAAGAACTATGTTAGTAAAATAAAATACAAACAAAGATGACATACAATAAAATACATTAAAATAAAATACATAGTAACGGGTTATGATGATTAATAAATTTGATCATATTAACCACTTATATGAAGCCAGTCGTGGCCATAATCATTACAATTGCATATGCTGGACATAGGCCACTCTAGTGGCATGTCACTGAGCTTAATCTTCAGCTCTTCGCTTTAATTCAAAAGAGTAAAGACGTAAAGGAACTAATTTGCGAACTTTCCGTGGTATTCCACCCGTAGACCTTTTTTTAGTTTCAAAGACAATTCTGTTCTGCATTTTCCCCCGAATTCTGAAGATATTGCGTGTTAAATGGCGAAACTCAATGCCGTGCTTTGTTCGTTACCAAAACAAGGAAAAGAAAATATTAAATATTTAATTTTCTCGAATGGGAATGGAACCCACAACCTGTTGCCTTTACAGTCATACGCTTGTACTCCTGCGATGTGACCCAGTCAGCTCTAGCTAGGACGAATCGATTCGACGAACGACTTCATATATCATAACGTGTAGGATGCACTTGTTAAAGAACTTGGCTTTGCGGTGTCATTAAGGATATATTTGTGGATTTTTCTATATGCCACCCAGCCAAGCCATATTCGTAATATGAGATAATCATCCTTCACGCTTAATAATTTTGGTTATTTTTTTACGTAGATTTTAACTAGAAATATTAACTAACATCTGTTTTATAAACTAAGTTATTAATTAACATCTCATTTTACATATTATTTCCTTATGTGTTTCGGACTATTACTGAGGAACATGTAACGTATTATGTAAGTTGTTAAGTATGAAAGCGATATCCAAGTTTTTAAGAATTCACAAGAAATAATTACGTAAGCGGTACATTTTTGGATAAAATTTACGAAATATTGTGAAAAAAAGTTAATATAGGACAAAAAAATACAATTATTTATAAAATAATAATGATATTTTATAATAATGATCGACTTATGTCGGTCAAGCAGTTAAATAAATAAATTATTTATTATTATCGTAATTACCTCCTTTCCTATCAAGATATAACCGTATAAATGGTACTTTTCATCATTAAACTTTGAGTCAAATTATAACTGGATGTTCTGTTCTAAAATATTGTTTTAATTCTAAATTAATTTCCTTTTTTTCTTGTTTTTTTCTGCTTTTACTAAAATGACTATGACTCATTTCGGCGTTCCTTCAACACGGTGGAAAGCGGAATGGAAGGTCTTATTGGGATCGGAGTGTCTTATCACTAGGTTCCCAGGTTCCCTCTACCTGCTATGTGCCCGGGATACAGCGTGAAGAAAAAAAATAATTTACATTTAAATTTTTACACAAAATAATTTACATTTAAAGTCAGTTTTGATTTAAACAATCAATGTATTTATAGATATCTATGGTGAATCTTGAAATCTAGTAAAAAAAGGTAACAATAGAGCTACTTGTTATACGATTTCGCTCAACTCTGCAAGAAAGGAAAGGGATTCGCAACCGATGATGCCATATTTGGAAAGAGAGCGTCTGATATAATCTGTTCGAGATCTGTTCGTATCCAAGTAATGTTTGTGGTAGCCATTGTGTACCAGTTATGAAAAATACTGGGTTAAAAATTTATAAATGTATGTATGATAGTATATTATACTGTTTAAGTGAAATAT
The DNA here is from genome assembly GCA_021202915.1 of Heliconius himera. Taxonomy (NCBI): domain Eukaryota; kingdom Metazoa; phylum Arthropoda; class Insecta; order Lepidoptera; family Nymphalidae; genus Heliconius; species Heliconius himera. Next base: position 863,575 of record JAJHJA010000700.1, read on the forward strand.
AATAGACATTAGTTATGTTACTAGAAAAACATTACATTTTTATTTTGTTAGTTTAGGTCATAAATAATTTTTAAGGACATACTGGCGCAGTGTGATCCTCACTTAAATTAATTATACCTATCGATTACCCAAAAAACCAGCGCTGAGTTCGCTACTTAACATGGCAATAGAATCTTGAATTCGTTCATTAAGTACATAGCAGGATAGGCAAAAGGAACCTGAGAATAGGTTCCCAGGTGTGTTAGTTAGGTGAAGAAACTGTTCAGTCATTGCACGTATTGAGTGACAACACTCAACGTAGCACTTTCCCTCGTTACCAGAGCGAGGAAATGAAAATATTAAATATATTATATATCATTCCTTCGAATGGGAATCGAACTCACAACCTTCGTGTTCGCAGACTCACGCTTGTGTCCCTGCGCCACGACGCACACAGGTGAAACTTACGCAATTCGTGGCCAATATTCAAAAAATGAAGTTACTCTAATTAAGAAATAGTAACCTAAATTACCTACAAGACTTCTTTAGCCTTCTATTGGTGGGTGGTAAAAAGTTTTACACGTTTTATTTTATTACCTACATATATAAACAAGAAAGTCATTTTATAAAGGAATAATCTAGTGTTACTTTGCATTATCGTTAAACTACGTTTGATATTTATTTAGTGGATATTAGAAATAAGACGTTATGGATTCTTTACCTTTAGGTATGCCTCTTTATAATAATATAATAAAATAGTTTACATTAATTACTATTGTGAAAATACGTCGTTTTAAACTTAAGGCGATATTTTATTATATTATTTTCATTCTCATAGTAAAAAAGTGTATACTTTATTGCACTTTACCTGAATTTTTATATTATTTAAAAAGTGCATTCCAGTAGCTTTTATATGGTACTAAATTTGGCTGCGTCTACTTGCGTCGACTGAACAAAGTCAAATTTTAAAAATATTATTAACCATTTTCAGATGGTTTCCATACTCTTAGTATACTAATTAGCCGAAGAAAATTGATAAGTTTTTACTCTATGGATGGGTGTAATGACCATGAAACTCAATTTCAATACTTAATTACAAAACTTCGGGGAGTTATACATTGTGAAGATGAGTTACCAAAGGATATAAAGCAAAAACTATTTAACTTTAAATGTCAATATAAAAAGAAGTTGCAAAATGTTTCAAGAAATAATCAACGGCTTGAAACAAAGTATAGTAGCTGGCTCGACACATGTATTAATTTTCCTTCCCAAGCAAGACAAAGTGTCTCTGATGGTTCTGTAGGAAGGCCGCAAAAAAATTTTGTAGAGTGCAGTGACAGATCAAAACGTCGGAAAACTCAAGAATTAAGAAGTAATACAGGAACAATGGAGTTAACGTATGCGGTTGAAATGAAGTTTAGATCAGAAGGTAATCGTCAAGCTGCAAAAATTTTATGCGATATAGTAAAAAGTCCTGACGCTGCGAAAACTTATATAAATGAAAATGACGTTAAGATTGTTAGGTTAACAGAAGATAAAGCTCTTTCTTTAGTTACTAATGCTAGGCTTACTAAATATCAATATAATATTATTAAAAGTAATGCCCTTGAAGAAAATTGTCCGCTGTATCCCAATTACGAAAGCGTAATTAAGGCAAAAAAACGCTGCTATCCTGACAATATCGTAATAACTGAGAGTTCAGCAGAGGTGCCGGTTCAAGATCTTGTCGATCATACAATGAAAAGACTAGCTTTGTCACTTAATGATTTATTTTCTAGGATAGAAGATAATAATATTGAAAATTTATGGCTCATAAGCAAATGGGGTTGTGATGGTACTTCCGGGCAGGCTGAATATAAGCAGTTATTTCAAAATGGGGACGTCTCTGATGCTTCTATTTTTATTTCATCTTTGGTACCAGTACAAATAATTTTTGGAGATCCTCGTGATACACATAAAATAATTTGGCAGAATCAACGGCCATCATCACCGCGGTATTGCAGACCTATAAAGTTAGAATTTCTACATGAAACGACTGAAATATTGCAAAACGAGACAAAATATATTGGAGGACAAATCAAGAATTTAACAAGTACAAACCTGGTTATTAATGAACGAAATATATCTATTAAGCATCATTTAGTTATGACGGTGATAGATGGAAAAGTAATGAATGCAATTACACAAACAGCTTCTACTCAAAGATGCAACTTATGTGGAGTAACAGTGAAGGATTTCAATAAACTAAATTATTGTTTGTGTAAACAAATCATAAATGAACAACGATTACTGCTAGGACTGTCATCGCTTCATTGCTGGATTAGATTTTATGAGTGGATGTTAAATGTATCGTACAAAAGGAAAATTTGTAAGTGGCAAGCGAGGGGAAGAGAAGATAAATCTAAAGTAGAATTAGAGAAAAAAAGAGTACAACATGAGTTTAAAAATAAACTGGGAATATTGGTAGATCAGCCTAAACATGGCTACGGGAGTACTAACGATGGGAATTCAGCACGACGATTTTTTAGCAATTACCAAACATCTGCAGAAATAACTGGTATAAGTAAGAATCTTATTTATAGACTATGGATAATTTTAATCACAATATCTTGTGGGTTCGCAATAAACACGGAAAAATTTAAAATATATGCTCTAAAAACAGTCGTCCTTTATTTAAAATGGTATCCGTGGTATAATATGCCGACTACCATTCACAGAATATTAATCCATGGACATATTATAATACAAAATGCAGTAGTCCCCATAGGTCTTTTGTCAGAAGAAGCTCAAGAAAGGAAAAACAAAGATATCAAAAGATATCGTCAGGATTTTACCCGGAAATTCTCCAGGAAACAAACTATGGAAGATTTATTTCATCAACTTTTAATATCTTCAGATCCTTACATTTCAAGCCTAAGAAAATTACCACAAAAAGAAGTAAAGTCTTATCCTCACGATTTTATAACTCTCTTAAAAGAACCAGAAGCTTTTTAAAATTGTATATTTTTTATGAACATGACATCATTAAAACTTTATTTATCACTTTCAAAATAGAATACACTCATAGAAATTATTATTTGTGACCATTAAAAGCAATATTTAGACAAAAATACATGTTATATAATATTGACCGACTTTTAAGTAAATTTCACCTATGTGCGACGGCCTAAATTATATTCAATATTAGTATTGCTATGTATTACAAATTAAATTATAACGACAAAAGCTGTGATCGTGTAGGTGTTCGTTGAATGTCAACTGAGTGTATGAATATTATATTGTCTTAATTTGCAATACTAATTTAGTAGCAATGTATGTTTATAAATAGATTATTTATTTTTGACAATATTCTAATGTTTCGCATTTGATAGAATAGGCTAAGAGGGTTGAGTAGCACTTAGCTTCAATTAGCATTGTGTCCCGCACCCGCAGAGGCAATCTGGGAACCTAGTGTTAAGACACTACGTTCCCGTTCCGCACTTATCTTAACTTTAGAGGCGTTGCATTAAATATTTCATTTTCTCGTCGTATTTCATTTCGGTTCAATGGGAATCGCACCCACTACCTATCGAGTTTATAGTCGTACGCTTGTGCCACTGCGCCACGTAGCCTCCAGCTAGGTGTGGCATTGAAACTTACTTATATAGCCTCCGTCTCGTATAAAAGTCACAATTCATCATTCATACGTCATAACAAATAATGCCTTAATTCTATCTCTATGTTAAACTTACTGAGTGACTGACTGATGACCTGCCTGCCGACCTGTACTAAGCAGGTTAGAATGCCTGAAGTCTAGCATGTATTTAGGTTCCCTGGGGAGTCTACAATAGTGTTGATTAAGAGAAATTTCCCGAAATTTAGGGAAAGAGGAAAATCTGAATTTCACTTTTTATAGTCCACGCAAACGAAGTTGCGGGCTATGAATCGTATAATATAAAAAAAGAAATATAAATTACGTAATAGATAAATTATTATACCAAATGATTTTAAACTTAACATTTTATTAAGATTTATTTTCATTTTTGTATTTTGGCTAAAAATATTTAACCAGTGATAACTACACCTCAGCTGTGCTGACCTTGCGGTTTGAATCTTGAGAGGTCACCTTTATATAAGTCAAGTACGAATTTACATAATAATGTATGATTTCAAATATACACAAATAATATTATGTAACATAATTAAGTTATTCGAGACAAAGCGTCTCGTTGAGTTCCGCCATTCAACACGCAATACCCTTAAAATTCGGCAAAAATTGGGGAATGGAGTGTCCTAACACTTGGTTCTCAGATCCCTACCATGTGTGGGATACAGCGTGAAGATAAAAAAAAATATTTGCCAAAAATTAAATAACAATACTTAAAAATATACTTACGTTATAAAAGGCTAAGCGCGACTTTGAGTTCCATCACTCAGCATTCACTGTCAAGATTCATCTCCTGGTGAAAACCGAAGACCAACCAATTATCCTGAAATTCTCTCTAAAAAAAGCGCAAATCTTTAAAAAATCTCATCTTAAATTATTGTTTCTTACGCATACATATAGAAAAATTGATAATAAGAAACCTAGTCCAATTACATTTCTTCTTAGATCAAAAGATAACAAAAAAGCAATTTATATGGTGAGATGATTGATGTTTTTTTATATTCCTTTTTAGTCTATCACAGATATTTATATAGGTATAATTTATGTAATAAAGTAATAAGTATATATTTGAAATCTAATATGAAATGTTTAGTATTCGGTTACACTGGCTTTGATCTAATAATTATTCAAGGTTGTTCAGTAAGTTTGTAAACAAACTGAGTTATTCCATTTGACAACTTGTAACAGAAGTAATTCATAGTAACTTATTCGTACTTAGTAAATAAAGATTGATTTGTTTATATTTCAACCCAATCACTTCTGATATGATATTACAAAATTAGATTGCGTTCTCTTGCGCTATTTACATCTTTTGTTAGATTTTGATTTGAAAATGTTATAATATTTTCTTTGAAATGAATTCTTATAATATAAATATATTGCAGGTTCGAGTCTCATTTCCAAAATATTTGAGTTGAGAGAGAAATAGAAAGAGAGAGAAATAGAGAGAGAGAGAGAGAGAGAGAGAGAGAGAGAGAGAGAGAGAGCACGAGGAACAGAACTTCTTGACAATAGGTCCCTCGTCCTTAAAGCGCGAAATAAGAAAACTCTTCATCTTACGTTCTATAAATAAATACTACTATAATACTATAGCAAACTAATAGATATATTGTTAAAGAATTTTTATTTAAAATAATTATGTTTTAAACTAATTTCAAATTTTACAATTATGCTTTTATTGTTCGATTATAAATATTTTGAAATTGCGATTCAAATATGTTTTTAACGATTATAATATATAATCTCCAATATATAAAAGACAATGTTAATTTTAGGACATATATAACAGTATCAAAGGCACACTTAATTAAATCAAACATGGATCTTAAAATAACCTAAATGTTCAACGAAAGTTGTTTTTAAATATTATACTCTACATATTGAAAAGATTTATGAAATGGTTTTGTTAGAAATATAACTTCAATAATAGAATTCAATTACTACATGAAAAAATTAACAATAAATTATTACAAAGAATATTTTTTCAAGATATTATTACAGTTTTATAATGTAGGACAGTTGTTGTCATACTTAAAGTTAACTACTGGAAAAATATAAAACCAGCTTCACGCGCTATCCCGCACCAGCAGGGTACGCAGAGGGAACCTAGTGTTAAGACACTTCGTTCCCCATTTTCCGCCAATTTCTGGCAGTTTCTGGCATTGCGTGTTGAGTGGCGGAACACTATTTCATCTCCTCGAGCGGGGATCGAACCCACAATCAGTCGATTTTGCAGTGACACTTTGTGCCTCTGCGCCACGACCGGCCTCAGAACTGAGAGAGACTGGAAAAATTAAAATGAATTAATGTATCTCGACGCTGGACTTTAATTAACTATCAAATTAATCCAAAACACTTTATTGCACAAAAATTTAATATAGTACAAGGGCGGCCATATCTCTATTGTGATGGTGATCTCTTGGTGATCAGGCAATCCTTTATTCATAAAAACTAAGAACAAGGTGCACAAAAATATTTTTATTATTTATTATACATATACTATAAATACACACATACAAACATGCATACATACATACCATATACAGTTATATACATACATACACATATAAATAAAAAAAATACATAGACTTTTTAAGACGGCGCTTAAAGATGTTAGCTGATCTCTGTACTGAACTATACGGGGTATGTGAATGTTTTAATTATTTCTGGGATTCGGTCGAATCGAATGAATATATTTCATAGTCGAAAAACAAACACTCGTTGCGACACTCCGTTGTTCACTCTCCGCCCGAATTAAACACATTGCGTGTTGATCAGTAAGTGACGAAACTCACTATGCTTACTTTTGCATAGCATACCTAAAACTATAATAGTAAAAGAAAAAAAAATATAATTTAAAAATGGCTGATTATATTTTCTGAAATCATGGCTGAGGACACTTCATTAAGTGACCTTCCAAATAAAATCTAAGCCGAAATTCGTTTATCCGTTTGGGAGCTCCGATGCCAAAGACAGACATACAGATTCGTTGTGGATAAATAATTAATTCACCTGAGTGGGGGTCGAACCTGTAGGCCAATGAACCACTGCGCTAAGACTACCTTATATTTTTACTATTGTTCTATTATAAAACTCATTATCGAAGTTATTTAACGACAATGAAAAAGCTTATAGTTTTTGTTAACAATTTCCTTGCAATACTTTGTAAGAACTTGGTAATGAAGTTGTCCCATTATGGTATAAAGTTAGTGTTCATTGTTTCATTGTAGTAGATTATTACTCTTTAAATTACTGTAAATTATGAGACTTTTACGGAACAATTTCTTCAGAAAAGTTTTAGATTACAGGCTCAAATCCAATTTTTTAAACTTTATTAAAGAACTAATTTATTTATTCTTTAAGTTTATCTAAAAGCAAATTAAATATTCAAATTGCCATTATAGTCTAGTTGAAAAAAAAAATACGGACATACATATCTTATAGTATATGTAAACATAGTGTTTTCAACGGACATTTTGAGTGAAATTATCTTTAAAATTTATTAATGTTTTTTAAGACATATATTTGCTATTATTGTATTGAGATTTACAGATTATATATTTTTTTTCTGCAATTTTTAGAGATCTAAAATTTAATTAAGATTTCATTCTATTTAAACAATTCTAACTCATAATATTCTTAGTATTACACTTTGGATGTACCGAATAAAAGATATGTTAAATTTTTAACAATTATAAGATAAATATTTACATCTTTTGTACAAATGAAAAAATGTAACTAATATTACAAAAAAAAAAAACACTGTGTAGTTGTTAAATATTCAATAAATCAACATTAGCACTGATCTCACGCAAATAAATAGATCCACGTTTGTCAATAAATATTTGGTCACGGTTTGACACTATTATTGCGGTACAGCAACAGGAATTAGGTTGAGTTTTCATTGCACCAGCGAATTATTAAAAATTATAACTTTAAATTGTTGTTTTTTTTGGATAGTAAGTGATTGTTTTTCGTTATTTTATTAATTTATATATTTTTTATTGTAAAATTTTATGAAAAATATTAAAAAACCACACCTGTGGACCCATATCCACCACCTGTGACAAAGTGTTGGTTAAGTTTAAATTTTATAAATAAAAATAAGTTTCATTCAGCTTATGACTAAACTTAATTAAAAACAAAGAAAAACCCAGGACTTGCTCACTTTTAACAAACAATATTGTGTTTATTGCTTACAATTTAAAATGAAAACGTGTCTTTACAGAAACACACGCTTACCTGGGTCACCGCACTTCAATAGAGATATCGAGATAATTAAGCAGACCACGCTTGACAGCTTTTGTGGGAACATTCGGGATTGTATTCAACAGATTGTCTTTGAACTATCGGGTGGTTGTAAGATTCATTGTTGCTAGGAAATGTATGAACGGGAATGGAGGTCTTGAGTAACTATAAATGTAGACTATTATGTTACATTAGGTTGACGCTATCTGTATTATGTAGACTTTTAAGGCCCCTAAGTGCGATAGGTACGAATTCAATCTCTACTTGGAGAAATACAAAAATAGAACACAAAAATAAGATTACGCAGCGTTAGGTTCCGCCACCCAAAATGCAGTGTTTAATTTTTGATGGAAAGTGGAGAACGGAGTGTCAACACTAGATCTTATCTATTAGGTATATGCAGGATATGTGAAGCTAATTATATTATGTTTCTATAAACGAGATGATGAGTTTGAATTTAGTTGGTATAACATACATACATATAGGTACTGTCACTATAAAAGAAAAAAAATAAGTCATTCGAGGCTGACTTCCTATTAACATCTTTTATTTTAATGGCATTTCATTTCCTTTCATTATTTTCTTAACAACAAACAGAATCTCTTCTTTCTTGTTTTAAAGAAACAAAATTAAAAAAAAAGAACATAATGACTTTTTCTTTAATTCTTAACATCAATTTCACTATAATTACAATACTTTTACTTTAATTTATATAAGAAGTATTTTGGGGAATTCCTTGATCTGGTACCGTCTGCCGAATTTTCAAACCGCCAAGTATAAGATAAGATATGATAAAAAGTCTTTATTGCACACTTATATAGGATTGATTACATCAGTTTTTAGAATATAATATGCACAAAGGCGGCCTTATCACTAAAAGTGATCTCTTCCAGGCAACCAATCTGAAGATAGGATACATCTAAAAGTGAGGGCATAATGTGGTGCAAAGCGACGTGAATAAACTTAATATATATATACATATATATCATACATACATAATACATATACATAAACATACATATATACATTAAATATATATTCAAGTAGAAAATAAATAAATAAATAAATAAATCGATCTTCCGATATCGAAGTATGTTCCAGCTTTAAATATCATTCTCACCACCTGTCTGCGTGGAACTCTACTATTGTGGTTACTAGTGCGGTTCTGTAGGAACTTCCACGCGGAAATATTTCCAGGTCGATACGACATGAGTACCTTCAAAAACCGCATTTATCTCTATCTTAAAGGCCTGCAACGTCTGTAGCTCCTCTTGTGTTGCATAGGGACGGGGGCGACGGAGACCACTTACCACCAGGTGACCAGTACGCTCATTGACCTTGTCCTTTTAATAAATAAAACCTTTCATACAACCCAACCGCAAGTTATTTCGCTGAAATCATATTATCGTCCCACATCATTACGCCGAGGCGAGGTGTCGGAAGCAGTCCGCATTACGGATATTGCGCCGCGTACATCATTACACGAACACAGTTTATTTATACATATTTATGGAAAAATTATGATTTTAAAATTGTGTTCTATTAACGTAAAATATTGTTTTTTTTACTAGAGATTTATCTTTGTTTGGCTGAGATTTTGATAAAAACCTATATTGAAATTTGCAGACTTTTTTGTTTCGAAGGGAGAAATATAGATTGTACCGGCTTTTGTTCTTTATTATTTAATAGATACAGTTTGGAATATCCAAGTTTGTCAAAAAAAATACAAAGCATAACTTTTGCAGGCTTTTTAGATTTTGTCAACCAATACGAAATGACTGACTGATCTAAGTGAGGCCGTAGTGGCTCGATGGTACAAGGGTGCGATTGTAAACGCGACGAATGTGGATTCAATTCCCACTCGGAGAAATGAAATATTTATTATTTATTTATTATTACGGAGCCCAATTATTATAGTAACACTAGGTTCCCCGATTTCCTCTGCTCTCCCGTGCTATGTGTGGGTTACAGCGTGAAACATAAAAAAAGTATCATATATATTTCAAATTATTATATACAATAATACCAAAATATAATACAAAAATACTTCAAATTCAATTTAAAGACAGTCCCTTACAATCAATTGAGGACGTTAGATTGAAAGAAGAACAAATGGTTAGATGTCTGTAGCTGATACTCGACTTTGTTCTCCTCAGAACAAATAGTTTGTAAGGTCCCTCTTATCAGGAAATAGAAGGGATTCACGGATCGATTTAAGCCATTATCTATTTGTTTAGAAATGGCTATTTATTTATCAAATCGTTTGACTTTATATGTTGTTTTAAAGATTTTTTTTTCATCTTCACACTGTATCCTGCAGATAGCAGGGTAAGCAGAGGAAGCCTAGTACTAAGACTCCGCCTTTCTACTTTTCGTCAAATTTTGAAGGCACTATGTGTTTAGTGGCGGAACTCAAAGCTGCACTTTGCCTCGACACCAGAGCGAAGAAATTAAAATATTAAATATTTCATTTCCTGGAGTGGAAATGTGAATCGAATCCACAACCTGAGCTATAGTCAACGCTGGTACGTTGTGTGATTGTATAAAATATTTAGCTATGTGATTCGACCATAAGACATCACTGTAGACAGTAAACTGAACTTGTAAACCTATAAATTAAATCCTAGAACTCCATACTAAGCCAATTTAGCAAGGTCTCAACGTGCCAAAATCAACAAGCCTCTAACAATCGCGAGTCATCGCTTTCCTATTTGTTACGATTGCTTAAGCAAACCTTGTTTAAAGTTAACAAGACCAATACAAATACGGTACTGTCGTTAAACTGACTACCGCTATTAATTGTTATAAATTGCATGTGTTACAGAACGTATAAAATGTAGGTATAGTATCCATTACTCAATACGCAATGCCTCCAGAATTCGAAAATTGGAGACAGTAGTGTCTTAACACGAGGTTCCCTCTGGATATAGCGTGAAGCTAAAAAAAAAGATTATATTAAAAAAACAAATACAAGGAAGTTTTTATAATTTATGCCCTTCTAAGTGTAATTGCTTGTGAATTAAGTAAATAAACCATTTATTAAACTAAACACAACTTAACTTCACGCTTTATCCCTAGCGGGGTAGTCAGACAGAACGGAGCGCCAAACGTTACGGTCTCTACATACCTCTTTCTCGCTCATTTAGCGATAAGGCCGCCTTTTGTACTGATTTATATGTTGCTTTCAATATTGTGTCCTGTATTTCTGGTGTACAATAAAGAATATTTTACTTTTACTTTACTCTTTCGCCTCGTCCACTGTCATCAACCTCTTCATACATGCCCTCCGGGGGGTCCTCATGCTTTTTAAGTGACCTTCCTCCAGTGTCTTTGATACTGTGTTTTTAAAGGTCATCCGAAGTCTCCCTTATCTATCACTATCACTCACTTTTCCATTAAAGCTTTTTTTGCCATTCTTTTATCACTCATTCGTTCAACGTGCCCAAACCAGCTGATCAAATTAGTAATTCTTTTTTTATACTCCCGTACCCAAAAGATAAAATGGGACCCTATTGCTAAGTTTTCGCTGTCTGTCTGTCCGTCTGTCACTAAGCTATATCTCATTAACGGTAATAGTTAGACAGTTGAAATTTTCACAGATAATGTATTTCAGTTGCCGCTGGAACAAAAAAAATATACGAAGAATATTATAAATAGTTGAGGAGGTTTTTATAGATAATAGTAGAAAACTCTGTGTGTGCAAAACCAACTCGCTCTTAATAGGTAAATTTTCAATGTCGTATTCGTATCAAATTATTAATTATTTATGTTTTATTGTGACTTTTAATTTATTCAAAAACAATTTATTCGAACAACAAAATCCAAAGCAGCATTTAAAAATATACTATTTTCACAACATTTGAAAAGACTGAAGTACTTTCGCAGCTCTGTTTCAGGTTTAACTAGGTATGAGTTCATAAAATTAGATTTGCCTTCGTTTATTTTGCAAACAAAGCTTACTTACATCTGAGATGTTCTCAGAGAAGAAAATTAAAGTATATATTAGTGAACTTTCTGCTATCTTGTTTCAATTCTCAGAATCGTATTGTAGATGAAATTTGCAAAATACAACAAAGAATAGCAGAGTGGCTTTCCTTTATATAAATAAATATATTTATGAGGTTATTCGAAGTTAAGGTCTCTCTCCTTAAAATCAGTTACGTTTTTTAAATTTTTTATAGTGTTATTTTACATTTGGGAAAGAAAAATATTTAATTAGAAAACATATAAAAAAATTAACGTAGCGGGATTTGAACCCGCGCCTCTTTGGAAACCTCCGTCTCATCTCTTTTGGAAGATGTTAACAGCAAAGTCCCGCTAGGTTCAAATTTTTATACGTTTTCCATTTACGTTTTATCTGTGATTTTATATTTGTACTTTTTCATTTAAATACATATTGTATTTTGTCACATGTTAGGTTGGTACTAAAACAAAGCATTGATTATGAAAAAAAACTAGCTATTTTCGTTTTGTTATTTTAGTAAGTATTATATTTACTAATTAACTTATATGAAAAATACTTTTTTTCTATAGCTTCACGCTGTTTCGCACACATAGCAGGGTACGCCAAGGGAACCTGGGAGCATACTGTTAAGACATCCCGTTCTCATTAAGACACTTCCGTTTCCAAATTTCGTCGAATTTTGAAGGCATTGCGTATGCCTTCATTGCGTATTGAGTGGCGGAACTGAACTCCGTGATTTTCGTCGTTACCAAAGTAAGGAAACGAAATTATTAAATATTGCTTTTTCTGGAGTGGGAATCGAACCCACAAAACTGACGCGTTTACAATCACACGCCTGTACCCCAGCGCCACAACTGCCCTCAATATTTTTCACACGATTTAAAAATTATGAGATCCCATTTGTTACCTACTCACGTGGCAACAGGTTTAAATGACAATTTTCAATAAAAGTTTCTGTTCAAAAAAATGTATTGTTAAGCCAAATTAAAGTTATTTTTAAGAAATAATTGAAATGAAAACACAAACAATTTACTTAATTTAATATTAATTATCCTTTACTACAATATCAATTAAGAAATTCCACACTAAAAGCAATTTGTGTACCGTAATACCCATGTTTTAGAGAAACTGTTAGATTGTTACGCTCTATTACAGTGGACCTCTGAGGGCCGCTTAGTTAAAACTTTCTCTTTTAAACAAATGAAATCACCTCCCTATTAAAAGTTTAATTTCGTTCATATATGTTAGGTTTATAAGATAAAACTGTTTTTATTTTATAAAAAGTATGTAAATTTTATTGCCTTTTTTCTGGGGCAGAGAAGTAGCTTTGAAATTTTTACATAATAAACTTATGTTTATTACGTTTCCTTTACTAATGCTCTAAGTGAGCGTTAAACCGTTTCTTTTCATATATTAAGATAAGTGTTATATTTCTTTTTCTTTATCTATATAGTTTTATGTTGTACCTTGTGTATACCAGGGACATTCCGTTCCCATTACAACACTTCCGTTTCCCCACTTTCCGCTGAATTCTGAACGCATTGCGTGGTAAATGGGGGAATTCAACGCCGTGCTTTGTCTCGTTACCAAAGCAAGGAAATAAAATATTTGATATTTTCATTTCCTAGAGTGCTTCATCGAGTCACATGCTTGTGCCCCTGTCCCACGACTGGTCTTTTGTTGTATTTTTCTCCAAATTATATATATGCATAAAAAATACATAACGTTAACATTAAATTCAGAAACAGCGAAATTTCAATGACAAAATCAATAAAAATCCTATAAAATCATGTAAAGTATGACATCAATCAGTTGAATTACAACATATTTTATGAACCACTTGGTGTTGGTTAATTCGAATGCGGAGTTACATACGGGACCTGTTCCCGTTATTACGATTTTTATTGAAACCATAAACCTCGCACGTTTGATGAAATGAAAATATTCTAGGATGAAGCTGTATGTATGAAGCTATAAATAAATGCAATAAAAATATGTTGTGATTTTGTGATACAAAATTTTCAACGTCAAAGCTTAAATGAAAGCCAAGTTATTTTGTTTTAAAATAGCTTTTTGAACGAGGTTGTTTTGATGCAGCAGAACTACAGTGGTTGTAAATTTGATGCCTGCCCGATAATAAATTACTTTTATTTCTTCACTTTGGTAATAACACAAAGCGCGGCGTTGAGTTTCGTCCTTTCTCAACACTCAATATATCGAAAATTGAGTTGATCGGTAGAACGCAATGTACATTTGGTTCCTAAATGCAGAAACAGCGAGAAGTGAAAAATATAAGTTTTTTCCTTCTCTTTATATTTATGAAACTACATTTAAATAATTTTAATTATATAAAATGACATTTGTCACATTTTCTAGAATAGGAAAAAAGATCTATAACTAAAATATTTTTTAAAGTTAGCTTTTAATAATTTTACCAAAATATAAGTTATTTCTTAGTCAAGTATAAAAAAATATATTTTTTGCTAAGCGTTGTACCAATATTCAAGCACAAAATATTATTTTCTATTGACAGTTAAAATATAAATAAGATAATATGAAGGTCAAAAGCAATCGAAGGAAATCATGTCCTATTAGAATGGCGCTAACATAGTTGCTCAATGAACTAATATATAGAAAGGGTTAAAAATAATAATATTATAATTAAATATATATTTGCTATTTTTTTAACTGATATCAACAAATATTATAACAATCTTGTCTGTTATATACAGATAGGCAGAGGGAACCTAAGAACCTAGTGTTAAGACACTTCGTTCCCATTAAGACACTAACGTGTCACTTTTCCAAATTCTGGAAGTATTGCGAGCTGTGAGGCCGAAATCAACGCCGCGCTTTGCTTCGTTACCAAGGAAATTAAAATATGAAATATTTAATTTATTCGCGTGAGATCGAACCCACAATCACTCTCGTTTATAGTCACACGCTTATGCCCTCTCTCTCTTACTGATACTTAAAAAAAATCAAAAGTTTGTTTCAAAGCCTGATTTTGGCTTAACCTTATATTCTTACAATTTTAATGTTAAAATTATAGTTATCATAACAAAACACCTTGCTAATAATAAATATCTTTTAAGAGTTTTAAAGTATCTTGTCCCCACTCGTGAAAACTACATTCCAAAGCAATGAATAAATATCAAGGCAGTGAAGAAATATTCGCACATTATTTTATATTAAGAATTTATTGAGTCACGGTCACGGCCTGTGTGCAATTTTTAATATAAAATTTTGATTTTTAATGATTGAATTAGATGGCTTATAACATCTAATATAATATGAATGCTGTCGTGTCGCAGAGGCACAAATGTGCCACTGTAATCGATACAGTTGTGGGTTTGATTCTTATATAATATTTTGATTTCCTCGCTTTGGTAATGAGGCAAAGGGCGACGTTGAGTTCCGCTACTCAACACGTGATGCCTGAAGAGTTTGGTGTATAGTGGGGAATGGACACTTCCATTCCCCACTATCCACCGAAGACACTTCTTCACATTATTACCGTCACTTTATTATATCATGAAAAAAACATTACATGTTTCAAAATGGGCGTTATTAATATTATTAATACAAACTCCTCACAGCCTAATGACTAAAAAGTTTTTTTAAAATTTCATTTAAGAAAATCTTTGAATATAATCAGTGCACACAATGCATCTTGTCAAATAAAAAAAATATGACAATTAAGCTATTCCTGCTTTCTGAAGGAGTGGAATTATATTAGTTTTTTTAAATTTCCTTTAACAAATAAAACATAAAAAATATTAAAATAATCATAACTATAAACTTGTGAAAAATTATAATATAATTTAAAATTATAATATCAAAAAAAAAAACAGCTTCACGCTGTATCCCGCACACAGCAGGGTAGGCAAAGGGAACCTAGTGTTAAGACACTCGTTCGTTTCCTACTTGCCGCCGAATTTTAGAGGCATTGCGTGTTGAATGGCAGAACTCAACGCCGCGATTTGCCTTGACAGCATAGAAATATAAATTTAAATAAATATTCCATCTCCTCGAGTGGGGATCGAACCCACAACCAGTCAATTTTACAGTCACACTTTATGCCTCTGCGCCACGACTGGCCTCACCTAATTAAATTGCTAAAATTCTTACATTTCCGCTCTCACAGTTCATTATAAATATTAAAGGTCATACAAAATGAGATTCAGATCTTGATGACGTAGTTAAGTATTCATGGTTCTGAATAAATTACCTTCGAGGTGAGCACGCGTCTTTTAAGTTTTACCCCAAATTGCCTCGATGGCGTATCAAAGCCGTGTGAGGCGTAGAAAATATATTTTTTTCTCATAATAAAATGTAAAGTATCTCTGACATTATATTTTATAGCATTGTATGAACATTATAATAACCTTTAGAGAAAATTACTTTGATATAAAATTTTTATGGTTAAATTGAACAACAAAGTTAATTTCGTTTTATTCCTTCAAAGTATAATAGTCTATTTCTGCTTTCGGAGCAGATCGACAATCTTGTTATATGCCACTCTATATTTTATATTATCCATAAATCACATTATACATCACATCACATCACATTCCACGGTAGCGGATTGTAAACCGGATATATGTTCGTGTAAGATATTGGTTTTGCCGACTGGTTGTGGGTTCGATCCCCACTCGAGGAGATGAAATATTTATTTAAATTTATATTTCCATTTCTTCGCTCTGGTGTCGAGGTCAAGCGCGGCGTTGAGTTCTGCCACTCAACACGCAATGCCTCCAGAATTCTGCAGAAAGAGGGGAACGGGGTGTCTTAACACTGGGTTCCCTCTGCCTACCCTGCTGTGTGTGGGATACAGCGTGAAGCTGATATTGGTTTTGTACTGTGTGGCGCATAAAATCGACGTCGTTGAATTGAATATCTTGAAACATTAGCTCTTCCCTGACTAACTAAGAAAAATATGTACCATAGTATGTTATACCATATTAAACACAAATTATTTTTACTTTCAGGTCATAATGCTGAAATTGCTGTTATTCTTGCCATTAGTCTTGGGGCAGCAGTCGTGGGTGCCATGTTCAGAATTAAACGATGACTTAAGATATCCGTGCAAATGTCGTGTTCAAGTAGACCGAGCACTGCAGCTTCGCATCCTGATGAACTGTGATAGGGTAGTCTTCCCTGGGGACTTCCCTCCACTGCCGTATGGAGCTCCCATAGTGTCATTCAGCCAGCAATGGGCTGGTCAACAGTCTCTTCCTACACAGGTATATTTGATTATAACTTTATGTGACATAAATCCGTTGTCCACTTGTTGTCCATTAAAAGTAACTACGAGTACACAAAACAAAACAAAATATACGAAATTACATAGTAGCAATAGTTTATTATTTATTATAATAACAAGAAGGCTAATTAAATAGAACATTCGAAAGTTGTTGTATTCAGTTAAATTAAATGTATGTATATTAAAATACGTTTCCGAATGCATTATTACATTGTATTCAAGATTTTTAAATATGTATGTAAAGGTAAAACAAACAAATTTAATTTTTATTCTACACGAAGTCAGTCGTGGCGCAGAGGCAAAAGTGTGTGACTGTAAAAGCGACAGGTTGTATATTCGGTTCCCACTCGAGGAATTAAATATTTTATGTTCATTTCATTGTTCTGGTGCCGAGGCAAAATGCAGATTTGAGCTCCGCCATTCAACACCCAATGCATCCAGAATTCGGCGTAAAGTGGGCAGCGGAGTGTCTTAACACCAGGCTCCTCCCCCTGCTACATGCAGGATACAGCGTGAAACTGATAGATAGATCATCTTTTACCAAGAATGTTACCAGTAATTTAGACACACCCATTGAAACATCGCTCTGATTTCTATCACGTGTCACGCGATCATTCATGATCTGATAATCGCTGTCCGCGACGCTCTCGATGCATCTTGCTACAATATGGAACAAGTATCTCAGTTATTTTTATGAAAACCACTAATATTTCACACTTTCACACTTTTATGAATTTTTAACATAGAATTAAAATATATTACCTTATAATATGTAATATGTATATATCTACGTATGATAATATACTGACAATAGTCGAAAGGGGTAGTCTTTGACTCGCGGTGGTTATGGATTCAATCTCCACGTGAACAAAATTAGTATTCTCCCCAATTTAGTAACCTTCTGTGCAATTTTTAAACTGAACATAAATTATCCATATATTAGTGAAAAAATGTGTGAATATAAAAAGTCAAATATATGAAGAAAGAAAAAAATAAAGTAACATATCATTAAAATCTTTCACTTTCTTTCCCTCTAATACGATATATATATAAATAAATAAAAAGTAATAAAAAATATATTCTTTAAAAAGCTTTTTAAGTTACGCCTGATTTAGTATGAAAATAGCGAAAAATGTGATGTGTTGTCAATATCGTTTTATGAGATTATATATCGATAGCGAGTATTGGATTTTTAGTCCAAACAACGTGGTATAAGCTATTTTCGAAATGAATTGGAGGCATCGACGTGGAACTGCTCATTCAGGTGTTATATAAACGACATATTTATAGGACAATATCTTACATGGTTAAAAGATTCGGGGATTTCGTTGCATATAGAATTTTTTGAGGCTATGTAACGAAGTAATGCCATTTTATATCTATAGCATTGACATTGAATTAATGATATAAAATTTATCTCTAGCTTAGGGTTGTATCTTTCACATAGCAGGGTGGGCAAAGGGGAATTTAGTGTTAAGAAACTACGTTCCCCACTTTCTGCCGAATTCCGGAGGCTTTGCATGTAGTGATAGAACTCAAAACCGTGCTTTGCCTCGTTATCAGACCAAGAAAATTAAAATATTAAATATTTCATTTCCACGAGTAGGAATCAAACCCACAGTTCCTGCGCCATGCCTGGCTTCATATACAAAATGTATAATATTAATAAAATAAAAATGAGGTTGACGTGGCGCAGCGGCACGTCGTTTGTCTGTAAATATGACGTCTAACGTTAGATACCCTGCCTTAGCGTGAAGCTAAAAAATATGAATAATTTGATAAAAAAAATTAAGCGAAGTATTTTATCTTTTATTTCAGATCTTTTCTTCATATGGCCTACCGTTAAAAGAACTAGATTTTTCTCACAATAGTCTTCGTCGGTTGCCCGATAGACTCTTAGCAGGAATTAGGGGCAACATCACGAGACTAGTCCTAGCAGATAACTTATTGGGGGATAACCTGAATCCAATATTTTCAACTGCGGAAATTCACAACTTACCAGCTTTAGAGGAATTAGATCTGAGTGGAAACAATATTCGAGGTTTGGAAGAAGGACTCCTGATTGGGTGTGACGTTTTAAAGGTAAATGCTTTTTGTTATTTAGTGTATTTTTGTATATTGATAATATTATTATAATACAAATATATTTAAAGCAAAAATTTTATGTTTAAAATATTCAAAGTATAAATATTTTATAAAAATTCAAAACTTAACTTGCCAATTTTTAAATAAAACTGTAATAGTACGCGCGACAACGAGAGGAAATTCCCTGTTCAATAAAACTCACCGCTAAGTATAAAACCTTTTTACAGTGAACATGCCAACTTAAAATATTTTCAGCCAGCGCTTAAAGTAAAAAAAAAATGCTTTCAGATATTACGCCTCGACCGTAACAATATGAATTTCGTTCCGTCTTCCTCACTCAATGGGCCGCAGTCATTAAAAGTTCTTTCGCTCAGGGAAAACAGAATAGGTAAGTTGGTTTTTTCCAGTTCCATTACGGTCGCTTTTGAAAAGTTAGAAAGTTCCAAACTTTGTTGATATTTTCAGCGACTTATAAGTTAGTGTAGGCTTCAGAATTACTAAAGATTTAATATAAAAAAAATCGATTAATTCGTATGTTAGCTTGTATACAATAATCTATTCTAAATTTTTATTACAATCAAATCATCGTGATGTAGTAACTAATGAAGTTAAAGGATATATCTTCTTAAAGTTCACTAAGATACATACATGCATATTCCAATTACATATATATATGTATATTCTAATTTCACCTGTCCATTTGTCAAAGTCACGTATAACGTTACCGAGTTATTTATAGCCTATACGTACACATACATATATATTGCAAGCAATATAGTTTACTACGTACGTTTGATTTCAGGTACAATAAGGCAAGCGACGTTTGTGTCACAGAAGACGTTAGAGGAAATTGATTTGCACGGCAACATGATATCAACTATCGAAGGAGGAGCTTTTATCAGCTTGAGCGAACTACAAAGCCTCGATCTCGGTCGAAACAGGCTTTCAAAGTTCAACAGCGATGTCTTTCAAGGAATCGAAAACTTGGAGAAATTAGATCTTTCCGAGAACTTTATAGCGGATTTCCCAACTGTGGCTCTTAAATCATTTTCAGGCATCAAGCACTTAAATATATCAAGCAACATGATTTCGGTAATTAATTTGTTGAGAAAATTAAGTTTTAAAATGAATGTTTTATTGTTAAAATGAATCGTATAATGTTAGATGAATTATTTAAATCAGCTCTGATTTTAAATGTCAAATGAGCCAGTTCATTTAGATCGGTTAAATAGGTCATCAGTTGTATGTAAATTGGTCAGATAATAAATTATATATATTATACGAAAATAATACAAAATAAATATAATTGTACATAATATTTATTTCGTATAATTTTTTGCTACTATTATTTTTTTTTTTATTATTTCTTTTTTAGAATATGGATCCTAGCCATTTGAACTCGTTGACGTCACTGCAAGTTTTGGATTTGAGCCGGAATAATTTAGTCAAGTTGTCGCCAGGCACCTTTGTGGGCCTTACTGATTTACGTTATTTGGACGTAGGAGTCAATTCTTTAAGAACAGTAAGATATTGTTTAATATATATTTTTAAGCATCTAATTATAGTTATTTATTATATATGAAAATTAAAGTTTATTAAACGTGAATTACGTTTTGGCCCAGTTGGGACGTCAATATACGCTGTTCTTTTTCTTTCTTTTGTTCGAGTTCGAATACCACTCAAGAAATACAATAATATAGTTATACTCTCTGCCACTTAGCGAAACTAAACTTGTAGGAAACATTTCCTTTTACTATGTAATCCGTTTGCACTAGAATAAAACTACATGATTAAATTATTTTGTTGTAGTTTAAATACAACAAAACTTTACTCTTCTAGACTTTTTATTTATTTTTTTTAATGATGGTAAACTTAACGTACTTTATTAAATAAAATATAGCATTTAGCATTTTCAGAAATGAAATGCGAATAAATATTATATTGAATTGTTTCTTACTTACAGGTGGAAGACGATGCTTTTGATGGTTTGACAAGTCTTCAAACTCTTCTATTAAGGGATAATAACATACTGCTGATTCCTGCTGCGGCTTTATCTCGGTTACCAAGCCTTACATCTATTCACTTAGGATTTAATCGTGTTACAGCACTTTCAAGTGATATTTTGCGAGCAGTTTCCGATAGAATTCATTCTTTAGTACTTTCACGAAATGTTATAAGGGAATTACCACCAGCTGCGTTCGAGCACTTTAAGAACTTACGACATTTAGATTTGTCAGGAAACCTTTTAAATTCTATATCGGCGGATGTCTTCAGTGGCTTGGAGACTAGTCTAGAATTTTTATCACTTAATCAAAACAGAATTTTAGGATTTACAGGAGAAGAATTAAAATTTGTTAGTCTTTGGTTTTTGGATATATCAGGAAATCAAATATCAGAAATTCCAGTCACCGCTTTCCATTCTATCCCCAGCTTAACACATTTAAATATGAGTCATAATTTACATATCAGTGTCTTACCGCAAAATGTTTTTCATCAAAATGATGCATTATTATCTATAGATATTAGCAATGTAGGGCTGAAAGCTCTTCCTGTTAATTTATTTTCAAAATCTCATAATCTACAACGAATTTATTTATCTCATAACTACTTACAAGAAATATCTGAGGGTACGTTTAAAAATCTTAAAAATTTAACTCACCTTGATCTTTCATATAATAATATTGTAACCATAAGGACTCCTGCTTTTGTTAACGTTATGGCGATACAATATTTGTCTTTAAAGGGAAATCAGTTAAATGCCTTTAAAGGAGAGTTCTTTAATACAGGTACAAGCTTAGAAGTGATTGATGTTTCAGACAACCAATTAAGTTATTTATTCCCATCTTCATTCAAAATACATCCACGTCTCCGGGAAATCATTCTTACAGATAATAAATTTAATTTCTTCCCATCAGAATTAATAAGTACTTTACAATATTTAGAATTAGTAGATTTGTCTGGAAACGATTTAAAAAATGTCGATGAGCTAGATTTTGCTCGTCTTCCTAAATTAAGATCAATTTTATTGGCAAGAAATGAAATAGAAAGTGTAAGTGAAATGGCTTTTCACAATTCAACTCAAATTCAACATATAGACTTATCGCACAATAAAATTGATCGCTTAGGTGACAGATTATTCGAAGGGCTTATTAGACTTGAACTTTTAAATTTAGCTGGTAACCAATTGAATGAATTACCAGATAATATATTCGATAGGTCTAGGCTTCATATGCTTGAATCAATAATTCTTAGTTATAATTCATTCGAACAAGCCCCATTGAAAGCTCTACAAAAACAATACTTTTTTGTTTCTTCCGTAGACTTATCTCATAATGAAATTATAGATATTCCTGCTGAAGATAGCGTATTGGTTAATATAAAAAAATTAGACCTATCATTTAATCCTTTGTCTGAAAAGACAATTAGCAATATTTTAACTGAACCAAAAACGGTGCGGGATTTGAACTTAGCGGGTACTGGAATGAAGTTAGTTCATCAGCTAGAGACACCATTTTTGTACAGGCTAAATTTATCTTACAACAATATAACAAGATTATCAGAAAAAACGTTTGCAAGAACAACTTTGTTAGAATCTATTGATCTTTCACATAACCAAATTGGTGATATATCAAATTCACTTGCAATTTCATGGCCGAAATTGAAATATCTTCAAAGAATAAATATCTCGGATAATCCAATAGTCGTTGTAATGGAGGGTAATTTTGAAGGACTTTCATCGCTTCGAACTTTAGATATAAGAAATTTAGAAAAGTGCACAAAGATTGAAAAAAATGCTTTTAGGGCACTACCAAACTTGGTTGAACTTAGGGCATATGGATATCCAAGATTAGGATATTTTGATGTGCAAGGTGCTCTACAATATGTATTAGCTCTAGAAAAATTAGATGTAGAAGTGAAAGATACAAATATTGGAGCTGATCAGCTTCATTCTACTTTACATCCAAGGTTAGAAGAATTAGGTCTACGAGGCAGCCGTTTGAAAACTGTATCTTCTGGAGTACTTGCTGGTTTAAAGGCACCATCAATTATTGTACGATTTCGTAATACGTCAGTGGCAAGTCTTCCACCGGCACTACTATTTCCTTTACCACGCTCGTCACGAATAACTATAGATGTCGGAGGAAGTCAATTAACTACCTTACAATCACAGTTGTTAGTGGCTCTTGATGACCGTCGAGCAGATCTCTCAATGTTTGGCTTAGATAGCAATCCTATCCGATGTGATTGTAACTCAAGAGCTTTACGGCGTTGGATACCCAATGTAGGTATAGAAGACGTTCGTTGCAGCGCACCAGAACATTTGGCTGGATTTTTGCTTGTTGAAATAGGAGATGATGAATTATCATGTGATAGTAAAAGAAAATCGACGACAATTTCTACATCGAGTATTTCTACGCCTCCACCACGTTTAGTACATCGTACGTCTGCTGAGCCGGACATAATTTGGTCCGTCGCGCCCTCACATGAGCGCCCGAAAGTTGCAGGGGAGCCTAAAGGGGCTCCAGTTATCGGTGTAGCTACATCTAACAATGATGATAATCTAATTATAGGTATTGTAGGAGGAGTGGTTGCATTTATAGCAATCCTTATTGTAGCTATATGTATTGTTCGATTGCGAATGACAACAACTTCTTATAGAGGCGGGCCTTTGGCTAATAGTCCAGGGGCAGGAGGGCCACCAATGTGGGGGGCTGCTTGGCCAGGTTATGCTGGTACATTACCGCCTCCATCTTTGTCTAACGCAACATTGCCTCACAAAGTGCAGTCTGGTCCAGGATCAGTGCGCTATTTAGCACCACCTCCACCAGCTCCTTACTTTATAAGCTTGCCACCGCACGATGATAAAATTTATCGGTAATTTAAGTGTAATTTATAAATTAAGCATAATAATAGTATAGTAAAGCCTGAATTGTAAATATAATTAATAAACTATTAAATACTGGATGAGGTCCTTTTTAACAATATGCTTGTATTTTGTGCTTTATTTCGTTTTAATGTTAAAGTTAGCAAAAATATAGATGTTAACAAAAAACATTGATATAAATAATATACAATAAAGATTGTCTGTTAAACGTGGGCTAGGTTTGATTCTAGTCACCAGTGACAGGTTCTTTTTAATTACACACATAAAAACAGGAAACACGAGCTTGAAAAATATAATAAAATTGATGAATTATTGTATATTTATTATAACAAGAGCCTCATGATTGTAAGATTAGGTATAACTATATGTAGTAATATTATTATAAAATAAATTCATCTACCAATAATAAATCTTTTATTTTTATTAATTATATAATTCTTAGTGGTAACAAAACATGAAATTTTGAAGTTGTTATATTATGGCCGTAAACGTCTTTCAACATAATGGGCATTGTTTTTGAGAGTCAATTGATATTCTACTATCTGCTTAGTCTTGTAGCATTCATTACTAAAGACCGTGTACAAATTATTAAATATGTTAAAAAAATAAACTGAGGCCAGTCGTGGCGCAGAAACACAAAGTATGACCGTAATAGCGACCGGTTGTGTGGTTGATCCCCACTCGAGGAAATAAAATACATATTTTAATTTATATTTCCATTTCTTCGCTCTGGTGTCGAGACAAAGGGTGGCGTTGAGTTCCGCCATTCAACACGCAGTGCCTTCAGAATTCCACGAAAAGAGAAGAACGGAGTGTCTCAACACTAGGTTTCCTTTGCCTACCCTGCTGTATGCGGGATGCTATAGCTGGTTTTTTTTAAATAATGTAAATTAAATTATAAAATTGAGAATATTATAAAATATTGAAGAAAACCCTGATAATAATAAAATTATGTTGTATCGTATAGCATAGGCTTAGTCAAAATGGATATATATAAATGTCTGTTGGTAGATTTGCTTATATCAACAACATATGGTGCTCGCACTATCGCGACATGGAATTTCAATTTATCATCACCTGCACCGGATTAGAGAGAAAGCTTTACATATGGTTTTGAATGTTAGAATAAATTGTCCTTTTAAAAGATTATGGATGAAGGAATATTGCTTACAATAGAAAATAGAAATAAATACATACCAATATATAACAAAAAACGCGTATTTCGGCACTATAGAAGGAATAAAATTAATAGAGTGCTTCTGGTTGACCTAGAATTATGAATAATGCTATACATATATTAATAGTTCAGGAAAAAATTAAAACGATATATTTGTAGTTACATCCTAAAAATAATAGCTTTAAAAGGAGGGCCAAATTTGCTAGTAGCGGTTAGTTCAAAGGATATCCGAAATGGCTTTGGCTAAGTTAAGCCTGAATTTTAGAAAGACCTCCAATTTTTGTACGGAACTCTCGGTGGACGAGCCCGATTCGCGTTTGTCCCGTTTTTTATTTCGAGAGTAATCTAAAATTTTTATGAAAGTTACGATGATGTAAGCCAAGGTGCTAAAATTTTCATATTAATAGTCTTTATAAGTACACAGATATACATTTAAGCGAAGGCGAAGGCGATTCTGCGATCGGGACGCTACTAAAGTATATTTTCCTAGATTGTATCTATTGAATATTGATTTGATAATTAGTTCGTTCAAAACGAATTAATATATTTTTTAAATACATTTATTTAAAAAAAATATATTGACTCGTTTCTTTACATTCGAAGTAAGAGTTAGAACGTGGATTTTTCGATATTTTCGACATCGTTACGGCTAACAACAAAGTTGCAACTGCAAAAACCCAATAAATAAATTATTAAATTATTTTTGATGTTAACTCGAAATAGTCTTCCATTCCGAGCTATCTATCTTTCTTTCTATATCTATAAAAAACATCATGTGTGGGATTGAAGGTCGGATCAACTTTTGTCCAAACGTGAAGACATTATGATTATACAGGGTTGAAGTGTTAGCGCTCCTTTTACGGAAACAGCATATAGGGTAAAATATTTTTTACCCATACCTAAGGAAATTAATCAAGATATTATACATGAACGGTTTAGACGTAACATTTTTTTTTCATTTCACGATGTTTATCCATATCTGTGTTTCGTGTGACACTGTTACGCATAGATACCAATAACGTCAACACATACTACTGCAAAAATACTACTAAAGGTTAAGCAAGTTTGAACTTATTATTATTTATTTTGTTTGTAAAAAAAACTTTTCAATTTTTGGGAAAAAAATAAATAATTGTATTAGGCTTTTATAGAGTAGTTAAAACTGTGGTTTCATTTAAAGTGGTGCTAACACTTCCATTCTGTATACTCTTTCCTAAGAAATAAAATTCTAAAGAAACTAATTTCTATTTTACTTAAAAATGAGAAAATGTTATAATGCAGCGGTCAACACAAATATATATGGCGTCTACGCGACATCATCAACACTGCTTGGAGTATTAGAGCCGTTTATTAACATATATTGATTACTCCGCAAAACATATTAGTCAAGAAATTAATTTACAGATGAATAGAGTAGATAGTTTTTATATATAATTTGTTATGATAAATAGTCGAAACGAAATATGTAGGTGGACGTTCTAAATGTAAGTGTTTATATTATAATATCACATTTGTATAAAATAAACGTATATTTTAAGAACATACTTACATACATAATTAAATATACAAACAATTTTTTTTTACTTTTTTTAAATATGACTAATCCTATCTAATAAGTAAATTTTTCAAAACATTTCTATTTTGTTATGTTAACTTTCCTGTTTGTTTCTGGCCACTATAAAATTGTGTTATATAGGCAAATATAATATTTTTAGTAGTATTCTCAAAGTGTATGTATAAATTGCTTTTTAATGTCAGCTATATAATAGACATAGGCTAATCCAGCTTAAAATTTTGTATGTAATTTTATTATCTTTTGCAATAAATATCAGCTAAAATGTATAATAACCTAGTCATAGTAATTGATTATTTCACATCTTTCTAGGAAGGTGATCGAAGAAAGAAGAAAAGAAGAGAAGTAAACGTAGATTTCTCACATAAATCCCGATCCTTCCAAAATACCGCAATGAAAAGTAATATAATCCCCCACTGTCTCGTTCTGAGTGTTCACCCCGGTCAGACAGAAAAAGACATAAAAAAATTTAAAACTGTTTTATTATGTTTAAGTATCATATAAACGTACTATACTTAAACATAATAAGTTTAAGTGACAACGCAATCCGTTTCCAATTCCAATTCCAATATGAAACTCTAAATTATTAATAAAATATAAAAATCTACAAACATACAATTCTAATTCCATGCACTTGCCAGTACGTACAGTACGTACATGGTAGTAGTAGTAGCAAACATTCAGATACAAGATTTCAATCTCTTGATTGCGTCCACTACTCCATTCCATTAGTGTTATTGTAAATGTGTTCAATATACCACAAATAAGCCACAACAGCGGTTAATGAGTGCATTGCAAATGTGCGGACAACTTGTGGGTGATTACGCCTATTGTTTGTTCCTATCATTATCTAAAACAAGCTGGAGTACAATGGCTTGTGATGTTGGTGCAATGGTTTCAATATTTCGGGTAATGTTTATGTTGATGCTCGTTTGTTTACCCTCGATGATATCGGGGGATGGTGTATTTTATTCGCGTTTTCCAGTCCATACTGTTTCACATGATTAGTTCTTTGATTTTCATGATTATTACACTTTTTAAATGAAACTATTTTAACCGGATTAATCGCGTATATTTTGTATTATACATTTTTGGAAACCTGACGTTTCGAACAGTACCTACCGTCCATCCGTTCGAAACTCAGGCTGGTCGACTTGTATTCTAGGGCAAAATTAGTCACAGTCACACAAACTACATTCAGAACTCTTTTATCCATCAAATTTAATCATTCATCTATCTTCCATCCTTCCTCTGTCATTCCACGTAGCTATTTGTAGCACCGTTCTACATTTTCAGTCGTTTCAGACATAGTGCCGCCGTCAACGCCGCATTCTTCACCACTTGACCTACGCTTTAAGTTATTAAAATCTGACATTCCATTCAATTTTAAAAATTCTGAGGCAATTTAAAAATAGGTCGCTTTTTATCGTTCCGCGTGGAGATAGCCTTCTTATGACCCAATTTTTCTCCTGCCTCTTTATTCCACTTCCTTTAATATTTCTAATATTTCTTTTCTAAATTATTAAAGTGGCTCAAATATCAATAAAAGCTATGAGTAATTTAAACTTTCAATATTTAAAGGAGAATGTTCTGAATATTTATTTTTTCCAGGAATCTTGTCGTTTTATATAAGACTAGCGACCCACTCGCGGCTTCGCCCGCTTAAACTACTGAATTATATACCTAATATACTGAATTGCGTTTCTTAAACAAACGATACAAACAACAGAATACTTAAGTGGTAAAAATCATGAACAACGTAATGGGTAGTCTACCTATTATTCTTTTATGTAAAAATATTTAAACGAAAGATTGATGAACGAAATATTCATGATTCATGATTATTTAAAGAGCTCCAAAATATGTGCAATTGTTTCTAAACCTACTTTACTAAAGAGCTAGCATTGAAGCATTCTCTAGTCCAGCTCCTTTCTTCTGGCGCTGGGGAGCGGCATCAAGGCCATCTGGCCGTGGTCTCGAGCGGCAACCATTAATATGGGTGCATCGTTAGGGGGCCCTTTGGCCCTAGGACTGTGTACCTGCCCTAGACCAGATACAGAGAGAGTTTTTTGTGGGAATGAAAGGATAATCAAATGTCACCTGAGCAGTAAGCTCAGCCAGTTGAGACACTCAGTCAGGAGGACCAACTTAAGGCCGTGCGTTGGGATGTCATCGGTATATAATTCGTAGAGGGCAAGTGATAAAATGCTGCCCTGGGGAATTCCGGCACCGATCGAACGGCTGCTACACTCTCACGAAAAATGTCCTGTCAGGTAGGTAGTCGGTAAGAACATGCGCGACGTGATAGTGCCGGCCCTGAGCACTTTATGTGCTACGTCGAGCGAACGAACTATTATACTCTCCTTTCGGCTAATCGCTGCTGCACCGTAGTGACTCGCTCTGGCCACCTGCAGAGTGGTTGAGTGTCCGCTCGCCAAACTATTTGCTTTGTGGTGCTGGAGAAGTGGAAGGAATAACTTGTCGAATAACTTCGACATCGCGCTGATGAGCCTTAGGTAACATGATCAGGCCCTCCTTCTATGACCGGGGGAAAGGAGCCAGGCGGTCGTGGCGGATGCACTTTTATAAGCAAATGACGCGTGGCGGGCGTCGAGCCATATAGCGCAGCAAATATCTTTAGTAATGTAATTTTAAATCTGTGTTACAGCTTCAAAAGTACTTATTAAAATTAAAAACACCAAATGACAGTTTTTATGTACATTAAATGGTCAATATTAATTATGCTGTGAGTAAGGGATAAATGAAACATGAGTCGATACAGCTGTGTATGGCCTGCGTTATGCATTTATAATGACAATTAAAAACGGACAGCCGGACAACAAAGTGATCCTATAAGGATTCTGTTTTTTTCTTTTAAGGTACAGAACCCTCAAAATGAATTATTTTTTTGTTTGGTTATCCACGCTGTTGTGCACTAAATAATTGTAATTTTAAGTCTTTTGGAATTGATTTGATTGAGCTTGCAAGAATTCATATTTAAAAGAAAAATGTTTATTTATTTCATAGTTGTCTAGGTAAACTGTAATTGCGCGCACACTGCAAACGTAATTTTTCCCACATAAATTCCGGGTTAAAATATAGATTACATATTAGTACTAATACAATAACAAATCTATCATACACAAATTGCAAGAACTACGTGGCTGCTTGAGAAAGTCTCAAATTATAAGTTTAATATTCTCCAATATAATTGGAGAATATTAAATATTGAAATCTTTGTCGAATTTTTTCTGTCATCACACAAACAATAATTGAAAACTTAAGATTTTCACTTTCTGCGCAATTTATGCTTTGAGTACAGGAGTCCGGAGAGTCCGGAGAGTCCGGAGAGTCCTGAGAGTCCGGAGAGTCGGGAGAGTCCGGAGAGTTCAGAGAGTTCGGAGAGTCCGGAGAGTCCGGAGAGTCGGGAGAGTCCGGAGAGTAGGGAGAGACCGGAGAGTCCGGAGAGTCCGGAGAGTCGGGAGAGTCGGGAGAGTCCGGAGAGTCCGGAGAGTCGGGAGAGTCGGGAGAGTCGAGAGAGTCGGGAGAGTCGGGAGAGTAGGGAGAGTCGGGAGAGTCGGGAGAGTCGGGAGGAAACCAAAGGAAACCAAAATTTAAGACACTCAATTCTCCATGTTCATTGAGTGGTGGAATGCAACACTATACGCTTTTTCTTGTTGCTAGAGCAAGGAAATGAATATAGGTTTCTTACTTTATTGCTGTATCTCGCACATAGCATGTTAGGTAGAAGAAAAACCGTTCCAGGTTTGTGTCTTGTCAAGGCAGGACAGTCCGTTCCGCACATTCCGCCGAATCCTAAAGTATTGCTTGTTCATTGGCGGTTGTTACACGCTGCGGTTGTTAACAGAGCGAATATATATATATATAATATATATATAATAATATAGCGAATATATATATTATATATATATAATATATTATATCGTTTCCATAAGTGGGATCGAACTAACAAACTGTCTCTCTTACAGTGACGCACGCTTGGATCTATGCGCCATGACTGGCCTCATAATAGTATATACTAAATGTAATAATATTAAAAGTAAACATTTTTAAATGTTATCATTGAAATTTAAATACCTACATTTTTTAAAATAACTTTTAGATACAAACAGATGGATGGAGTGCTAACACTAGGTACATAATAACGAGCTCTTAGTCAAAGCTTATTCTTATAGCCGGTTTTTGTAAATTTGATACATCAAATTTGCAGAGGCTTTAAAACATATTTGCTATATAAAATTCCGGCACTTTTTCACAAACAGTCATTGAAATTTTATTTGTCAGCATTGAAGGACGCGGACCGTGTAAAATATTAAAAGGACCGTGTTGTTTCACAAAAGATCGCTAAAAATTGTAACGTGGCTACGACTACATGTGACTGATTCATTCATAGGGATATTCGTTTATGTTTGCTTCCCTTTATTTATTCCTTTTTCATTTTGTTATTTGTGCAATGACTACTACACTCACGTCACGACTATATGAAAAATATATTTTATGTATACATAACAGAATATGTGCATAAAATATTTTTTTTACTCGCAACGCCCTGAAGATGTTATAGATGATAGTTATAAGCTCAGTATAAATATCGGATATTTATAGGTTATTCTTATTATAGTTCTGAAAACAACAAGATTATTAAATGCCTGGAAAAGATTATGATCGGCAATCTGGGAGATAAGGATATCATTATTTCAGATAAAAATAGGATCATAATTAGCTTTAAGGAGGAAAACCAGGATCAATAGACTATAGAACATAACATAGTTTTTATCAGCTTCACGGTGTATCCCGCACACGGTAGGGTAGGCAAAGGGAACCTAGTGTAAGACACACCGTTCCCCACTTTCGTCGAATTTCGTCGAATTCTGGAGGCATTGTGTGTTAAGTGGCAAACATCAACGCCGCGCTTTGCCTCGACACCAGAGCGAAGAAATGGAAATATAAATTTAAGTAAATATTTCATCTCCTCGAGTGGGGATCAAACCCACAACCAGTCGGTTTTACAGTCACACTTTCTGCCGTTGCGCCACGACTGGCCTCAGTATAACATTAGCAAATATAAAATAGATGTAAAATAAAGTAACTATACTAGCGATCTGCTTATTGCTTCGCCCATATAAACTATTGAATTATTGTCTTAATACAGTGCATTACCTACCTGCCTGTTTTAATAATTATGTAATGTATTAATTCTAAGCATAAACGTGTTTAATCTATACTTACGATAAAATCACAGCTGATCGGTGTCTGTACATGGCAGATACGAAGGGAGGTCCAAAAGTTCTGAAAATGAAAGGGTTCTAAATTAAATGAAACAATAAATCTATTTTTCCTTTTCAATATAATCATCCTTAAGCTGAATACATTTATTGGATCTATGAATTAATTTTTATAAACCGTTGAAATAATATTTTGACCAAAATTGCCTCCTTCACCTCATTGTCGTCGGAAAATTTCCTTCCTCTTAAGTCTTTTTTTAAATTGGGGAGCAAATGAAAATCACTAAAGGCCAGGTCTGGACTGTAAGGTGAGTGGACTAGTGGTTCGAAGCCGTGCGTGTGCAGAGCAGCCATTGCAACTCTGCTCTTGTAAACTGGTGCGTTGTCTTGCAAGAGCAACACACCCTTAGCCAACTTTCCTCGTCGTTCTTCTTTGATGGCCTCCTTTAATTTGTTTAGTATCGTGCGTAGTATTCTTCATTTATGTATTAAAAAATCTTATAATATTCAAATAAATATGCATATTTCTATATGTATTATATTATATCTAACTTTCTATCCACACTAACTATAAGTATATTTAGTTATTTATTTAGTTTTTAGTTATCTTTAAATATAAGAAAATAAAAGAAAATTAACTTTTCCTTCAATTCCATTGAAAAACACTTTGAAAGTCTCTAACTGGTCTAGTTCTCTCTCATGAACTTTCAACGATACTTATTTAGATCCACACGTTCTATAAACGATTAGCTCTTCTAAATTGCACGTTTATAATTGAAAAAGCTTTAGGGCCATAGGAAATTTTAAAAGCTTACAATATTCATTATGTTTGGACTATATTATAATGAATAATGAATTTATTTAATTTCTATGACATGATCAAAAACCAAGAAACGAGGCAAAATTAACATCATATTATTCATCAATATATATTTATTATAGTAAGTAGGCTCGTATGCCATTCATTCATATCGATGCTTTCGTAAAGTCATTTGAAAACTAGCCAAGTCAGATCTTACACATAAATATAGTCTCCTAAGTTGTAAGAAGATAGGTCATTTAAGGTGTTATAAAATAATTTATATTGTTAAAAATAAACTTCAGGACTAACCATTGAACTTGGCACACATTTACATCTCACTTCTTTTATCGCTCAAGTCAACAACCAAAGCATATTACTGAACTTGGCTCTCATTTTACATTTATGTTTTTGATAGGATTAAATTTACCAAAAGATACATATGACGTGAATAAAGTGAGTTTTTACTGTCCATAATATTATATAGTAATGGCTAAATTTATAGTATATTTAATAGATTATCAAAAAACCTATTATCATTATGAAAATAGGCAAAAGGAGAAAATTCATGACATACTTTATGAGACGATCAGTATTATTAAAATTAACGAACAGCTCAATCATTTTTTGTTCTTTTTTTACGACTGTAAATGGAAACTTACTGAAATGTACTTAGTTTTGTTCATAGAAACAAAGAAGTTCTTTAATTTATATATTTTGAATAAGAATAAATAAAAGCACAACGTGTACGTAAATTTAATTAAAATTCTTAACAAACAAAGACCTATATCAAAGAAGTTACTTCAGATTCCCCAAGGAGTATCATTAAGTTGAGAATTTAAATGAGTTTTTATTTTTCTTAAAGAATATTTTTTATAATAGTATACGGAATGTTCTACAGTAATTATAAAGTTTGCTTGTTTGTCCAAGATACTATGAGAGCTACGGTAATATATAGTAAAATGCATGTTCATATAAATTCTTGTTTGGATTTCAAAAGTTTTACTTAATTTATTCTTCAATACGCAAGCATTTTTTTTTCAGTTTCACACACAGTATACTGTCCTCATATATAGCAGAGTAGGCCGGCCTACTTTCCGCCGAATTCTGGAAGTATTGTGTGTTGAGTGGCCGAACTCGACGCTCCGCTTTACTCCGACAGCAGAGTGAAGTAATCGAACATACAACCTATCGCATTTGCTACAAACAATAATAAAAATTATGAATTTGAAGCCATATCCAATATTTTACTCATATAAAGTTAAATAACTTTACGAACTAATATTTTCAGTTGAACATACTAGCGATGCCGCAGCTAAAGGCTAGTAGATAACAAATTTCAAAAATTTTATGAATATGTATGAAAAGATTTTTTTACTAAGCAAAGTTTTATTAAAAAATTCGCAAACGACATTCTGATGTGAAAAAAATAAAACGCTAAAACTGTTGATGAAGTTTACATTTTATTCTATGCTTGGAGCTGTTCCTAGGATATGAATAGAAATACATATATATTTATCCACTCAGCTGTGGGGGGATTTTCTATGGGAGTTGCATATAAAATTTATGTTATTAAAGTGCTTATGAAAGAAACTAGAATAAAAATAGTAAATTTTTATGCTAGACTAATTTTTATTTAAAATCTGAGTACACAATTTTCGCTTTAATGTACAAATATAAATGTATAAATAATAACAATAGATTCTAATTTTCGTTACTTAAATATACATTACATACGTAATAATCAAAATTCGTCGATACGCGCTCAAAAACGAAATGTAACGAATATCATTTATTTTAGTTTTGTGTGGATATTACACTTAGAGCCTTTGCTCTAAACAATTATGCTTCTTAGTCAACACAATCAAAAGATACGAGCATAACATCGTGTTTACTGCATTTTGTATATAAAAGGCACAAAGTGAGAACTTTTAATAAAAATAAAATAAGAAATATTCCAAAAGTGAAAACTTGTAGTCCAACAATTCAATGAGTTTCATGAGTGCAAACGCCCGCAAACGTAAATTTGCCAACTTTACACCACCGCGTATACAGAATCTACAGGGTATTTTTCGTTGACCTATAATTTGAAGGGATTTGTAATTTGGATGGAAGTGAGTGAGAGCTTACAGTCCAAATAAAGTAAAATATCCCAAAAATTGAAATGCACATTTTTGTGAGGGAATACATACCAACTTGCGTCAACTCAAATTTACTCCCAACCAGTCCAGTTTTTGTTTAACTTTTCGTTACCTACAAGGTTTTAACATAGTTTACTCGTAATATTTATGAAGAAGTTCAAAAACACGTGATTTTATTATTCATCAATATTTATATACGAGTTATAGAAGTGAAATGTATATAAAAACGGATATAATAAAGAAAAACTTCCAAACCATGAACGCCGGTCAGCGTTTACCAACAAAAGATCACTATTTCAATACTAAAGTATAGTAGATAATAATAATAGGTATGGTTCGTTGATTACGGTGTGCCAGTTGAGCACATATCACTTCGCCAATGTCACGTTGTGTGGAGAAGAAACGAAGGAGGTTACTTATTTAGAAAAATCAAATAAAAAATCAGCTTCACGCTGTATCCCGCACATAGCAGGGTAGGCAAGGAACCTAGTGTTAAGACACTCCGTTCCCCACTTTCTGCCGAATTCTGGAGGCATTGCGTGTTGAGTGGCAGAACTCTATTAATATAATTGTTTTGCCCACGTACTTGCGTCTATATTTATTCCATTAGAGAAATAATGACATGTTAACATTTTTCTTGTTATTCCAACGTCTGAATGCGTTACATCATGTAATGTTACGTCGTGTTTCATGAAACAATAATAAGGACATGTCCTTCGCGATAATTTTGGAAGTGATATATCTCCATATAAATTGCCAACAATTCTCTATCGTAGGTGCTGTATACTTGTTGAGAAAAAAGCAATACGTTTCCATTCATTATTTAATTGTTGCTACAGAACAGCTCCGACGCTTGTTTGAGATACGTCCCTCAGTATCGATAGCGATGCGCGCTTAGAGGGTAAAGTCAGTGCAATGGTTCTTTTTAGGCTATTTTTGCACTGAAAGCTTCCCTAGTTTCGTCGTTCCACTAGTTTATTCCATTATTTAACGGCGCTTGGTGTGTAGCTGCGTGCGAAATACTTGTGCAATAAAAAATTAGGTTTCCATAGGAATCGTTTTGAATCACGAATCGCCTTCGTAACTAACTAGTAAAGGAGTTATACCTTCTGGCGAAATTCTGTATCCGAGGAAATCTATTTCAGACTTACTTAGGCGGCAAAATACTTCTTCAGTATGTTCTCGGTGAAAGTTTTCAAATAATGTGGACTATCACGTCCAGCTGACGGCTCCCATAACTGTAACCCCCGTCAGTGTATTATATCACGTTGGGGTCACCAATGTGGGCTGTGGCATCATGACGATGCTAATGAGACGAGACTGACAACTGATTATTATATAAAATTTAGAACATATTCACTTCAAAACAATAACGAAATTGATTGCACAACTGCTCGCTTAGCTATTTAATTTAGTACACTTACATTGGATGTTTATAAATGTATTAAATAATATGTACGAGTATTATTGTTGTGCAATACCCCTACAATTTCGGTTTTAATGGTATATCTAGTTAGTTAATAATATACTCTGTAATATCAGAGTACATATAAACAATTTTATGTTATGGCAAAATAATATAATTATTACATTCATTTTAACATGGAGTTAAAATCACATCACATGGCAGAACTCAATGCCTAAAATGAAATTCGAAACTATTATAGTTTAACTAGTGGGCGCGCGCGGCTTCGCCCGCTTATTAGGAGTGAATTCTAAAAAAACCACGAAACACGTATTCAATAAAACATTTTTAACAGTCTGAATTTAATTTTTTATAAAAATCGGTGGCAATTTAAAGATTTTTCTATATAAACTTTCAACCCCTTATTTGAACTCTTAGGGGGTGAATTCTTAAAAACCATGAAACACGTGTTCAATGAAATATTTTTAAGAGTCTGGATTTCAAATTGTATAAAAATCGGTGCAGATTAATTTTTTTTTCCATACAAACTTTCAACCCCTATTTCATCCCTTTAGGTTTAAAATTTTTTAAATTCCCTTCTTAGTGGATGTCCAGAATATGAAAATAAACAACTGCCCAAATTTCACGTTTCTATTATCAGCGGTTACGGCTCTGCGTGCGTCTTACCTCAGTCAGTCAGCACAAGTCCTTTTATATATATAGATAATCAATTTAATGTAAAAAATAGTCCTCGTAATCGGAAATGTATAGTATTATAAATACAATAAAACACAATACCAAACCTCTGCCTGCTACGCGGCACACAGCTTGAAGCTGGTAATTTTTTTTTCAGCTCATGCTGTATATAGCAGGGAATCCAGAGAGAACTTGGTGCTAACACACTCCGTTTCCCACTTTCCGCCGAATTCCGAGTGGTAATTGAACCCACATCCGTGGCGTGACAGCTTTTGCGCCATAACGGCCTCTACTTTAGAAACCTAATTGTATGATTTTGACCTCTTCCCAATAAGCTGTCTATAATCGTTCATATATTATCATCACTGAAATAGCATCATCGAATGATCATTATTAAAATAAATCCTAATTTGTAAATCGAAACAGTCACATTTGAGTAGAATGTCCAATAAAGTAGTTCATTACCATAACAAGCGAATCATCACGACGAAATTACTTTAACCATTGGTCTTCGTAATAATAATTTGCTATTGTTCTGGGCTTTTGATGATTATATAAATTGTATATCAATGTGTAATGTTGTCTACAACTATTTGAATGTTTATAGTTGTAAATTTGGGTAAAAATACATGGTGGCAAGTTAGTCAGAGGTAACCTGGGAACCTAATGTTACATTCCGTTCCTACAAAGACACTTCCGTTATCCACTTCCCGCCGAATGTTTTATAGATTGATTGTGATTTTACAATTTAGTTTGAAAGCTCAAGTTTCAGTTTTTAACACGCTATTATTAGTTCTATATCTGAGCTGTATGTGTGTGTATTGAGCTATGTCATAAAATATAAGAATCTGAATTTGAACCACTTGTAATTAATGTATCCTCGTGACTTGCCAATTATACGTACCTTGGGTGACAATACAATAATATGGTATCAAGGAGAGGGTGTGCTGATGAAGCCAGGACCTGAATTTTGGACTTCTTCATAGGTTACTAGTAACTAGAGTTGTCAGGTCGATACGACTTGGGTATTTATATGTACTATAAAAAAGAAAGATAAACATAATAGATTATACAAGTACGCACCATCATCGAATAATAAAAAATATAGTGATCAAAAAAATATAGTGGCCAATGTAGGGAAGTGGTGGAAACAGCATACTCCAAGCGTAATGACTCGAAAGAATGAAAAAATACATTCAATTATTTAAATAATGTTATACTTTTTAGATGAAATAAATTATTATGAAACTGCTTCTATCCTTAAATTAATAAGGACAATGTTTTTTATCAATTATTTCAGCGGTATGTAGGTACATACATACTGGTAACTAGCGCGGCGTTGAGTTTCGCTATTTAACACGCAACGCCTCAAGCAATCAACAAAATGTGGAAAACGGAAGTGTGTTAATAGGGAACTGGCCGTCTAAGCACTAGGTTTCCTCTTTCTACCCTGCTATGTGTGCGATACAGTGTTAAGTTAAAAAAAAGAATAACGAACGATTTGACGTTGACTACACGTATATGTAATATAGTATAAGCGAAATATTAATTTGACGTCTAACTTAACTCCAGCGTTATCTCCACGTTAATATTAATACTCTTCAATTAAGACCCAAAACTTACACTTTGAAGGCACGTCTCTAACGAGTTAAGCATTTAGATGATTATTTCTGGAATATCGTGTATGCCTTGTTATAATTAAATTAGAGGAAAAGTGGTCTAACAATTTTCTTGTTATTTTTGTTTATTTGGTAAATAAAACGCAAATCTACATAGTTTTATGTAAAATGTATGATTTAAAAAAATCTTGTTATATTTTTACATAAAAAACTAAAATAAATTAAAATCTAATCAGCTTCACGCTGTATCCCGCACACAACAGGGTAGGCAGAGGGAACCTAGTATTAAGACACTCCGTTCCCCACTTTCTGCCGAATTTTAGAAGTATTGCGTGTTGAGTGGCAGAACTCAACGACGCGCTTTGCCTCGACATCAGAGCGAAGAAATGGAAATATAGTATAAGTAAATATTTCATCTCCTCGAGTGGGGATCGAACCCACAACCAGTCGGTTTTACAGTCACACTTCGTGCCACTGGCCTAAAATAAAATAAACGTTGATCACAAATGATAAATTTTTATGGCAAAAAAAACGAATTCATTAATTTGGATAAAAAAGAACATAACCGTTATTATTAGATTAATGTCACTTAAAGTAGAATTATTAAAAGTGAAATTACATTACGTATGATTTATATTCATTTTGTGTCTTGGCTCACTTTCGCACTGACTGGTTGAAGCCTGGAAAATGTCTACCGCAGTAAATATGATAAGACACTCTCTAGATAATCTCCTCCTCTCGTTTTTCGTTTACAATTAGATTAAAGAGCAAATTTTATGTTTGAATTTATGAGAATTCTGTACTAATATACAGTTGGTTTTATCGGAATAGTGCATTAGTATATTAAGTATTTAAAATAAAATATTTTATTCTATCATTATATTTGTTAACAACACTTTAGTCTTAAGTTATTTCTTTTGTGTTATTAATATATTAATATTATTGTTAGTTTATGTTTAGGACGTGTGACAAAAATCTCAATAATTCATTAGTAATACTATACTAGAAACTCAAACGCGGCATCGCTCGCTTTAAGTTATTTTTATATTATATATAGCCAAGGGTTCATATTTTTTTTTAATAAAAATATCTCTAAAAATATGAAATACAAACTTTCATGTTTCATCATGACAAAGAAAATTATTTTGTATATTTAAGTGATTCCGTGTTGCATTCATTAAAGTGAGCAAAAACGAACACATTAACTATCATCCTTGTATGAAAGCAGAAGACTGTATGTATAAAATTATTTTTTTAGCTTTTATAACAGGATAAGCAAAAAGAACGTAATGTCAAGACTCTCCGCTTATATTTATCTATGAAGGAAGCTATATAAATATCCTTAATATTCACAAAACTAATGCTTTAAATATAGATCGATCGCTACCAGTTGGAAACTGGTTTAACCCTCTGCGACTGACGTGCTTAATTTTTATAATTATACTGATGCAGTACTCCACGAGACACTTTTATTAAAAACAATTATTTTTATAGAATTAACTTATGCAACTATTTTACTTTACATTTAATAAATTTTTTTGCTAAATTCTTTGTTTTTTGTTTGAATAAACCCATTGGTTTGGTGGTAGTGGTACCATATCCTTGCCTGTAATCTCCTCAGTGATAAGCCATTTTTCAGTTTTTTATGTCATTCAGAACTAAATTTCTTGTTATATTCAATAAAAAAGATTTTTTATTCTATCTCTCCCTCTTAAATGATAAATTTAAGAGGGAGATAGATAGAGATAGATTTTTTCTATCTCTCTCTTTCTTTGTCAGGACAACTTTGATACAATACAAAGCTATTTTGCCTACCATGACCAACATATCATTTTCCGTTTTTCGAATATGATGAGAGGATAAGTTTTTAATAGATTTTGACCGTAGCGTTTGGCGCTCCGTTCTCTCTGAATACCCCGCTAGGGATAAAGCGTGAAGTTAGTATAGTATAGTATAGATTTTGGCTATTCTTTATAAGCAAAATACAAATTTATTTTGTTTTTAATATCAGTAAAAATGAATATAATTTATGATAATAAAATCCAATTCAATTCACATATAAACAGTACGAAAATATATCCATTTTACTGCAGTGGTAGTCTAGAAGACTACCACCTCAGTAAAATGATCCCTAACTGAAAAATGAAAGCCTCAGAAAAAATTAACCTTAACTCTGATGTGCTAGTCTCGTGGTCACTTTTCTTCCGCACTCATGAGCTACCAGCGACCACCTGTCACACACTCATTACAGTATGGTACTGAAAGCGCCGGTACTTAAATTTGAAAATCAGTGGTAATGAACCAAATTTTGTATTTCGCGGTATCTATGGGACTACCACGTCAGTCGCAGAGGGTTAAGAATTTGCAAATTTCCCCTAGGCGTGTCTATACAGAACTTTAACCATTTCGATCTTAACTTATTAATCGGAGTCAATTGAGACTAACTTTTAGCATGATCAGATTACCAATGAATCCTGCCTTCGTTACAAAGTTATGGATACTATTACGTGAATTACGTAGTTTATTTTGGATTTTTTTTATGAATATGCAAAGTGGATGTTGTGATTTATTTCTTTTCTTTTTTTGTGTAGTGTGATAAATCTGTTATATTTTGTTGGGGTTAATTTTTATTCATATACATATATCTATTTAACTTCACGCTTTATCACGTATTCAGCAATTAAATTAAAAATTAAATTAAAACAATACATTCTTCCGAATAAGAATCTATTCGGAAGAATGAATTGTTGAATTGAAACCGAGTTATTCAACAGCACTCAGCGAGAGCCGCAGAAATATTTCCAGATAAAATGCAATTACGTTAAGCACGATCGGCGCCATTATCGGGTTTTGGTTGCAATTATGCGCAATCTACGAGACAACACAATAAATTTTATTACTATGTAAATTTATTACTATGTAAATTTATTCATCAGTTACTTCTTTTATGCACATTTTATTGATTTATTTGGGGAAACGGGAAATGGGAAGGTTGTGTATTTATACCCGATTACGTTAAATTATGGGATGGTAATATCAAGTTCATTGGTGTTGTTTGGATGTATATTTTACATTGCAACTTGAAAAATAAAATAATTTACTGTCATTTCGTCTTTTTGCCGTATATTTTGTGGAAACAGACTTAGCTGGACGCAGATTTGAAGGATATCTTTATAAATTAGTTACATAATATATACCAAAATCTTCCTATCGATGTAATTTTTTGCTTAAGTATATTTTACGTTAGTAGAATTCAATAATACTACTACTACATTTCATAAATTGAAAATTGAAAAATCGTCAGTATTATATACAAAAACATTTTATTTTGTATTCTGTTTACCTACTAGTTACGTAGGCTGTAATTGGAGTGTTAATAAAATACGATTTTTTTGTATAAATTTATATTAATAAAATTTTAAATTAAAATACAATAATTTCATTTAATTTATAAATAATTGTCCTCAAGTTTGGAGAAACAATATTGAATCTAAACTTAACTAAATCTAACTTAATCTACGACTTAACTATTCCACGATGGAATAATAAGTGTGGGAACAGAAGAAATTCCTTTCCCACCGGCGCTGTTCACCCGATCTCTCCTTTGTCAACGTTTTGTGGCGCTCGGCCGCCTATCAAACGGACATATTATAATATTAAATAAGTTTTCCGCCTGTGACACCGAGCGCTATATAACATACTTGCTATAATCATATTTGGAGTTGGTATCTTATTCCGTAAATAAAGATTTTTATTAAATACTAGCGGCCTGCCCGCGGCTTTGCCCGCTTGAATTAGATGATTATTCATTTAAGAAATAGAGATATTACAAATAGCCTTAATTATTAATTTATTTATTTGGATAAGTATTCACTATATTCTTTGTAAAATAACTTATATTAGCTCCTGTACAGTTTTTAAATTAATCACATATTTTAAGTAAATATATAATTGGTATACAGAATATGCATAGAAAGCACGTTATTAGGCATTTTTATATAATCTATGAAATAATCAATATTTTCGGTCAAGTTCAAGTCGTACTCATGACCCGAGAGTTTCGTACCAGTTTCAAGAATGGAGATACACCA
The DNA here is from genome assembly GCA_021202915.1 of Heliconius himera. Classification (NCBI taxonomy): domain Eukaryota; kingdom Metazoa; phylum Arthropoda; class Insecta; order Lepidoptera; family Nymphalidae; genus Heliconius; species Heliconius himera. Next base: position 906,395 of record JAJHJA010000700.1, read on the forward strand.
AAAGAATAACTTATTAAAGTTGTCATTTTGTATCAAATTAAGTACAGATTAAAATTTGTACCTAATAGTTTTTTTCTGTGACACAAATACAAAAAGTTGTCAATTTTTGAAAAATAATTTTGGAATTTTCCTTTATACGTGCCGTAAGTTTTAACTTCTTAACAAATTTCGTAATTGTGTATCAACGGGATGCATAAACCCTCGTAGTTTATCGTCATTTGATTGCGATGATTTAGAAGATAGATTTTTTTGTGCTCTAAGGGAATAAAGACTTGAACATTGAGGTATCTAACCTTTAAGCAATCTTGTACAAAATACTCTAGACAGACAGACAAACAACAAAGTTATCTTAAAAGGATTTTGAGGTGTTTTTGTACCCTAAAATACCCTTGGCACATACATACATGCAACATACAGGTGCAATAGTGCAATGCCGTTACGTGTCGCTTGTAAGTTATGAAATAATACTGCGGGATATTTTTATTAACAGTGTCAGAGCATTTTTTTCTTGAGAGATTTTTTTTTTAGTTTGCTCCCATAAGTTATTTTTTTATACGTTTTTTAAAAAAATATTAATAATATAAACGAACGAACGGACTGAAGAACCTATTCAAAACATTTCTTTGAATATTAAATCATTTTTTATCACTGTGTTAAATAATTACGAATTAAGCTAGACTGTAACGAAGGTAATTTTCGCCATCTATTGGACTTACAATTGAACTGTAACCATTCGAACATTGTTAGAAAAATACTACTATGTTTATGTTAAATTTATTATAAGTATAGATTACACTTACACGACGAAATTAACTTTTAGCAAATAATAACTCAACAATATGTTTTATGCGTTATCAACATTCATTATCATATGTATTCAATAGATATCATTGCGTATGTTTCTTTTTTTTTCAAATATAAATATCTTTTAAACTTTAAGTACATTATATTTTGATAGAGTGTAGCAGTAACCTTTCCAAACTATATTTTTTTTTATGCAAAGTGCCATCTATTTAGATGCGCCGTTTATTTAAATGCGCCATCTATTTAGGTTTAAAATTAAGGACAGTTTAAAAATGCTGTTTTTATGTTAAATTTCACCTAACATAAAATTATATTAACCGAAAACGACGTTGTGTTAAAGTATTCAAATTATTGATATTCCTCCCGTCGTAATTAGTGTTTAACTCCACAGAACGTTTTTTGCATTATCAAGATTCATTAGTACCTACTATTAGTCAATAGATAGCGTTCTTGTATCGATTTTTTAATATCTCAAATATAAACTTCTTGAAAACTTAAATACTTATATCTTTAGAATTAAAATGATTAATATTCCTTCCGTCGTAATTAGTGTTTAACTCCACAGAACGTTTTTTGCGTTATCAAGATTCGTTAGTACCTACTATTGGTCAATAGATAGCGTTCTTGTATCGATTTTTTAATATGTCAAATATACACTTCTTGAAAACTTAAATACTTATATCTTTAGTATTAAAATGATTAATATTCTTTAGTATTAAAATGATTAATATTCCTCCCGTCGTAATTAGTGTTTAACTCCACAGAACGCTTTTGCGTTATCAAGATTCGTTAGTACCTACTATTGGTCAATAGATAGCGTTCTTGTATCGATTTTTTAATATGTCAAATATAAACTTCTTGAAAACTTAAATACTTATATCTTTAGTATTAAAATGATTAATATTCTTTAGTATTAAAATGATTCATATTCCTTCCGTCGTAATTAGTGTTTAACTCCACAGAACGTTTTTTGCGTTATCAAGATTCGTTAGTACCTACTATTGGTCAATAGATAGCGTTCTTGTATCGATTTTTTAATATCTCAAATATAAACTTCTTGAAAACTTAAATACTTATATCTTTAGTATTAAAATGATTAATATTTTTTAATATTAATATTCCTCCCGTCTAAATTAGTGTTTAACTCCACAGAACGTTTTTTGCGTTATCAAGATTCGTTAGTACCTACTATTAGTCAATAGATAGCGTTACTTGTGTTGTTTTTTACTATCTCAAATATTAACGTCTTGAAAACTTTAATACTTATATCTTTTGATAGAGTGAAGCGATTACAATGAAATAAACACTAAAACCTACCTTGATTTATTTGTATTTTTTATGTATAAAAGTTGCTTAAATTTATTGTGTACTTTTTACGTGATACGTGTTCACATAAACAGACAAACAGACAAACAGAAAAACAGACAAACAGACAAAAATTCCAAAAATGTTGGAAATGGATTCTGTTAGTTATCCTTTAACACCCTGGCTAATTTTTTCTTAAATATTTTCAATGTACAGAAACGACTTTTCGACAAATTTATTGTAAGTTTCATTTCACATTCGTCGTTATAAAAACAGATCTTTAAAATCTGTAACTGAAATTTAACCTAATAAATTTTTTTTCATCAAAATAGAAATGTTATAAAACTATAGCACCGTTTTATTCTTAGGAGAATGGTTCATTACTCTTATATCGAACTCCAGTCGTAAAGGCGGAGCACGGACGAGCCAAATAAACCGTGAACTGCCGTCGTGATTTCAAGACCAATTTATTTGAAAAAATTGTCCTTGCCAGAATAGACAATACGGATTGTTAACTATACTTATATTTTTCATCAATTTATAAGAAAAAATATTTAATTAAATTACATAAAGTCGACTTATATTTCTTTGTTTCACAAAACCGACCATTACGAGAAGCGAATATACCTCTTTTTTCGTCAATTGGATTCAAATTGATACCTTTTTAAAACTGATTTATTATTGGAATTTATTAACAAAAACTACCTATGGGAGTAGAGGGAATTGTATTGTGCTTACATTATAATTTATATTCTCTTCAATTAAATCAAACAATAAACTGTCAACGATAACGATCGGAACTTTTGATTTATATCGCATATATCAGGGTAGGTAGAAAAGACACCGTGTTAAGACACTCCGTTTTAAAATTCAACGCCGCACTTTGTCTTATCAGCGCTGAAAAATAGTATAAGTAATTTGTAGTAATAAGTAATTTTCCTGAGAGGGAATCGAATCTATAACCTGATACTATTCCATTGCGCTACGACGACCTCAATAATTTAAGTAAATGTGACATAAAAATAAGTCGATTACACTAGTTTACATATATACTTTACACAATAAAAAACGAAAAAAATAAGAAGAATCTAGATTTGTCGAGCACGTTTGGGATCTCGTGAAATCGGGTAGAAACCGGGAGCAACACGCATTCTTACATTTATGAGGCCTGCTCAGTACGTGTGCAGATTATGGAAGGCTTATTTATATTCAAATGGTCGGCACGAGGGTAACTGCGTGATAGTGAATAATCTCGGCTAACCATGAGAAAAACAAAGTCTATTTTAAATTTTTAAGTGTAAAACCCTTAAAAGAAAAAAACGTAATTTAAATTATTAAATTACGTTATTTTCTTTATTATTAAAAGTGTTTTTACATATTTAGTGAGCCCCAAGTGTGATTGCAGGGTAGTGTCTCTAGATATTAGTAGTCAGGGTTGAATCTTCTTGATTAGTTATTATTTTAGTGTTTTTGTGTAAAATGTGAAGCCCTAATGCAGATACAGTTGCGTTATAGTAATAAAAAGTACTATGAAAGGCTGAAAATGGTTTGATATGTAAAATAAAAAAAAAATATAAAGGATTTTTTAATTTTTTATTATCTTCACGCTGTATCTCACACAAAGCGGAGTAGGCAGAGTACGCAGAGGGACCAGAATAACATATAGGGTATTTTTTGCATACAATAATGTTTTTTTATAGTGGAAAAAAAACACAATTATTTGATGTTTCGTTATGCAATTTGTTTATTTACTTTTTTATGTTAATATCGTTTTATCTGTATCTATTAGCTACAGAATAAAGTATTACAATACACAACTAGAGCTACTTTTAGTTGTATTTACTAAACGAATACTAAAATTATGGGTTATTTTGTGCATTTAATATTTATTTATTATAAGCATAAAAGCCTTACTAACTATCAAGTGCTAAGGATTGCATACATGTATATTATATAAATATATATTCATAATTATTTTCATAAATTATAAGACAAAATTAAATATTAACTTCATTAACTACACAAGTAAGGGACACAGTCATGAAAGTTACAGAGCTTTTTCACTTTAATTAAACTTTTTGGTAGCGTTCAAAATTATACAAGAATTTTCATTCTTTTAGTACAGACCTACGTTTATTATGAATGATGGAGTCTCCGTGCGGCATCTAGGCATTTTATGAAAATTGTGAAATATAATTTAAAAATGTTGGCACTTTCTACTTTACAACGTTCTTTTTAAATTGTATTGTTTTATATAGGGTTCATGAAAAAATATTATTATACTTTTTATTATATAATAGCTTTTTTATACTACATATGACAATAATTATACCCTAAATGAGAATCAAACCCACAATCGTCGCGATTTCATTTTACAGTAAGACGCAATGCCGCTTGAGTTTTACTATTATGTAAGCTATGGAAAACAATTAAGCAATTATTATTATTAGGTGCTAGCTGTAAATATATGAATTATTTTAGTATAGTTATCTAAAGTGCTATACACTAAATAAATCGTAATTATAAGATTTTACTTACTTTTTCCTTCTAATACATTGCTAAATGCCCATTGCTAAATAATAGTTTTTTTGATATATCTTCCATGTACAGACACCGATCCGATACGATTTTATTATACATATAGATAGATAGAAATAGATATAGATTCGTAAATTTAATTACAAACATTCACTGCAATAGTGAAATTCTACAAAACTCTGTAACAGACAGCGCATGAGAATTATCCAGTATTTATTGGCCCGAATGGAAGCATACATACCTTTGTTGGAATTCTTCTGCCCTGTTATTGCATGTTACGCTAGATAGAAATCCTACTCATGTGTAATATTGGTACGGGGTTTGTTTTTTTTTTACTTTTTTTTTAAAAAGTAAGGTAAATGAAACCGTTATGTTGTCTTACTGTGGTTTATAGTATTCCGCACACAGCAGATAAGCAGGGGGAAAGTAATGTTAAACTCTGTTTCCCATTTATCGCTGAATTCTCGGCGAAGCTTTGCGAATGCTAACAATTTATTATTTTATAATAATTTGCACATAATTGTAAATACAATACGAAATACATGTAAAAAATACATACATTTTGTCGCTCTGGTGTCGAGCCAGAGCGTTAAGTTCCGCCACTCAAAACTCCGGAATTGGGCGGAAATTGGAGAACGGAATGTTTTGACACTAGGTTCACTCTGCCTACTCTGGTGTGTGTAGGATACAGCGTGAAGCTGATTTTAATATTATTAATTTTTAGTAAAATGAAAATAACGAGATATTTTTTAAATTTATAAACTCTAAATGTTAAGACTGAGGCTGAAAATACACAATTAAAAAGGAAATCATTAAGCTTCAAGTTAAAAAAGGAAACCTTAACTATTATCATACTGAGCTCTTCACAAAAACGAAACGGCTTGGGATTTTCTGCGAACCAATTTAAGAAGAACTTTAGTCTTCCATTCAAACCACTTGCTTGCGAAGTTTTTTAATCAGCAATGGGGGTCCGGATACAGTGGTCTTGGTGTCGTATGGCTGGGAATGCCTCTGTCCGTATTACGCAGCCCACTGTATAGGATAAGCGTTCATTTACTGGGTGCCACGCCTCAAGTGTCGGTCCAGAAAATACGGGCGTTTTCATTATTGTTCTACGGTTGAATGTATTTTGAAAATAAATATTTTTTTTGTGTGTGTTGTGTAATTTATGGCGACATTTAATTTTTATCAATTGTTATGTTATTCTGTTTGTTTAAAATTGTTGGTAATATTTAATAATTATTTTATTTTCTTATATATCGCGGCGTTAAGTCCCACCTCTCAACACGGAAAATGGGAAACAGAATGTTAGCACTAGGTTCCCTCCGCCTACTCTGCTGTGTGCGGTATACGTGGAACTGATTTTACTTATACTTGATTTTCTTATACCATGCTTATATCCCTAGCAATGCAGGTTATGAAAGGTAACATGCTATATGTTATTTTTAATACAGTAAATATTTTTTTACCAAGATAATATATTACTTAATCATTACACAGAGGCCAGTCGTGGTGTAGGACACATGCGTGTGACTGTAAACTCGAGGAAATAAAATATTGAATATTTTCATTTCTTCGACCTGGTGTTGTGGCAAAGAGCGGTGTTGAGGCTTGCCATTCATAACGAATGTTTCCAGAATTCGGGGGAAATAGGGGAACGGAAGTGTCTTAACTCTAGGTTCCCTCTGTCAACCCTGCCATGTGTTAAGCACAGTGTGAAGCTAAAAAAATACAGATTTCAAAGATTGTTGGTGTAATGATCTCTAAACTTACCAGTAGGAATTACTAGCCATTTGACTATCCCACTAGTACTTTATTTATAGCCTGATTTAATTGCACATGTTTTATATTTATTTATGTAAATTATAGCATTAAAATACGTTACTTAATACACACATATAGCAAAAAATTGTAAATAATTGAATAGATTCCATTAAGCTAAATTTTCTTGAACATACCCTGGCCCAATCTTAAAGCTGGAATAGTTTTTTTTTTCAACAAAAGAAGACAGTTAGGTTTTTATCTCAAAGATAAAGGATATTTGGTAAAGATTGTAATAGAAAAACTATCAGCTCGGGCTATTTTATAGCGACTGGATTTTCTCTTCAATACTCATGTTCATATCGGATATTTTCAAGAAATGGCTTAGCGAAAAATAGAAGACCTTTTTCGATAGTCTATTTCCATCATCTAATGGGATGTACAAAATTCGTAATATCTAGGCGTAATGCCCGGTTTCCAAAAAGATGGCTTATATTGAAAACAAGATTTATATTTTTGTTAAAAAAATATTAAGTATGCGAAGTGTTTATAGTGTTTTTAAACATTTTTAAAGTGTTATTCCACGCTTAGGAAAGAAAAATACTTATTTAGAAAACGTATAAAAACGTTTTTATATTTATTTTAAAATGAAGATTATGCTCTTCACTCTACACAAAATGTCTCGAATCAGGCCGATAAATAAAGTGTGTCTCGACACTAGATTTTCTCTGGCCTTAGTAGATTTGATGATCTATTTTAGCTTCACTCTGTACGCCTGCATATAGCAGAGGATATAGCACATAGCAAAGGCAGAGGGAACCTGGGAACCTAGTGTTAAGACACGTCCGTTTCCCACTTTCCGCTGAATTCTTAGCAGAACGCAAAGCCGAACTTTACCTCGTTACCAAAAAATAATATTTTATTCTTCCGAGTAGAAATCGAATTCACAACCGTCACGTTTACAGTCGCACGCTTGTGACCCTACCAGATATGATCAAAGAAAATAGTGGCATAACTCTATTCGAACTGTTTTCGATAAGTCTAGTTATTATCTTTTCCCTAAAACTTCACTTCAGCGTACTGATCTATATTGGTGTAACATAAATATTGAATTTGAAAACAAATTGCTTAGAATGACTAATTTACACAAATATTATTCTTTAACAAATCAATCATAGGCTTCGCAGTTATTGACAAATTTCCTCTAAAAGTAAATTATTCAACGTTTCGAAGCGTCAAAACAACTTTTATTTATTGGAAAACTTCTCAATGCCAAGCCAATAACGGAGACACGAGTTGGTGATTTTTATTAAGAGCAAGCAAATGAATAAAACATAGTAAATAAAAGTATTTTTTATATATAGTACTTTATATAAATTTATTTTATGTACACAATACGTAAGCATAATAAGTAAAATAATAAATAAATAAACAAAATAAATAAATAGAGGTCTTCGTGGCACAGGAGCACATGGGTGTGACTGTAACGCGACTGTTGTGGGTTTAATCCTCATTCGAGGCCATAAATTATTATTTATTAATATTTTCGTTTATTCGCTCTGGCTCCAAGGCAAAAGTTCGGCGTTGAAATCCCCTACTCAACACGCAGGGCCTCCAGAATTCGGAGGAAAGTGGAGAACGAAGTGTCTTAACACTATGTTCCGTAAAAGAATAAGACATCGTAGCTCAAGAAATACATATATTATTGATACATAATGGAATACCATTATGTATCAATAATATACTACAGAATTTTCAATGTATACGTTGTTGAGCGTGTTGAATTTCCCGTGAGATTAAATATAAATATATAAACCACCCATACCCAACAACGTATACATTGAAAATTCTGTAGTAGAATGTAATATAATATTTATTTACATGATTAGCCGAAGACACTAAAAATATTAGCGTTTTAGAAGCTTAAAGTTATTAAGCATTCTTTTAATACTTGGTAATTTTTATATAGTGCTATATTTGTTTTTAAATATATATTTTTTATGGTATTAATTTTAATATATATTTTTATTTTATTGATATATGCTATGAAAACTGTTGCTGTTATCAAAAAGTTACGTGTCTATTGTTTGGCGATTAATTGTTTAGATAGAGTCCAAAATCCAATTTCAAAAATAAACTGTACTTTTTTTTTCATTATTCCGTCTGTCAAAACCATTTATGGACATCACGTTGAGAAATTAGTATCAAATAGTCAGGTTTATATTGAGCTGAGAAAAAAAAACATACTTCTAAGTCAACGCAATCAATAGATACTAACATTTATATATCCTTTTAATGCATTTTATATGAAATTTGCGCGTAATTAAAAAGTTTAGAGTACTTCCACTCCCATGTCCTGGGTCCACTCCCAAGGACTGTTATAAATTACTGTTAAAAATTTTAACACGAAATATGAAAAGTGAAAATTTATAGGTGGTTCATAAAAAATAATAATTACAAACTTAAATTTGTAGTTAATTTCATAAAATAATGTTATATAAGAGTCTTACATCTCTAGGATTTTTTATAAAACAAAATTGGTCCTATCAGATCCTATAGTTAAACAAAGGTACAAACATCTAAAAAGAAATAGCCCTATATTAGCAATACAAATCTTATAAATAAAAAACACTTTCGGCTCCTACAAAGGCTTTCACAGTTAATGCCTGGTCACATAATAAGCCACATTAAAGGTGCTCTGGAGGTTCCAGCAAATGTATTATTTTCACCGTCGTGGCCCGTTCGTCCTGTAATGGCGTGTAACATAAAGGAAAATGTCCCAGTTACCGATACATCAGACAACATCCGGCGTTTGAGAGGACACGTTAACGACGTTCTGACTAAAGTTACAAGATTATGGGATAGTGTGTCGACTTAGCGACCTTGTATTTAGTTAGAAGAGTATTTTTTATTTTTTGTGTTGCTTTTTTTGTTAGTACTAAAAAAAGCAGTAGATACAAAATCAACACAAAATCAAAATATTCTTTTAAGCTTCACTAAAAGTATATTCATGTTTTTGAGTAAAAATTATGAAATACAAGTAATGTAACTTGTTACAATTTATGTTGTTAGCGTCTCTGTAGGGAGATTTTTACAAATTTCTGGTACCCAAAGATAATTACTATGAATTATCGTGTGGCAAGAGAGAGTTATATTTATTAAATATTTTTTTAAAGTGTTATTCTACACTTAGGAAAGAAAAATACTTATTTAGAAAACGTATAAAAATTTGAACATAGCGAGACTCGAACCTGCGCCTCCTGGAAACTGACCAGGCGCTCTGACCACTAAACCATATGTTCTCATCAAGCTACGTCGTAGCAATTGAATTTGAGGAGAAGCTCTTAAAGTGGCTAAAAAAAGGAAAGGCGGCTAAGGTCGGGAAGTAGAGGTACCTTAGCAGAATACCGCTAATTCTAGGCTCTAGGAGATATCGGTTCAGTCTGACAAAATAGACGAACTAAATGAGATCAAGCTCACAGGAAACCTGCAATGTCAGGTGAACGACCGCCTGGTAATTATAAAGGTCGATCAAGAAATTTAAAAAGCCCTCAAGGATATGGCGAGATCGATAGCCATTGGTAAAATAAGAGGTAGCCCAACGCTTCAACATCGGCGAGAACAGAGGCGACGGCAACAACTACGCTTGTAGCTCCAGCAAATCCTCCCTCTATAAGAGATCAGAAGCCAGGCTAGCTTAAGGGCAAGAGTAAAAAGACTTTGAGAGCCCTAGTGCAGGAGGTCCTGCAGCCACGCACGTTTCCACCTGTGCCAGCTGACATGTCAGAAGGGTGGCATGTGGCTGTCAGGAAAGGTGGCAAAAAAAGGCCGCTGCTATTCAGCAGCAACCTAATAGGAGGATGTCGAAGCCGCCAAAAGCCCCAAAACTTAGACAGCCATGGTCTGCTGTAGTTGCGCTAAAGCTCCAATCCAGCGCGGTTAAGAGCAACGTAACGTACAGCTAAACACTAAAGTCGATCTCAGGGAGTTGGATAACACGGAAATGAGATTTAGGGTGGCCTCAACTGGCGCGAGGCTGCTGGAAACCCCGGAATAGAGTTGATGCTCTAGCATAGAAGTTGCGTGACGTTCTGGACGAGAGCGAAGTCAAGTGACAGGGTCCACTGAATGCGCTGAGCTGAGGTTGAGTTGGATGGATGACTTCGTCACATCCAACGAGGTGGCGACAGCTGTCACCAGATCTGGCGGTTTTAATGTCAGCACAGTGGCAGCCGCCGCCTTACGCGGAAAACTCTAGTTCGAATGTCTCACGGCAGCAGTGGCGGTCAAGAAGGTTTTAGTGGGTATTCAGACGAAAAGTAAAAATTTATAGGCATATACTTTTAAAAAAATCATTAGTCAACTTAGAAGTACTAAGATACACAATGAGTGCAGTCCGTAAACATAACTTTGCTAAATATTATGAATTATACTTCTCGTTGATACTTAATCCTGAAATTGTTACGGAACCCTCGGTATGCCAGACTGACTCACATTTGGCCGGTTTTTAGTAAATTCCAATCTTTTATCATTTTTTAGTAACAATAAACATTTTTTATATTGTACGGTTCTTATATAACGTATATATACTAACAATAAATTTACTGAAATCTAACTTATAGTAGAATTTAGAAATTTCTGCTTGAACAAATTCCAAAGTAAATATACAATTTGCTAAACACTAAAGTTTTTTACAATGAATAATAATTATGAGACCAGTCGTGGCGCAAGGGCAGAAAGTGTAACTGTAAAATCGACTAGTTGCGGGTTCGATCCCCACTCGAGGAAATTAAATATTTATTTACATTTATATTTTCATTTCTTCGCTCTGGTGTCCAGGCAAAGAGCGGCGTTGAGTTCCGCCACTCAACACGCAATGCCTCTGTAACTTGGCGGAAAGTGGGGAACGGAGTCTTGACACAGCAGGGTAGGCAGGTTCCCTCTGCCTACCCTGCGGGATACAGCGTGAAGCTGTATAATAATAATTTTACGAATTCGAAAAAAAATATAATACATGAAACAAAATAAAAACTCATTACAAAGTTTTAATAACTGTCTACCCAATTTAAGTTTAAATATGTTGAAATGTGTTGCCTTGAGAGTCGAGAAAATGGTGTTGCTAACTTACCGTGAGCTTTGTTCAGTCGGTAACTTATAACAAGCTTATTTTTTCTCTGCCTGACTGCTAAGGCAGTTATGTTTTTCGGGCCTATCTTGTATGTATGTATGTTATATTGTTTATTACCTCATATCTCCAGAACCGCTGAATAGATTTACATAATTGAGGTATCGTTAGATTTGTATTAGGAGTCCAAGTGTTCTTAGATATGTGACGTTAAAAAAAAACGTGTTAGCTGTGGGACGCCATTGGACTTAGTGAAAAAAAATCGAATACCACAATATGGGTATCAAATTCAAGAGCTCAATATAAGGATTTCGATGTCACCTATCTAAGAACACTTGGGCTGCTAACATGAATCTAACGATACCTCAATTGTGTAAATCCGTTCAGCGGTTCTGGAGATATGAGGTAATAAAGAATATTACATATATACATACATATATACATACAAGATACGCCCGAAAAACATAATCCTTCCTTAGCAGTCGGGAAAAAGGTATATCATAATTATCATTACCGTAACGAATCCTTACAAAAAAGTGAAAAATACAGAAAAAATAAAAAACAAAAACTCCGAAAACATAAAACTAAAAAGAAAAACAAGAGCAATAGTTTATTAAGATTAACAGTCGAATCGAAAGAAATGGAGAGAGGTCTGCCCAACAACGGGAGAGTGAAGGCTAGTATAAAAAAATGTGGGGATCAAGTATTTTTTACTTTTTATTAGTGTAATTTTGTAATGTGGATAATTTTTTAAAATGTCGGTGGAATTTACTTAAAGATATATTAGCAAGGAAAGCTTACAATTTTCTAAAATATTATTACACAAACATCTACGTATTACTTAATTGACTAGAGAACAGACTGAAAGCTATAGAACAAATTTATATTTTAGTTTCTAAAAACTTTCACAGAAACAGAATAAATTATAAAAGATAAGTACTCCATTTAATTTTCTGAAAGCTATTCTAGTTTACAAATTCTTGTTTCCGTGACAAAGATAAACGATTTAGTAACAGTAACACAAAGTACAATGACTTCGCACCTTACATCTTTTAGATATTATTGTTAAAACAACAATTGTTTATTTTAAAAAACAGATTATCATGCACAGCGTGGACATGAAAGTAATTCGGTTCTCAGAGCGAGGATCCAACTCACAACCTTCGTGCTTGCAGTCGATCTCAGTCTAACAGGATAGCCGACGCAAGTCGACGTCAGCAACTAAAAACTAAAAAAAGAATGGGTCTGTGTCATCATGGACACGACTGTTTGTTGTACGTTAATTTAATTTATGTATTTAGGAGAAATCCAAGGAAAAAAATAATTATTGATACAATATAAGTTATTTAATTTGAGGCCAGTCGTGGCACAGGGGCACAAAGAGTGACTGTAAAACCGACTGGTTGTGGGTTCGATCCCCACTTGAGGAGATGAAATATTTACTTAAATTTATATTTCCATTTCTTCGCTCTGGTGTCGAGGACAAGCGCGGCGTTAAGTTCTGCCATTCAACACGCAATGCCTCCAAAATTCGGCAGATAGTGGGGAACGGAGTGTCTTAACACTAGGTTCCCTCTGCCTACCCTGCAATGTGCGTGAAGCTGATATAAGTTATTTAAATGGCACAATGGCAAATGACATACAAAATATTATTTAATTTTCAAATGAATTTTCAACATCAATTCCGACTGTCAACTCTATTATAATTAGTAAAGCTATTGATGTTTTGATATATGGCGTCTCGACTGACTTTGCTACTTGACGATGATGATAATGTAGTTGCAATTTGTCTGTTCTTAGCGGTTTTTTCAATATCAGGTCATATTAAAGCCAGGTATTCACTGGCATGGATTTTTCCATCCAAGTTTCATTATATCAATAGTAAATATGAAAAATGGAGTGTGGAGACACTTGTTGCTAAATTATTTTTTCAATTTAAAAAAAAAATAAAGCCCTCAAAGTTGTATAAATATTTGTAGAGTAGTGTGTATTTGTGAATATTTTAGATTTGCCGACTGTTTATTTGTAATCACAGTTTGAGGAAAAGCTTTTTATCTTAAACCACTTCGGTGGTTTAACGAATGCCAAACAAACAAAAACAAATTCAATAACTGTGTGCTTCAGCAGGAATTCCTCGTTTTAACTGCGGTTTCATTATTTGAACCGTGAAAAGCGTAGATGTTGAAATTTTTGTGACTTGTATTGCGTATTAAAAATAACTCCATGATCTAAATGGGGTTAGGTCAAATTATAATTATATTAAATCTTCAAATGAACTTCTCGGGAATTGCATAATAAGTAATATTATATAAAACAAACTTGTAATGTAAGTGGACCAAAAAATTTCGCCAAGAATGCGTTGATCATTCTCACTCACGACTCACGACTAGCTTCACTTTGTTTTTTTATAATTTATCTATAAAAAATAAAAAAACATACAACACGGTAGCAGAACGAACCTAGTGTTAAGACACTTCGTTCCCCACTTCCCGTCTTATTCAGGGTGCTTTGAGTGTTGAGTGGCGGAACTCAACGCCGCGAACTCAACTAGAGCGAAGACATGTAAATATAAATTGAAATAAATATTTCATTTCCTCGAATCGGGATCGAACCTACAACCAATCGTTTTTAGAGGCACACTTTGCCCTCGCGCCATGACTGCCTGCCTCATGTTAGCTTTAAATAAAAAATATTTTAAAATATTTACCGTCACTCGCCCTAAATAAGTTATTTACAAGAATAGAACAGATCAATTCCATCCGATATATCTATATTAGGGTCGTTTGATATCGCTTCTAAAGCTCGGGATTTGCGTATCGCACGCAATAGCAACCTAATACGCTATAAGCGTTCTTTCAACAAAACCCAAAGGCATTCCGTATCCTTATTTGGATGGATCTATTGTATTAAATTTCTTTGTGCACTTTCTTAGCTTTTACTATGAGAAGTAAATAAAATTTCAACCAATTTAAGTCAATTTTGCAACTTTATTTTTATAGGAAATGGTAAAAATTACATTGCATTTCACAGCACAATGCAATGTAATCTTGTTTCAAAATCTACAGTCTAAAATCAGCTTCACGCTGTATCCCGCACACAGCAGGGTAGGCAGAGGGAACGTAGTGTTAAGACACTCTGTTCCCCACTTTCTGCCCATTTCTGGAGGCATTGCGTATTGAGTGGCAGAACTCAACGCCGCGCTTAACCTCGACACCAGAGCGAAGAAATGGAAATATAAATTTAAGTAAATATTTCATCTCCTCGAGTGGGGATCGAACCCACAACCAGTCGGTTTTACAGTCACACCTCGTGCCACTGCGCCACCACTGGCCTCAAATAAGTCTAAATCTAAATAAGTTTAATTAATTAATTTGCAATATTTGACTCATAAGAGGTTGTTTTTGATGTTGATATTATAGTTTGTATGAAACTTCGTCACTACAAGTGCTAAGAGTCTGAAATTTTGTATAGTTGTTATTTATAGGAGGTAGGACCTTATTAAGTGAGTAGTTGTAATTTTCAACTTCTAAGAGGTTGTTTTTTGATGTCGATATTTTCTGTGCATCTTTGTGCTAGGAGAAGGAGAGAAGAGAAGGAATATCTTACGAAATCGCATAGTAGTGGAATGCCACGTATCCAGGTGGTGTGGATAATATTTTAGTTTGTGACGTAATGTGCAATTAGAAAATTCGGAGGCAGGTAACTGATCAAACAGTTTCCTAAAACACTCCTCATGATAAATGCGGTAGAGAACACACAGCGAGGACACACAGATCATTGAGTCCCCAATGATTCGAACGGCACTACGTTGCATGTGATAAAATGGTTCAAGCTGATATTGATACTAACACATCATTGATATGCAAAAGAAACATCGTAGGGGAAAGCAAGCAGCCTTGGCGGGCGCCAGCGTTCATGGGCATGTATTCCGAGAAAAACCGTCGACAGCGGCTTGATAGGGCGCCCAGTGATCCATTTGCATAAATTCCCGAGAATTCCGGCGCCAAGTCAGACAATCTTGGATTGTCTCTATATCTAATTTTGTCCGCGTCAGATCTTTGGTGACGGTTTTCCACCTCTTTGCCGGTGGCCTTCTTCTACCCTTTTTTGTGTCCTGGCAAGCCAGGGTAGTTTTTATGGCGTTACATGCGTTTCTTCTCATCACATGCCTGTATCCTCGCAAGTGACTTTCCATCACCTTATCTACTATGATTACTATGACTATGATATACTATGATTACTACTTGAAAGACCCTCAAATGTATTATTTTGTACTTTATCAAGTCTTGTGGCTCCCGTTGTCTGGCGTAGCATTTTCATTTCATTTGTGTCCAATTTTTGTACATGTTGGTTTTTAATGACCCAACATTCTGTACCATGCATAATAGCAGGCTTACTGCTCTTTTGTGCACTTTACCTTTTATTTGTATTAGCATCTTTGGGTCACATAATGCTCCGGAGAGTATTCTCCTTATTTACCTTATGGGTAATGTCCCCGTCTACACTGCATTAAGCACTGACCCCAGATATTTAAATCAGTTTGCCTTCGATAATGGTTCTATATAAGCATATAAGGTTTTTCCCCGTTTATTTTCCAATGCTGCAGGAAGCCGGAATAAAATATAATTTGTTGCTCCACAAACTTCTCAATCTTTTAGAGTAAATTTAATATAAAATGGTTCAGCTGTTCTGAAGACTAACACGGATAAACAGAAAAACAGACATACAGATGAAAATTTAAAATTGTTTGTTTGTGTTTTGGTATGGTGTTATTAACTATATACATATACTTGAAAAAACACGATTTTTTTGAAGTCCCATATGTTTATACGATTCAATTCAATTTATATGTATACATAATTTAGCTGTGTCATTATAATTTTTCATTAAATATTACACATTTTTATATACCTATATAAAACCAAAATTGAAAAACTTTCACTATAGAGTCAATTCATTATTTCTTTAAGTTTAACTAGACACTACGATTCTACATCAGATGGGAAAGACACAGACTAATAGACATACTTTTTTACACTTTTATTATAATATAGAGATATTTCGTATAGAGATGATATGCGCAAAGTGGCACCAAGGCAAAAACCCGGCATTGAGTTCCGCCACTTAAAACGTAAAGCCTCGAAACACACGTTGTAATCTAATAATAGTAATAGTAATTTTTGTTTGTGGTGTTATTTGTTTTTTGTCTATTCAAAATAAATAAACGCAACTCTATGATTATGTTTCACATTTTTAACTTTACATCAAGGAAACTTTAAGTTGCCGAGACTAATAAAGCGCTTTTTTTTCTAGGTAAGGGTCGTTTACGAATGTTATTTAAATTATTTTTTTCTCTTTTTTTAGTTTCACGCTGTATCCCGTACATGGAAGGGTAAGAAAAGGCAACCTAGTAATTTTGTGTCCGTTCTCATTAAGACACTTCCGTTCCCTACTTTTCGCCGTATTCTGGAGGCACCCTAGTGTGCCTCGTTACCAGAGCGAGGAAATGAAAATATTGAATATTTAATTTTTTCAAGAGGGAATCGAACACACAAATTGTATTTGACAGACACTTGTGCCCCCGCACCATACTCTATTTTAAATAAAAAATTAAACGCGAAAGTTAAACCTAACTTAAAAGAACCGAATCCAAGAGTTGTTACTCGAAAACCACTATAAAAAATTTAACAAGATCTTGCAGTTTATTCCTTCGCATCATGTACAGCAGTAAAATAAATGGTATGCTTGAAGTTTATTACAAACAGTTTATTGTGGTCATAAACTGTCCACTATTTGACAAATAAGAACTGTGTCTTGTGCTTATTTGTACATAGGGCGTATAAGTATATGGGCGTACTTTGACGTATATTCCGGTGGAGATCTGGTCTCTAGGGGAAATTTTATAGCGATGATAATCGTGTCGAAGACGAGTTAATGTTTTACTCGCCTTCGACATACTACATCCCCGCTTTTCAATAAATTCTTGTGGTATAGCTTGTTGAGTGGAGGAACACAACGCCACAAATTTTTACATAAATTCGAGTAGGGCTCAATTTTTTTCAATTTTAAAACAAGATTAAGCTATTTAGTGAAACAATTCACCTCTCTAAACCTTTTTTTATAGGTTATTATTTATTTTTCTGCTTTAATTGATTGTTACTGAAAATTCTGAAGCACCACCATACTTTGTGTAGGATACGGCCCACCTAGTTCCCCTTTTTCTATGCGGTAGTATATGAATATTTTTCCGAACTGAAATATAACAAAAAATATATATTTGTCTTCATTTCTTTAACTACCTATACAATTTAATTTTCGTAGTTAAATCGAGATTTCTTTTTTTTCAATATTTATACGCCTTTCAATTTCACCTTTCAATATTAAGTTCGGCCGGAAGGAATAGCTATTTTAGTGAAGAGTTTTATTTTATTAAAGAAGTTTTCTTGTATTTTGTATTCTTTTTTTCTATTATTTTTATTATATTTTTCTATTTTGTTTCTATACGTTTCCTATAAATATAGTACGCTGAAAAATATAAGTGATAGTAACAAAAAAATAGGAAGTAACCAAAATAAAAGAAAAAAAGAATACATAGTACAAGAACCAATCTCTCTTTACTATATTTTAACATAACTCTTTAGTTATATTGGTGATAGATGAAATAAACTATCAGATTTCCTCCAGCCAACCTTTAGGCACATAAATATTGATAGACGAACAATAAAAAAAAAACAGTATATAACCTGTATACATATTATAACCCATAGCCCTCAACTGGTTACAGCATAGTCAAATAATAATAAAACAAAGAAATGTTGATTTAATTAAGTTATATTCTTTTATTTTTTGTGTATAGTACAGTATTTATGTAATTTAATCAAAATCCCGAAAATAGCGCTAAAATAAGCGTGTAAAAGAATTTCTTAAACTAAATAAGGTACATGATGACTATTCAGTTTGTATTTTCCTGTAGATCACGTTTAGTTCACAACATAAAAGGATCGTGTACCAAGTAATGGATATCTAACGTAATATCCGGTGTACAAAAGACATGGCAACAATCCCTATATAGAACTTATTTTCTGATACAAAATAACCTGTCTAAATGCGACCCTCGTCATATACACCTCTCAATAAGCGTTTTCAGAGATTAAAATATTAAAGCCATTTGACATTACACTATTTATAAAGTTATTTTTATATGACAGTCGTGGCACAGGGGCACATGGGTGTGACTGTGACGGTTGTGGGTTCGATCCACACTCGGGAAAATGAATTATTACATCAAGGCAAAAGTACCGCGTTGAGTTCCGCCACTCAAAACGTAATGCTTCGAAAAATTTGGCGAAAAGTGTAGAATGGAATATCTTAACACTAGGTTTCTTCTGCCTACCCTGCTGTATGTAGGATACAGTGTGAAGGTTAGATGATTGATATTTTAGTTTTTTTGAAACCAACGTCTACTTTATAATTTTAAAATGACAAAATTGATTGTCCATTGTATAATCTATACCTATATGTATAATTATCGTTTTGATCGCGGCTTCCCCCGTGAAATCACTGAGTATTCGTATTTTTATGTCTGTAGTGTAGTTATAAACTCCATTAATATGAATTATCGTAACTTCCATAAGAATTTTAAATTGTATTGGAAATAAAAAAAAATATTTTTAAAAACAAAAACCCCGACTGCATAAAACTAAAAAGAAAATAAATAAGTCCATTAGTTTATTAAGATTAACAGTCGGGACCTCTTTAAATTATGCGGGGTTCCTGGTAAAAAAATTATGAGATTTTATTCCTGGTAAATATTACTTATAGGTCCCGACTGTTATTTATAATGAATAAAGTAAAAATTATTCATTTGAAGATTACATAGATAGATAATTATTATTAATATAGATAGATTAATTTAATGATTGACCTTCAATAATTAATCAGCTTAGACGTTTTCTTTTCGTCCTTGTAGAACTATAACTAAACATATATTTAGAAAATGTTTTACTTTTAGAGTTTTCCATAAAATATATAAATAAAGTGGAATAAAAAAATGAAATATAAAAAATAAAATTTTAAAAATAAAATATATTTTGAAAAGAAAATTTTAAAAATAAAATATATTAATATCGTATTATACCAGAAGTCTTTATATTCTAAAATAATGGAGCAAAATCTAGTACAATTTTCCACTGTACTATTACATATTACCATAGAATAGATGACAACCTCTTCCTTGTTACTGCATACATGCACTACAAATATTTAGTTCATGTGTATCATTACAGGTAATAAAAACTTTAAACTAAAATACTTTTCATTAAGCATAGTAATTGTAATTAGATAAGATTATTTTTGACGTATGTACGAATCCTAAAATGTTTATATATTTTTTTTTCATTAATCCCAAAAGTTTGTAAAACGATTATTGTGTTGTTTCTTGATGTATAAGGTAAACACATAATAAATATAAGTTTCAGTAAAACCCTGAATAAGACTATAGTCAAAATGTATAAAATATTTATGTATTTTAATAACCATTTGTTAGAATTGACGTATCGTACCCATTACCATAATGGAATTAAATTTCTCTTATCAGTCGCCCTATCAATTATATAGATATTACTAAAATGTACTTTGGGCCCATTGCCAGAAATTTCTAAAGCTCATTGCTCAGATAAGACGCTTGACAATTCAAATGTATTCAATGGAAGAAAAAAGAACACCTCAGAAAGGACCAACATCACCAAAACGAAATAATTATGTGCAAAATGAAAGTGCTGGAATGCAAAGTGTTAAATATCTTATTTTGTTAGAAATGTTACTTGGAGTGAATCGTATATATTTCTTTTGTTGTAGGAAATTTATCAGGTGGATGAGTTATGTTTACACCATACTTCTTCTATTGACTTTAGATACATATCTTATAGCAGATGGTCACATTTATGCTACAGAATTAGTTTTCAGGATCACAGTGGCTGCAGAGCATTTGATTTTGGGCCTAAATGCTTTACTTTTTCAAGAAAATAATCTTCTAAAATTTTTTTCAACTATCACAAAATTTGATAAGAACCTCAATATTTTGAATGAGAAGCTGCTTGATGTACAAAAACGTCATTATTTTTATGCAATCAGCGCCGCCGTCCTATATAACATATTTGAAGATCTATTAAGTTTATGTATTTGGTTGAACAGCGAGTTGAAACTATCGTTATCAAATTATTTTCTGTATATACCGGTTATGGTGCATGAGATTGAAACTGTATTTTTTTGTTTTTTGCTCACGACGGTCCTGAAAAGACTTATTATTTTAAAAGCACATGTTTCAAAAAGCCTTGTGGGAATTAATGCTGGAACAAATGACACTATAGTTGAAACCAGTGGATTAGAAAAGTTGGCATCAAAAGTGTATCTTGACACAAGTTCTCTATATAATGCGTACGATCTTCTTCATAAGTGTTGTAATTATTTAAATTTTATTATAAGTTTGTCGGTAATTATACTTCTTTTACATTGCTTTTATGTGCCTTTATAAGATTTATATTAATATTTCTTTTTCTGTTTCAGTTAATTGTAATGCTGGTGGCATCGGGCTTATCTACAATAATTATTATGAAATTTAGTATTAAAGAGTTTCAAGATAGCACACATTCAGATGTTGTTAGTAATCTTTTTACCTACTCTTTATACTATAAATTAAATTAAAAACATCAATCAACGGCATATCCTTTAAAGTTGCTAACAGACAAAATTATGCAAGTTATTAAAAGGCAAAAAACGTTCTTAAAAAAACTATGAGTATGAGTATGTGTTAGGTATTATTAGAAGATTTTTACAATTTCGAAAATTGATTTATGTTCACTGCTATATAAAATATAGTGAAGGTCAGTTCTGAATTTTTGTTTATATTTTGGAGAGGTATAAAAATGTACACAACGAAACAATAAAATAAACGGATTTAGCAGATCTAAGCCAACTTCAACTAAAGCCATCTTCGATCAACTATACACTAGTGTATAATTGATCGAAGGACGACATAATAAATTTTCAAATTACTATTAATGTATAAATATTTTTCAGATAGTTAAATCGATCTTTGCATTCACTTTAATTCGCTGTATTAGATATATAATTCTTTTGATCATGCCATGCTACTATTCCAATAGGACAAGGGCGCAAGTGGAACAAATTCGTATTATTATTTACGATACACTAAACAGCAATGCACAACTGGGTATGTATGTGTATAAAGCTATAATTAAAATGTTAAGTATTGATATCTTAATTATTACTGTAATTTATTTTTGCAGTACTAGTACTCATTAGGTTATATATTAATTTCACATGTAAGTCTTCTTTACTTGAGTTTATCACCTTGCTCTTCCTATTATAATTTCAATTAAGTGTTGTGTTTATAATTTATTGGGATCCTGAATTTTGATTATTTCCTGAATCAGTATGGTTAAAAAATCTAAAATTCTTGTTCATAGTTCATAGCATTAATTACGGCGTTTGCTAGGGCCTGAGTTTCTGCTCAACCTATTTCACTTTGCAAGGTCTTTAACGTCGTCGGGGGTTAGATCATTGAGTCTGATGTCCTGCATCACGACATTCAACCAACGCTTCTTTGGGCGTCTGAGAAATCTCACTCTAGGAATAGACATAGTAAGGTACTTGCATCCGACATAGTACTTAGACCGGTGTGCAACGTGGCCATACCATATCAGCCGACACTCCTGGAGCTTATCCGCTTACTTCGTATGAATGTACTACGTGTACGGTTAGCTGGTATAACGAGCGATGTAGCTGCGCGTCTTTTGACGGCGAACCGTACCTAATGAAGTCATCTGATATTTCTCGTCTGATATCTCTCTGTATATAATAAGAGATTGTTATATACATTCTGATTAAAGCGGCGGATGGCAGTTGTTAAATGGAGTGACTGTATCTGCCCCTTCAAAACTCCTTATGGAAAAAAAACCAAAGGGGGTAGGACAGATAGAAGTGGGGGTAAAATGTGTAGAAGTGGAAAGTAGAGAAAAGGGAGGAGAGAGTGGACTCTACTTTTATAGTCTGGATGGAGGTATAACAGGCTCGAGAATCATAAGAAACAAATATCGGCAAGATATTAGTCACGGCATCCTCTAAAACATCTTTAACTAAATAATGATATTATGTTTTACTTCTGGACAAGACAACGTTTAAAAGATGGGCTTTTACTAGCATTTCAAATTTGTTTTACAGATTAATGCTTTGCGCAACTAAACGCTGCGGTTTGTCCAAAAGTGCGGTGAAAAGAGAATATTTAATTAATTATAATAATATTTGAAGCATTTGTTTTAAAGTAAGATAATCTTTACATTTACATTATAATCCTTACATTATATTTTTCAGATAAAATAGAAAATCGTAAGCTGAAAGCGTTCTTCCAATTGACTCATCAGAACACTTTCTCATATTCTTTAGGGGGCGTTATAAAAGTAGATATGACACTGCCCCTAAGTTATATAAGCGTTTGCATCACTTACCTTATTATTATAGTTCAATTTTCAAAATTTATTGACTAAGTAAGAAATTTAAAAGGAGTTTAATTGAAACAAAACTGATGTCAAAAAATAAATTTTAAATTTTAACTTAAAACCTATACATAAATAAAATGTCTTACCAAGTTACAGTTGATATACCGAAAGTATATCAAAGTAGGTGTAATGAAAGTATTAAATCCTCTAACAATATTAAAATTTCTATGCAATGTTTTATATTTTTAAAATCTTTGAATAATACTTTGAAATATGACGAAAAAATTCGAGCTGTGTTTTATTTTAATCTATCGATCGCTAGTTAATAGTTTCACACATATAAAATAAATAAAATAAATCAGTTTCACGCTGTATCCCGCACTCATCAGTGTAGGCAGAGGGAACTTAGTGTTAAGACACTTCTTTCCCCACTTTCTGCCGAATTCTGGAGGCATTGCGTGTTGAGTAGCAGAACTCAACGCCGCGCTTAGCCTCGACATCAGAGCGAAGAAATGGAAATGTAAATTTAAGTAAATATTTCATCTCCTCGAGTGGGGATCGAACCCACAACCATTTTGTCTTATTATGGTGTATCTCGCACACACGCTGGGTAGGCGGGGGACACCCTAGTGTTAAGACACTCCGTTCCCTATTTGTCGCTAAATTCTGGAGGCATTGCGTATTGAGGGGCGAAATTCAACGAAGCGCTTTGCCTCGACATTAGAGCGAAGAAATGAATCCCATACACTGGGCTTTTGTGACTTTTGATTGGGTCATCGGGATCTAGAAGGAAGCTACGTACGGACGTGTGGATGAGATATTTTCATGTTGTATGCAGCATGCTGTTATAAGTTCGAAACGTCAGCGCTCCTTTTACGGGAACAGCATATAGGGTAAAATATTTTTAACCCATACCTAAAGAAACTAATCAAGATACCTCAACAGTTTAGACGTAGGATTTTTTTTCATACCTGTTGATGTTTTTCCATACCTGTATTTCGTGTGACGCAGTTACGCATAGATACGAATAACGTAAACACATACTACTACAAAAATACTACTAAAGGTTAAGCAACTTTGACCTTTGCCGCCAATACCTACCACCCGATTTCGGAATGAGGCGTATGCGGCGGTTTCCCTTTGATAGATTTATGAGTGCGTGCGTCGTTCTTGACAAATGGCATTTTATTTTACAACAATAATTTTATTATTAATTTTGCTTGAAAAAATCAATTTTTCATTTATAAGAAACAAAATTGTATTAGGCTTTTGTAGAGTAGTCAATACCTTGGTAATATGTTTTTGAGATTAGTTAAGACCAATATTCATTGTTATTCTCCATTCTACATAACTTTGGCGAAATAAACTGTGATTAACTAGCACGGCTAATAGTCATAGAATACGAAATAGAAGAAAACAATCTTAATTTAGTAATAACAAAATATTGAACTCTTAAAGAACTTCTACTATAATGTTTATATTGTACTAAATTCTGATTTAGTACAATATAAACTTATATTTTTTTCAGCACAATCTTATTTTTATACTTATTTTTTTTATTATTGTCAGTACGTTTCCACGTAAGGGTATATATAGATTATAATACGCGCAACATTTGACAATTCATGATATTAAACAAATATTTAACGTACACTATTTTAATTAAATTACCAGTGGCTACAACGCTAATTGTTGATTCAACTTTAAAAATTCTGCCTCAGTTGTCGTGGCACAGTTATTATAGACCACAATGGAGAAATAAAAATACCTATATAACACAAACAATAAGAAAATTTGATAAAACAACACGCCGCCACGACGAGTACGACAACGCGGAACTATGAAATTCATTCGATCGTGAACATGAATGTATTGTTCAGTTCCAGCCTGTCGTTTAACGAAGTTTTAACACGGAATTGACTTAATTCGGTTAGTAGATGATTGAAAAGAATCGTTCAGTACAATGATAATTACATTTAGTTTTAATTATTGTCTTTGTGTGGAGAACTTGCTTTGCTTTGTAAAATTTTTAACTTTGAGCTACACTTCATCAATAGATAAATAACTATTTCAATATTGACATTTAACTTATAGTAAAAGAGCCAGAGGCCAGTCGTGGCGCAGTAGCACAAAGTGTGACTGTAAAACCGACTGGTTGTTGGTTCGATCCCCACTGGAAGAGGTGAAATATTTACTTAAATTTATATTACCATTTCTTCGCTCTGGTGTCAAGGCAAAGCGCGGCATTGAGTTCTGCCACTCAACACGCAATGCCTTCAGAATCTGGCAGAAAGTGGGGAAAGGAGTGTTTTAACATTAGGTTCCCTCCGCATACCCTGTTGTGTGCGGGATACAGCGTGAAGCTGATAAAATAAAACTTATAGTAAAAAAACAGAGCTCACAACGCTGTGGTCCTGTGCCACGACGGCCTCAAACATAAATCGTATATATGTTTTAAACCGCAAATGCCATTAACAGATTGGAAATTTATCACAGTTTTTAATCGTGATCGAAAACAAAATGTAATTGTAAATATGTAATATGTAAAGTTGAGGTTTCAAACTATACTTTAACAGTATCTCATAAGATCTGCTATAATTATAACGAGTAATTTTTGCATAGAATAATTCTTTTTCTATTTGTATTTCTATTAAAGTCAAATAACATGGTCAAAAATAGTAACAACATATATTTTACACAGATATTTCGAAATTATTTTAAAAAATTCTAATAGTAATGTTGTTTTAGCTTCACACTGTATCCCGAATATAGCAGAGTAGAATATAGTAGTAGAGTAGAGGGAATCTAGTGAAGAGACACTTCGTTCCTTGCACCGTCATATTTTACGAGACTTTGCATGTTGGGTGCCGGAAATTAAAATGATAATTGTGTCATTGCGTATAAAAACAATTGTATCACGAAATATCAGAAACATGAACGCGAAATAATTGAATAATCCAAAAGTTTACTAAAGATTCATCTCACGAATATGATACCATCTTATTAATTTCGCAAACTTTCATAATTGAGACGTGTCTCCAACAATTTGAAATAATTCAGTTAAATATTCATGAAATAATTTAATAAAACTTCATAAATGTGACTTACTATTGTTTAAGAAATGACACCACTGTGGTTTTGTAAACAAATTTAATAAATTACTGTACGATAGAGTTAGAGGTTGATTTATATTTAATTTGAATATACAATTTCAAGGCTATCCTTAACATAGTGAAAACGGTTAAGGGTCGGACTCGTCCACTGAGGCTTTCGTTGTCCGTTTGCCAAGTTTTTAAATTCTTTATTGGACAAAATTTTATAGATAAAAAAAATAAAATAGGCGGGTTTAAAGTTGAAAAGCATTTTTTACCAGCCAACCTAAGTAATGTGGGAGAATAAAATGTGAAGGTGTACAAAAACAGAAATGTTATATAAATACTACATCAATTTTATATCTTAACCTGAATAATATTTCAATATACACATAAGTATATGCATTTACTACCGAAAGCCAACCAAGCTGCCTCCTACAAAATGATATATGGTGATACTTGCACAGGTTATAAATTAGGTGAAGACAAGTGTGGAGTATCCTTTCGAGCTTATTTAAAAGAAAAGATAGAGGTATCTATCTCAAGATTATATGGAAATATCAAGTTGAGATTAGTATCAAATGTCTACGGTCTTTTGGAACACGGGAAAAGATCCTATATCAACGAAATCTGGAGATACGAGCAATTATGTATTAAATTTGGTAGCATTTCACAAATACAACAAATCCTTCCAGATAATAAATAAAATATGATATTTAAAAGGCATCATGAAAAAACCAATTATTTTTTTTTAATTTCGCTTGTTTATTGAGAGAAAACATTTAACATAACCAAAAATGGTTTAAATATTTAATTGAATTTTTCAAAGTGTGACAATTTATATAAAGTAGGAGTTTATTACTAAAATAAATGCACGTTTAGTTGTACACAGTGCAGCGTTGGTACCGAAGCTATTATACTGCAGCGAAACGTGGGTAGAAAGAAGAAAAAACCAGATAAGTGCGACTTGGGCTCACACCGAGGATTCCGTACAAATATTGGAGGTGTCAAGTTAAGTTTTTTTGAAATTTAGCTTATGTTAGCCCTTTCATACCTCACTTGAACTAACGGCTTTAATACTAAATTTTACCTTTTAAGATTTAACCACAAATGTATAGATTTCTGATTTTTTCCTGAACTAGTATTACCTGTAGATGCTACTAGCTTTCTTTCTAAGCTTCAAATTTCATAATTCCAGGTCAACCAGGAAATCATGGATCCATGGTACATCTTAGTACATGGTTTGAATATCAGCTCGATATCTTTAAGCGTTTTTGAGATAAAGACTCTTGACAGACAGACAGATAGACGGACAAAAAAGTGATCTTATACAGGTACGGAACCCTAAAAAAAAAATTCTGTCGTAATGCGATCTATTCGTAGGATATCTAGGGATATATAGAATGGACCTGCCATTAGGACGTCACGGTGAAGAAGAAATGAGTGATGAAAGAATGGCAAAAAAAAATAGCGTTTGGCGCTCCGTTCTCTCTGGCTAGGGATTAGGGATACAGCGTAAAGCTAACAAATACATACAAATATGAGTATAGTAGTCAAAGTCAACTTTCATATTTTATCTAAATTAAAACTATACTGTACAGTACATAATCATAACAAATACTTTAGGAGATATCATAGATTCAAAACGACTTAGATTGCTAATCGCGCGGTGTGCGAGGGGCGGCATACGACGTTGCTAGCTATTTACTATTAATTAATAGTTTTGTTTGGTCTTCGCTTGTTTGGATAACACTAATCTATAGCTAGATTTTTAATTTCATCGGAGATCGGAGTGTCTTAACATTAGATTCCCTCTGCCTACCCTGCTGTGTAGGGGATACATCTGCTGAAGGCCAGTCGTAGAGTAGGAGCACGTTGTGGGTTCGATTCCCACTTGAAGAAATAAAATATTAATTAATTTCATATCCTTGTTAGTGTTTTCTCTGCGTAAATCTTTCCACCCGAATTTGAGCTCTGACCTAAACGTCGCGTGGCGCCTTATTTAACCAGAGAAAGAGAATTAATGAATTCCCCCAAGTTGAGATCGAATCCACACCCATATCATTCACACACTGCATCACGGTGGCCTTAATTGCTTATTTACAATTTAAAATAATGGCTGCCATAAAGGAACATTACCTATTGCATTACAAATTAGTCGGCCTGTACACAAACATCCAACTTCGTGGTCGACTGCTCGCGCAAACACAGTTGCTCTATTCAGCAATTGGGCTTTGACAAGATCTAGTTTTGTTAAACACCTACTCACGTGCATATTGCAATCCAGAATTGTAAGTTTCTCTATCAACTAAAGTTGTATAGAGTTACGAGTATACCTATATAAATGGATACGGATTAAAAAAAAAATGAGCTTCACGCTGTATCCCGCATACAGCAGGGTAGGCAGAGGGAACCTAGTGTTAGGACACTCCGTTCCCCACTTTCTGCCGAATTCTGGAGGCATTGCGTGTTGAGTGGCAGAACTCAACGCCGCGCTTAACCTCGACACCAGAGCGAAGAAATGGAAATATAAATTTAAGTAAATATTTCATCTCCTCGATCGTGGGGATCGAACCCACAGCCAGTCGGTTATACAGTCACACTTAGTGCCGCTGCGCCACGACTGGCCTCAACGACTGGATACGGATTACGTTACGATTTAACATTAGGTTCCCTCTGCTTACCCTATTGTGTGCAGGATACAGCGTGAGGCTGCTTATGTATGCTTAAAGCAGGACTAATGAGGAAACCTAATGCGAAGATTCTTCGTTCCTCATTTTTCTGCATAATTTTCCAGACATTGCGTGTACAGTTGCAAAGCTCAAAGTCAGTCCTAGTGTTATAGAGCGAGGAAATTAAAACATTTCACTCCCCCAAGTGAGGATCGAACCTATAATTGTCGTTTACAGTTAGATGTTGTGCCGCAACGCATACGGAGAGTTTTTGCACTAAGTTCTCTCTGCCTTCCTCGCTATATGCCAGCGGTGTTTGTGTGTGTGGGTGTGGGTGTTCTTGTTCAAGTGTTATTTACCACTCAAGGAAGAACATCAACGTAGTTTAATTAGCTAGAGACTAGAGGCTAGGGCATTATAACTAATCTTGTAATTTGCAGATCGACTCTCTTCATCACCAAAGCGGCGATATTTAAATCAGCTTCACGCTGTATCCCGCATAAACCAAGGTAGGCAGCGGGCACTTAATGTTAAGATACTCTTTTCTTCACTTTCTGACGAATTTTTCGAAGCATTGCGTGTTGAGTGGCGGAACTCAACGCCGGGCTTTTGTCTTGGTGTCAGAGCAAAGAAATGAAAATATCACCAAATAATAAATCATTTCCTTGAGTGGGAACCGTCGCGTTACAGTCGCACCGTTTTTGCGGTGTCCCTGTGCCTCTACGGCCTCAACGGCGATATTTAATTGTCATACAATTTGCCCTTCAGATAGATATATATGCAAGTCCCGACTGTTTTATATAAAAAAAATAAGATCACCAAACGCAAAAGAAATATTTAAAAAATCTACAAAGTACATATAAGCTGACATTATCATTGCATTAAATACTAACTCGTCTCTATTATCTAAAAAAATATTTTTACTGATTCGCAAAACAGTAATATGCTGTCGAGACACGCGCTGTATATCGAGGGTTGAAGATGGAATGTAATAACAGAGATAGCGACGTTTCGCGGATATAATGCCTACAATTTGAAATCGCGAAATGCTATGATAATTCCCTTAACGTTCTTTACCGCCGTGCAAAAACTAACGAATTTTTATTATCTCGTTCTCCTCCTTATAATGTTGTGTAAAATATTCTACGTACGTAGAAAGCCGGAATTTTGTGTATATATTTTCCGTTTTGGTATTTATTTAGTTAAAGTAGATAGGCTAGTGGCTATAACATTAAAAGAATAATTAATATTACAAGAATGTTTAATACTTTGTTTCCTCGCTTTGATCACAAGACAGCGTGGCGTTGAATACCGCCATTCAACACGCAATGCCTCTAGACTTGGACGGAAAGTTGGGAATGGAGTGTCTTCACACAAAAAGCAGATTTTTTTTATTTATATATTATTTCATTGTCATTGGAATTGAAATTGTAATCTAAATTTTAACGTAATTGGACACTGGGAGGTAGATAAAATAGAACTTGCAAGGTTTTACATAGGTACAAACACGACAAGTTAAAGCGAGGTAAATTATACATTAGTTTTCGGCAATACTATTTGTGAATAAAACAATTTCTCTTTTTGCCGTGATTTGCCTCGACACCAAAAGAAATGAAAATATTAATTATTTAATTTCCTCGAGTGGGGATCGAACCCACAACCTGTCGCGTTTACAGTCACACACTATTGCCCCTTCGCCTCTACTGGCCTCAATAAAATAATCTACTTTATACAAATAATTTTTAAATTCCAAATTAATCTACGTACATTGAAAATTTATTAAAAATTAATCAATAGTATGGTCCATTGTGTATAATTTATAATTCAAGCGCCGATACGAACCGCCTGAAATTAATTAAATGTTTAAGAAAGGATCGCAAATATTGTTTCTTATAGCTATGAACCAAAGACATATTCTTATATTTCGGCATATTTGAATGTAAAAAACTTAAATACAAACTGATGGACAAGTTTTTATCCGATTGCGTGAGGTAAAAGAGGGTATTGTTGTGCTTAAGTACCAAACTGAATGATTTTAATGATTTGTGCGAGAATTCTCCTTAATCTAACCAGTATCACTAAAATCATAACAATAATTAAAATTCAGCATAGTTACAAGGTTTGTCAAAAACTTAATTTTTAACTTAATTTAAAAAAAATATATAAACAATTATTAAAGATTTAAGATTTAATGCAAAAAAGGAAAATAAGACTATTCATTATTAATTACAAAATTTTGAAATATGTATCGCTCGTAAATGTTTACCTGAGCATTTGCTCCTTAGATTTTGTTAACTTTTAATTTACGAAAGAGGAAAATTGTTTTGTGTAAAAATATTTTTAACGTTAACATTTTGTTTCACATATTTTCATCACTTTTTTTTTGTTATTAATGTTTGCTTAGAATTTATGGACTTTTAATACTGAATTAATGATTAATTTATATAATAAATTTTGTGTATTTCAATGTTTTTAGAGTCTCGTATCATTAAAGGAAAGGAACGGAATCCTTATAGGATCTTTTTGTTTTTCGTATGTCCGTCAGTCAAGATCACATTTATCTCGACATCGAGCAGAGGATTCAAGTTGATATTAATGTTTAATATTTAAATCTACGACCCATCAGGTGAAAACTTATAGGTATTTTAAAGAAAAAAAAATACAAATTTATATTTATATTTAATTTCATACAAAGTGCATATGCAAACTTAAATTTGTCAACTTTATTCGACCTACAATTATAAAATTTGGCAAAAACTTTAGCTTGTTACTCGGCTCCAAAGGAAGGGTTACGTGTTTCCCGCGTATCTTGTATGTATGTGTGTATGTCTACGACTGCTAATCCTAATGAACTATTAAGTGTTTTTTTTGTATTTTTAGTGTCATGTAGTCAGGTTCTTTAATCGATTTTATGTGTTATGAAATAAACGATGAATTTAGCAATATTTTAACTGAGACCAGTCCAAACCAGTCGTGGCGCAGAGGCACAAAGAGTGACTGTTAAATTGACTGGTTATTGGTTCGATCCCCACTCGAGGAGATGGAAGATTTATTTAAATTTATATTTTAATTTCTTCGCTCTGGTGTCGAGGCAAAGCGCGGCGTTGAGTTCCGCCACTCAACATGCATGCATCCAGAACTCGGCGGAAAGTGGGGAATAGATTGTTTTAACACTAGGTTCCCTCTTGCTACCCTGCTGTGTGCGAGATACAGCGGAAGCTGATTTTTTTTATTTTAACTTAGATGTTATTAAGTATCGCTCATTAGGCATAATTTAATTAGACCTATTCTTGTCGTAAATAGTTAGCTAACAAAAATTGAATCTGCACTCTTCACGTTCTCTACTCTACAAAAAGATTGTTGTTTTTAATGATTTCGTGTTTTATTATAGTAAACATACATGAAGTTAAAACATTTTATACTGTAGAGTTTTATAAAAATATTTTCCTTTTCTATGCTTTAATATTTAGAATATTATATTCCGAGATACATTCAAATTACGTTGACGCAAATGTTATTGAGTTTTTAAAAATTGCAAGTTTAAATAAAGATAATGTGTATGTTTTTTTGCATTATTTTCTTTTATTGCAGCCATTGTAGCGCATTTAAATATAAACAAAATTATATTTCTTTGAAGCGATAATTTGATTTCGTTGTTGGAGAGCGCACGTAATAAATTTTCCATGTATTACAGTATAAAGTTCGCATAATTATTTTTTAATTATGCAAATAAGTACGTCTCATATATCTATGAGAAATAATATTTTTGTTGAACATATAATAGTGTATTAAAGGAAAATTGTTAGCCGTTTAAAGCATTACCATTATAGAGCTCCATTTTTATATATTTATGTTAAAATTTATTAAATAAAACAGGAGCTGCTTCAAAATTTGCACTTTACCAGATCATAAAAATGAAAATACATTTAATTTCCATGACTAGGAATCGAACCCACAAAATGTCGCGTGTCGCTTACAGTAGCACGCCTGTGTCACTGCACCACGAATAGCCTGTAAAATTTTAATAAAATTGTCACATAGCGTTGTATTAGAAAAAGAAAAGTAGGTACATATATAGCAACCTTTGCGAGCTTAAATCCTAAATGATTATTATCTTTTTTTCTTGTTTATCAATACTTTTCTTCTGGTTTTTACTAGAAAAAGTATTGAATCTTATTTTTAGTTACATTTGCCTTCACGCTATATTCCACATAAGTTCGAGAGTAAATTCTAGAGTCAAGGCGTAAGTGATTACACCTAAGCCGCCTAGTTTTCGAGACACTGCGTGTGGAACCTTAGAACTCAACTTCACGCTTTATCTCATTACTCGAGCAAGGCAATGATACTAAATAATTACTACGAGTGGGAATCAAACCCGAATTGCTAAAATCAATTAAAACAACAATTACTATATTTATATTTTTTTTTATATTCAATATTTTTACAATAAAACATGATATTAAAAAGAAATGACATTCAAAATTATTTATCCGAACAGGAAATGATTATATTAGGAAACATGCATGCAACGTGAACAGTGCTCTACATACGTACTTTGACATCAGTTCTCGACCTGAATTAGGGCTTGCAGTTCCACAACGTTGTCACTATTACGGCATATTTCT
Source organism: Heliconius himera (assembly GCA_021202915.1). Taxonomy (NCBI): domain Eukaryota; kingdom Metazoa; phylum Arthropoda; class Insecta; order Lepidoptera; family Nymphalidae; genus Heliconius; species Heliconius himera. Next base: position 939,833 of record JAJHJA010000700.1, read on the forward strand.
GTTTTCATTACTGCGATATTACAGTTCAGGAATATCGGGAGAGGCATCAGAGTTTAAATGTGTTGGTGCAATGCGAAACGTTGAAATGCCAAATTAGAATAAAAAAAGGGAGTATTTGCATTTAGTATTTCGTATGTTTATAGGTTAAGTTACGTGTTACTATTTTTTGGGTACCTTAATGTAAATTAAATAAAAATAAATCAGCTTCAAGCTGTATCCCGCACACTGCAGGGTAGGTAGAGGGAACCTAATGTTAAGACAGTCCGTTCCTCAGTTCTGTCGAATTCTGGAGGCATTGCGTGTTGAGTGGCAGAACTCAACGCCGCGCTTTGCCTCGACACCAGAGCGAAGAAATGGAAATATAAATTTAAGTAAATATTTCATCTCCTCGAGTGGGAATCGAACCCACAGTCGGTTTTACAGTCACACTTTGTTCCTCTGCGCCACGACTCACTTAACGTAGATTGTCTATTAAAAATAGTTTCATATTCCAAATGATTAGAATTAGGCCGTATATCTAAAAAGGGATAAAAAAAAACTTGTTGCATTAAATATACTTTAGAACCATCAAGCATATAATATGCACATATGTATTTATCGTAGTTATGATTTATATTAAATATCCTCAAAGTAAATTGACGTTTACAAATCTAATTTTATATATATATGTTTGTGCTTTACAAAGAGTCAAATATAGAACATATATAAATATTACTTATGACAGTATAACAACTTTCTATAGTTGACTTTCACTTAATCAACACTCTGTAATACTAAAACTATTTTCATAATATCTATTGAGCTTCTAATTTGCTACATTCACACTAGAAGTTAGTTAAATTCAATTTAAAACGTTCAACTGAATGTGAAAATTACTCCATTCAACGTCAGTCCCAACTTTATTATGTTAGTGGTTCAGACGTGAGTAAAATATGCCAAATGTTCCCGTATCCCCTTCTCATATATTACCCTAGAGGCACAACGTGTAATAGCATTTGTTACAAGTATTAAAAATAGTATAATGTTTTTAATTTTACTATAGAATGTGGTTTATTTATATATAGATTTTATTATATATATGTTTCATCAAGTCGTTCAATTCTGTCATGAAAGAATAATTTAATTAGTTTTGTATCTTCGTTTTGGCAAGATGAGGCGCGACGGTAAGGAGCACTTCACAACGCGAATACGGGTTAAAATAAGAATACGGGTGGAAAGTATATAATGCCTATACATTGCCTAACACAACACTCTGTCTGTATGGCGGATAAAGTTTGAAGTTAGAATAATTCAGTGTTTTTTAAAATATCTAAATTTATGGTCGACAGCTTGAGAAATTTGAAATCTGAAGTTCGACTGTAAAATATTAACAGGTAACAATATTTTTTTACATTTTTTAAAGTGTTATTCCACACTTAGGAAAGAAAAATACTTATTTAGAAAACGTATAAAAATATGAAGGTGTTAAAAATATTTAATAAATAACATTTTGGCTTGCCAGATAATTCTTAGTAATTATATTTGGATAGCGGGAATTTATAAAAACCTCTCTACAGAGATGCTAACAACATAAATTTCGTTTCAAAATTTCAACGTAGCTTGATGAGAACGTGGTTGGAGCGCCTGGTCAATTTCCAGGAGGCACGGGTTCGAGTCCCGCTACGTTAAAATTTTTATACGATTCATAATAAATATTCAAAGGAAATAGCACATTATTAGGCAAGACGCTATTCACGTGTTGACATTCAGTTCGCCATTTTTAGCCAAATTTTCGAGATATGTTCAGCGGTGGAGCTCAACGCCGCGCTTTGTTTTGTTACTAGAGAGGAGAAATGAAAATAACTCATTCCTAGGAGTCGGGATCTAACCTCAAACGGCTATTAGGTACTGGAAATAGTGTAATATATTTTAAAGCTTAAGTACTTACGAACTAAATTGGTATAATAGTGGTAAAATGTGGCGTTAATCTTTTAATCTGATAATGTATTTAACTTGTTTAGTTTCCACATATACTTTTTCTTTTATTTATTATAAAGCTTATATTAGAGAAACTATACGTTTTATATTATTTTATGTTATTAATACTTCATAATTTTTTTGGGGAAGCTTATAGCAAATACAGCAGCATCTACTAATACTGAGAAATCTTGTGCTGTGATCGTGGCGGAACACTAACCTAAAGATCTCTGATCAGTCCGTGCGGTTAACGTCGTGGTCTCACCGGCACCTGCTGCAACCCTGCCGTCATGTGCGCCCACCCCTCCGTGTTGGAATTTACCTAAGAAAGCAAAGCTCTGAGATGGCGTCCCCACCGTTGGGCTAAGGCTATAGGATAGTGCTCTTATCCCTCGTTTACATAAAGCGAACTGGTTAAAAGAACTGCAAATGCAAAACCGAACAGATCAAATTACAACGATCTTTGGAATAAAACCATGGACACGTATTGTATGTTGGAACGTGAAAGAAGAAACTAGAGGACACGTGAATTTTCACTAGATTATTTTAAAAAATATATTTTTACATATTTAGATTATTATAATACTTAATCTTGATACAATTTCGTCACCATCATGGCGCACCTTGAAAACCTATCTTCCTTTTCCAATCTGATGATGTTTATTTTTTTTTAATGATCCATTTTCCCGACTTATTTAGACAAATTGATGTACAATTAATCCATTCATTCATTCTCGTCTACATCAAATGCTTTAACGTTTTTTTATTATATAATATTAAATAGCAAATCCTAAGACCGTATAAATTATTTCACTTCGCTTCACTTTATAAAAAACCTCTAAATATTAATATCGTTCTCAATCTGGATTTGAATCTTCAATCATCCCGTGTCAGTCAGTCTTCAATAAAACGTGCAATATTAATCAATATAGATATACCATAACCTGTAAAACTGACTGGTTGTAGGTTCGATCCCCACTCAAGGGGATGAAATATTTACTTAAATTTATATTTCTATTTCTTCGCTCTGGTATAGAGGTTAAGCGCGGCGTTGAGTTAGGCCACTCAACATGCAATGCCTCCAGAATTCGGCAGAAAGTGGGGAACGGAGTGTCTTAACACTAGGTTCCCTCTGCCTGCTGTGTCTGGGATACAGCGTGAAGCTGATAAAAAAAATCTGGATTTGAATCTTCAATCATCACGTGTCAGTCTCCAATAAAACATGCAGCATTAATCAATTTAGATATACCATAATCATACAACCACTAAAGTTATCTATTTGCTAGAATGTAATTTATTAGTTGGCACACCAGAACAGAGTTCCGTACTCAATCAAACTAACTAAAATGGATATTCTATCCGGTGATTGAGCTAAACCGCAGCCAATTTTGTTCCGATCGCTGTCGGTCGCACGCGTTAGCGGAGTTCTATGCACATTGTTTCCTTAAACGTATTATTATATATTGTTGTTATTTATATTTTGTAGGTATTTTGAAAGGAAATAGTTATTATGAGAATATTTTTACAATTTCTTAGTGAAAACTTATAGTATAGTAAATAAAAAAATAAAAAAATTAAATCAGCTTCACGCAGTATCCCGCGCAGAGCAGGGCAGGCAGAGGAAACATAGTGTTAAGACAATCCGTTCCCCACTTTCTGCCGAATTCTGGAGGCATTGCGTGTTGAGTGGCAGAATTCAACGCCGCGCTTTGCCTCGACACCAGAGCGAAGAAATAGAAATATAAATTTAAGTAAATATTTCATCTCCTCGAGTGTGGATCGAATCCACAACCAGTCGGTTTTACAGTCACATTTTGTGCCCTGCGTCACGACTGGCCTCAGTCCTCTGGCCACAGTAAATAAGGGATGATTATTTTATCTATATGAAGATAGTGCAAAGTACAGATAGATGTCTGCGCTATTATTTTACCATTATGAGGAGTTCTGAATAAATACTGTTTAGTTTTAAATAAACTTATAGGCACTCCATTTAAAATTTAACATAATATAAAACTATTGTATTTCAAATGAACACTTTAGATGTATAAAATGAGGAATATAATACTTGTAGTTGAATTAATATTTAATTTTTTTTACAACTTAGTATTTTTTACAAAAGGCATTGTAAAAATTAGAAGGCATTGTAGAAATAAACCACAATCGTTTAAATCATACAAACTTGCCACAATAACACCTAGATTTTGCCAGAACTATGTTTTTGTTATAAGTGAATATCGTGAAATAGAGTTAATGTCGCATGTGATTTGGAGACAAAATGGCAAAAGTATGTGCACATCCTTACTTTTGAATAGGACCAAGCTGTCGTTGATGTTCAAAACGCTATAAAACCAGCGGCACGTAAAAAAAAAATTGTTTTACGTCTTTTTCCGTCTAGCTGAGTCAATAGATAGAACCTAGTGCTAATATACTCCGTTCCCCATTTTCTGCTCAATTTTAAAATGCTATGGAATATTATTTTTAATCTTAGAAATAATTTAACATTAAATTTAATATTAAACAGCTTTAGATTTTTCTTCCTATCTAGGAAGAAAAATCTAAAGCTGTTTAATAAAAGTGTAATTGCAGCGATAGTTTAATATAAGTAAACTTGTTTTTAATTTTCCGTCTGAAAATTAATTAGATTATTTCAAGTAAGAGACTTTAAATAAACAAAATATACTAGCTCTTGCTTGTAGCTATTTAATTAAGTTGGCAAATAAAGCAAATAAGGCTCCAGTGCCAAAATATTAAAATTCTTCGGTTATTCATTTGTTTTATTTTCACGTTTTGTGTCATATATAGTGAGAGAGAGATTTATTACCGCTCTCCGCATTTTGCATTCAAATTGCTTATATGTATAGTGGTGGGACTAATCAGCTTCACGCTGTATCCCGCATACAGCAGGGTAGGCAGGGGGAACCTAGTGTTAAGACACTCTGTTCTCCACCTAGAGGCATTGCGTGCTGAGTGGCGGAACTCAACGCCGCGCTTTTTCTCTACACCAGGGCGAAGAAATGAAAATATAAATGTAAATAAATATTTCATTTTCTCGAGTGGGGGTCGAACCAACAACCAGTCGATTTTACACCTCGAAAAAAAAATTACACCATCAACAAACACAACATTATGTAAACAAGTGGCGTTACGTTGATCAACGGGCATGTCCTGTTAATTACAGTCATTAGTCGCTAACGATTTTGATCAGCTCCGAATACGTCTGCGCTTTCTAATTAAATGCCATCACACACTAAATCGGAGTTTATGTTTATTGAATACCATTCACATTTACTTTTGTGGTATATGCATATTTCAATTGCTTGGATTTTTGTTTAGGGTATCGTAGGTTTGATATTATGTAAAGAAATATTCAAAAGATTTAACATGCCTAAGTGTGAATTGAACCTATAACCGTCGCGTTTACAGTCAGACGGTGTGCCGCTGCGACACGATGACCTGTATTTAACTACTTAAAATTTTAAAGGTTTTAGATTTTGTGCATATTTCTTATATTAGGCCCTTACATATAACATTGGCGTTTGGTATGGGAGGAACAAAAAGTCGTTTTTTTTTAAATATAATTTATTATTTTCCGGCCGGTCGAAGGCCGGTCGTGGCGCAGCGGCACGAGGTGTGACTGCAAAACCGACTGGTTGTGGGTTCGATCCCCACTCGAGGAGATGAAATATTTACTTAAATTTATATTTCCATTTCTTCGCTCTGGTGTCGAGGTTAAGCGCGGCGTTGAGTTTATTTATTTATTTATTTATTTATTTATTGATCTACCAACATTTGTTTACATCAATACATACAAAAAAGATACATAATATATGGAATTAAAAACTAGGTGTAACAAATACTTACAGGTAGATACATCTTGCTATATTAGAGCGAAAATAAACTCCTACGCACAGGCACAAAACAAGTGAAAAGAAATTTAAAGAATATTAGAATTAATACATTTTTTGGATGATTGGAATTCGGTGTTCGCAAAGTCTGGGAACAGGAGAGTTTGATCCAAACACTGTTTTTCGGAGTGGAGGATAAAGGAGGGTTACTATATTACGGGGAAACCTCACTGGTACTCGTATATTAAATTTATTGAGTAGCTGAGGGCAGTCAATTCCATTGGTGAAAATTTTAGAGACAAAAAATACATCTAACCGCTTTCTACGTTCTTCTAAGGAAACCATTCGGAAATGATTTAATTGCTCACAATAAGAAGGTAGTTTCTTTTTTGAAATTCCGTTCGAAAACAATAGGTACCGCAAGAATCTTTTTTGTATTCTTTCTATTAGTAGAGAATGACTCGCAAAGTGAGGTCGCCATACCACTGAACAATATTCTAAGATGCTGCGAACAAGAGATGTGTACAGCAGTATCCGGACTTTGTTATCACGTAACCCTTTGATGTTTCTTAAAACAAAACCTAGTAGTTTTGAGCTCCGGTTTACTATATGCTCAATGTGAGGTAAAAATGTTAACTTTCTATCAAATAATACACCCAGATCGCGGATTTGCTCAAGTTCCTTGATGTTATTTTGTGCAATACTATATTGAAATGAGACGATATTCCTCTTCCGATAGTACCTTACAAAAAAGCACTTTTTTGGGTTGAGATCCATTTTATTGTGCCGACACCAGCCGACAAGTTCATCAAGATCTTTTTGAAGCATCATTGAATCTTGCACAGTGTCTATAACTTTACTCAATTTTAGGTCATCTGCATACAAAAAAGATTTGGAACATTTTATGGCATTAGGTATATCGTTAATAAACATGGTGAACAAGATTGGACCCAGGTGCGACCCCTGCGGAACACCTGACGTTACTCTCTGAGAACTTGAGTGAAAGCCATTAACTACTACAGAGAATGTTCTATTTTCCAGGTAAGACATGATCCATTGAAAAAAAGTGCCAGAGGTACCATAAGCAGACAACTTTTGCATTAATAAACCATGAGGTAAACGATCAAATGCCTTGCTAAAATCTGTGTATACAACATCCACCTGCTTGTGAGAGTCCAGAGCCTCTGCTATATTTTCTGTGAGATCAACTAACTTGGTACATGTTGACCGAGAGGGAACAAACCCATGTTGTTGAATACACAAACTTTGTTTAAAATGAAATTGTACAAAGGGACAAATAAGTGACTCCAGTACCTGAGCTAAAGTTGACAAAATGGAAATAGGTCTGTAATTTGATATTAAGTCTACCCTGTCTGCTTTGTGAATTGGGACTACTCTCGCTTTTTTCCATTCGGCCGGAAATATGCCAGTTTGCAAAGACATATTAAATATAATTAATAAAGGTTCAACCAGGTATATAGCACATCTTTTGATAAACATGGGCGGAATCCCATCTGGGCCGGCACCCTTATTTTCGTCTAAACTTTTCAGCTTCCTCAGTAAAGTTTCAGAGTCTATAATAGGTAGCGTTGTAAACTGACTGTTTTTTTCCATGTATTCTAAGGAATCTCTGCAATCAGAGTTATGAGTAGAATTATTTATGTACACTGATGCAAAATATGACGCAAACATTTCACAGATTTGTTTACCATCTGAGGCGGTCACCGATCCATTAGTCATATAAAGGGGGTAAGAACTCGTGCCACCACGTTTAGCTTTAACGTAGTTCCAGAAATATTTAGGATTTTGCAAGATATTATTTTCCGAATAACTAATGTATTTATTATAGCAATCAATGGCCAAACGTGTACAACGCGAATCTAGTAACTGCAACTCTAATTCATCCATTGGATTTTTATATTTTTGAAATCGACGTCTAAGGTTGTATTTTTCTTTTAAACGGTGTTTTAAGTTACAATTAACCCAGGGTGGGTATCGAGATTTTTTCAATTTTTGTTTAGGCACAAATTTTTCAATGATAGCACCAATGATATTATAAAATTAAGAAAGAATTACATTAACATCTTTATCATTCCCAAATATCTGCACCCATTCACATTTTTGAAGTTCTTTATGAATATTAATGAAATCGGCTTTATGAACATTTAGCTTGAATGATTTGTTATTAAAGGGAAGTTTTGATTCCTCTTCAAAAGTTCTGCCACTCAACACGCAATGCCTCCAGAATTCGGCAGAAAGTGGGGAACGAGGTGTCTTAACACTAGGTTCCCTCTGCCTACCCTGCTGTGTGGGGGATATAGCGTGAAGCTAATTTAATTTTTTATTTTTTTATTTATTTTAATCAAAGCTTTTTATGCACTTTTGCCATCTCATAGTTAGTTCCTCTTTAGTGAATTAATAAAATCTTTGAAGGCTTCCTTTGCTTCGACTGCTCCACTGGAGATGCTTTTTTTTCTTGCGAGAAGATATCTAAATTTCTGTGAAGTGGATTATCTGATTATCGTAGAGAATCCACTTTCATCAAAGACAAAAAAAATCGATTTAAAAACCATTCATTATTGTGCCGATTAAGTAATGTAACCCAGTAGTTGACGCGCGTTTGTCGGTTTTTTTTCAATCAATTCGTGACGTACCCACCATTCAAGTTTTTTAATCTTCCCAATTTGTTTCAAGTAGATTAAAACAGTTTTATCACTAACACTAGACTAGACTAGACTGCCAAATATATATTATTAACACTTCGAGCTGTTTCCGCAGCACTGATGCCACGTTGGAACTTGTACGCGTAAATAATGTGATATTTTATGTTTTTAATTTTGTAAACTAAGTGACTCAAACAGAAAAAAAACAGAAGAAAAAAAAGAAAGACGGTTTACGAAACACAAATACTGTACGTATTAATCTCTATATATAATAAGACAGTAAAAATATTTTGTCTGTACATTTAGTAATTTTGACTGAAATGGATAGAGGGACACTTAAAAAGACTAATAGAAAGCAAAAAGATTTTTTTTGAATTTCTTGTCTGTCTGTCTGTCTGTCTGTCTGTCTGTCTGTCTGTCTGTCTGTCTGTCTGTCGACATATTGTTGTCCGCATTTTTCTCTGAAACTACTGAACCGATTTACTTGAAAATTTCACCAATTGCTTTGTTTTAACTCAATTTAGGTTCTAAAGTTTGGTTCATCAAAATCGGTTCATTAAAAAAAAAGTTATCGTCATTTGAATGAACTCAAGGCATTAGCTTGCCAGCGAATGTTATATAGAAATCGCGCTGGTATGACCCTGGCTAAAGAATGACGTTCGAAACGTCTGGGTTATATGATTGTTGATAAAAATATATATTTTTGAAGCACTATTATTATATATTATTTTCTCTTTTTCTCTATATATAATAAGACAGTAAAAATATTTTGTCTGTACATTTAGTAATTTTGACTGAAATGGATAGAGGGACACTTAAAAAGAATAATAGAAAGCAAAAAGATTTTTTTTGAATTTCTTGTCTGTCTGTCTGTCTGTCTGTCTGTCGACATATTTTTGTCCACATTTTTCTCTGAAAGTACTGAACCGATTAACTTAAAAGTTTCACCAATTGCTTTGTTTTAACTCAACTTAGGTACTAAAGTTTGGTTCATCAAAATCGGTTCATTAAAAAAAAGTTATCGTCATTTGCCTGCGAATGTTATACAGTAATAGCGCTGGTAAGATTCCTGGCTAAAGAATGACATTCGAAACGTCTTGATTATATGACTGTTGATAAAAATATATATTTTTGAAGCACTATTATACAATATTTTATACAATAAAGTAAACAAGGCCAGTCGTGGCGCAGCGGCAAGAAGTGTGACTGTAAAACCGACTGGTTGTGGGTTCGATCCCCACTCGAGGAGATGAAATATTAACTTAAATTTATATTTCCATTTCTTCGCTCTGGTGTCGAAGTTAAGCGCGGCGTTGAGTTCTGCCACTCAACAAGCAATGCCTCCAGAATTCGGCAGAAAGTGGGGAACGGAGTGTCTTAACACTAGGTTCCCTCTGCCTACCCTGCTATGTGCGGGATACAGCGTGAAGCTGATTTATTTATTTTAAGTAAACAAAATTGAATTGTTAGTAGAGGTTACCTTCATAAATCATAACAGTGAAGTTTAAATCGTAATTAATTCAACACAGAGATAAAGAACGATTTGATCTTCAAAGAAATATCAAGTAAATACATAGATTTTTTGGTTCGTTCGTTCGTTTGAAATAAATCTATATAAAAATGTCTAAAAACATCCTTTCTACGTGTTCTCTGTAATAACTACATATTTACCAATTATTCATTTATCTAATAATATGCAAACAGGAGTTAATATGCAAACATTACAGTTATTTTACAAAGAATATTATGAATCCTTAACCAAATCAATAATTTTACATTTAAGGCTGTTTCTGAAGCAGTACATTAAATTATTAAGTGACGTCAGCACATTTAACAGAGCTTTAAAAAACATAACATAGGTAAAAAGAACGTAATGTTACAAAAATATATATGTAATAAATAATTAGCTTTATGTATATTTTATGAATATCAAATATCGACATTGGTCATATTTTTTAGTTCGAAACAATCAAAAATTCTTACAGAAGTTACGATAATGTCGTAAAAAAATCATAATAGAATATTACAGATTAAAGTAACAAAAAATCATATTAGAAGTCATTATAGTTGTCTTTATATTATATATGTTGTTGTATGTTGTCTTTATATTTGTTTGTCATTCTATTATAGGGTGTGAGGCCAGTTGTGGCGCAGCGGCACGAGGTGTGACTGCAAAACCGACTGGTTGTGGGTTCGATCCCCACTCGAGGAGATGAAATATTTACTTAAATTTATATTTCCATTTCTTCGCTCTGGTGTCAAGGTTAAGCGCGGCGTTGAGTTCTGCCACTCAACACGCAATGCCTCCAGAATTCGGCAGAAAGTGGGGAACGGAGTGTCTTAACACTAGGTTCCCTCTGCCTACTCTGCTGTGTGCGGAATACAGCGTGAAGCTGATTTATTTATTTATTATAGTTGTCAATCAATTCTGCTTATTAAATAATCATGTATTTTAAGCGGGCGAAGCCGTGGGCGGGCCGCTAGTCTATATATATAAAAGGACTTGTGCTGCCTGACTGAGGTAAGACGCACTCACAGCCGTAACCGCTGATGGTAGAAACGTGAAACTTGGGCAGATGTTTGTTTTCATATTCTGGACATCCACTAAGAAGGGAATTTGAAAAATTTTAACCCTCAAGGGATGAAATAGGGGTTGAAAGTTTGTATGGTTTTTTTTTAATCTATACCGATTTCTATAAAATTTGAAATTCAGACTCTTAAAAATATTTCATTGAACACGTGTTTCATGGTTTTTAAGAATTCACCCCCTAAGGGTTCAAATAAGGGGTTGAAAGTTTATATGGAAAAATCTATAAATTGCCACCGATTTTTATAAAAATTTAAATTCAGATTGTTAAAAATATTTTATTGAACACGTGTTTCGTGGTTTTTTTAGAATTCACTCCTAATAAGCGGGCGAAGCCGCGCGCGCCCTCTAGTATGTATATAAATCTGAATTTGGAATTGCCAATGAAAGAGGAGAAATTTGTGATTAAAGTGGCCAGTACGACAACTTCTTATGTAAGAACCTAATATTCTTACAATTACAAATTAGCAAATCTAGTGTTATAAACAGATTTTTAAATGTATGACATATAATAAAAAATTAGCTTCACGCTGTATCCCGCACACAGCAGGGTAGGCAGAGGGAACCTAGTGTTAAGACACTCCGTTCCCCACTTTCTGCTGAATTCTGGAGGCATTGCGTGTTGAGTGGCAGAACTCAACGCCGCGCTTAACCTCGACACCAGAGCGAGGAAATGGAAATATAAATTTAAGTAAATATTTCATCTCCTCGAGTGGGGATCGAACCCACAACCAGTCGGTTTTGCAGTCACGCCTCGTGCCGCTGCGCCACGACCGGCCTTGACTGATGATGACATATAAATTTTTTGCTATATTCTACTTTCACAATAAATTGTCATTGTTAGTCAAAAATTAGGTTACTATAGGTTACCCATAAAAAAAAACCGTAAAAGTGCAAGCTTCGTTTATCTTTATAGCGTATTTGCTTCCAACGCTAATACTTTGCACGAAGCAATAAGCCGGTAAGATCAGCTAATTAAAAGTATATTTATTAATTGTTTTATTCCACTTTTAGAGGAAAAGAGAAAGATAATACACGCGTTGGA